>JALBCR010004308.1:130000-622767 GCA_030710515.1 Abscondita cerata | reverse complement strand
ATCATCATCAACCAGCCTGAGACGTCCACTGCTGGACATAGGCCTCCCTCATGGCATTCCACCTTTTTCTATCTTGTCCTGTCTGAATCCAGTTGGTTGTTATTCTTTTATGTCGTTGGTCCATCTGGTAGGCGGTCTTCCTTGGCTTCTCTTATCGCTGCGTGGCCTCCACTCCAGTAATCTCCTCGTCCATCGGTCGTCGCACATCCGGGCTATGTGGCCTGCCCAGTTCCATTTTAGTGTAGCTATTCGCTTGATGACGTCCGTCACTCCTGTTCTTCGCCGTAATTCCTCGTTTCTAATGTGATCTCTCAGGCTCACTCCAAGCATCGACCTTTCCATTTTTCGTTGTACGACCCTTAGTTTTTTTGCGGATGTGGATGTTAAGGTTAATGGCAGAATACACTGGTCAAACACTTTTCGTTTTAAGCAGATAGGAATGTCGCTTCTGAAGATATACCTGAGTTTCCCATAGGCAGCCCATCCAAGGTTGATCCTCCTATGCAGCTCGCAGGTCTGATTGTCCCTTGAAATGCGCATCTCGTGACCTAAGTATACATATTTATCGACCTCTTCGATTTGGGTGTTTTCGATCTTGATACGTTCACTCAAAACCAAATTAGTCATGATCTTGGTTTTAGAGAAATTAATTTTCAAACCAATCTCGGCGCATGCGTGGTTAAGTTCGTGGAGCATTTGTTTTATTTCCCCGAGATTGTCAGCTACAAGGACTATGTCGTCAGCGAATCTGAGGTGATTAAGATTCTGTCCATCTATGGTGATACCTCTTGAGTCCCAGTCGAGCTTTTTAAATGCATGTTCTAATACGGTTATGAAGAGTTTTGGGGACATAGGGTCTCCCTGTCTGACCCCTCTTCCCACTTCGATAGGTTGGCTGCTTTCGTGTAATTTCATCGACATAGTTGCGTTATGGTATATGTTATAGATCAGTTTTGAGTACCTATAATCTACCCGACACTCCTCCAATGCTTTAACCAGAGCCTTTAACTCGACCGTATCAAAAGCCTTATGAAAGTCTATGAACAAGAGCGCCAATGGTCTATTGTACTCAACTGTCTTTTCGATGAGAGTCTTGATACTTTGTAAATGATCATTAGTTCCAAAAGCAGAATAACAAAAACCGGTCTTGTTCTTTTGGTTGGTAGAATTCAATCTTCCTCTCCAGTCTTGATGTGATCACTCTCGTGAATAATTTATATAGGTGGCTTAAAAGAGTTATGGGGCGATAATTTTCAAGGTCTGTCTTATTTCCTTTTTTGGTAGGGGGGTGGATGCCTCTTGCCACTTTGTAGAATAGTGCTATTCTGCTAAAATAAGAAAATAGTTGTTATTTTCTGTAGCAGAAGGGCCTCCAACCTTTATTGCTTCCCACGGTCACCTCATCTTCTCCAGGTGATTTATTATTTTTCATCTTTGACAAGGCTCCACGAATCTCCTCGATGGTGATTTCTGGTATCTCCTCAGAGCCTTGATTGATGATGCCTTGCCTACGTGTTAAAATGTTGGGGTTTACCTTTTCTTTCTGGCGGCTTGTGTATAGTTCGCGGTAAAACTCCTCCACAAGATTGATCATTTCTTCTCGATTTGATGTGATCTTACCTTGCTTGTTTTTAATTGAATTATTTCAGATTTGCCCGTAGACAGTTGTTTTCGTAGTACTTTTGTGCTCTTGTTTCTCTCTATTGTTTCTTGGATCTTTTTGCTGCGGTAGTTTCTAGCATCTCGTCTGATCGTCTTTGATATTTCTTTATTTATTGCTCTTAATTCTTCGTTGGTGCTGTCTCTGTTACCTCTCATTTTGTCACGCTCTAACATTAGGGTTTTTGCCTCTTTACTAATTTTTTCTTCCTTTTCAGTTTTAGGAAAAAATCTATCTTGGCTTTCCTTCAATGCATCCGAGACAGCAGAGTTTAAGCTGTTGATGTCTGTGTCTGAATAATTGCTATCTTGTAATAGGTTGTCAATATGTGCTTGGAACTCCTGAGAATCTGTCGGTGTTGTTCGTGAAGTTCTGGCTTTTCTTTACCAGTCTGTATCTTTCTTTACGAAGTTCTATCTGTAACTTACATCTCACCATCCTATGGTCACTTCCGGTCCTACAATTGTTAAAACCGTTACGTCCTTCACTAGTTGCTTTTTGTCTGCAATAATGAAGTCTATCTCATTACGGGTTCTGCCATCTGGGCTTTCCCAGGTCCATCTCCTGTGTGGTTTTATAGAAGAAACTATTCATTAGGTATAAGTTATTTTGTAACAAAAAGCCTATCAATGATTCCCCTCGATCGTTTCTGCCTTCAGATCCGAATTTGCCCAGGCATACCTCTGACTCATTCTTTTTAAAACCAATTTTAGCGTTAAAATCTCCGCAGATTGTGGTGAATTGTGTTCTTGTATCTTTTAGAGCTGACATTATATCTTCGTAAAGGATGTCTACCTCTTCATCAGTATGGGACGACGTCGGAGCATAAACCTGAACGACCTTCATTCTGTACCTTTAGGTGCACTAGGAAGCTAGGAAGACTAAAAATACATATATATAAAATTCCTAGTAGAGTAAAACAATATTTTAAATTTAGAGATGAATTAAATTCGGATTTTTGTATAAAGGAAAAGCATAATTAATCCGACTGTTACGAGAAAAGAAATTCTAGACAAAATTCATTACGGCCATTTGGCATAACAAAATGCAAAATGAGAGCTTAGAAATTCTTTTACTGGCCTGGTATGAATAAACATGTTGACGATATAGTATCAAATTGTTTCGTTTGTATGAAATATCAAAACTCAAATACGAAAAGAACCAATTAAAAAAAAAAAAAAAAAAAAAAAAAAAAAATAAAAAAAAAAAAAAAAAAAAAAAAAAAAAAAAAAAAAAAAAAAAAAAAAAAAAAAAAAAAAAAAAAAAATAATAAAAAAAAAAAAAAAAAAAAAAAAAAAAAAAAAAAAAAAAAAAAAAAAAAAAAAAAAAAAAAAAAAAAAAAAAAAAAAAAAAAAAAAAAAAAAAAAAAAAAAAAAAGATTCCAGTAACAAAAACAGATTCAGATATTATAGATCAAAATTTAGATTTTGATTCTAGTTTAGACGACCCTAATATAAGTAAAGAATGTTTTAATTTACCACCTGTGTCTAGCAGTGGAAGAATTATAAAACCTGTTGCAAGATATGTGCCATGAGGTATAAACAAGTTATTTTAACGTTAATAAACAATTTTAGTTTTAAGTTAATGATTAATTTTAATTATTGTAAAAAGGGAGATGTTGTATATATACTTATATTGTTAACATAAATAAACATTATACTCGAAGTGTTTAAAGTGATAACAGTTTAGAAATTTTTAAAAACAGGAATTATGATGATAACGGTCCATTAGGATTTTCAAAATTATTTAAGCTTATATAAGTATCAATGAAGTGTAACGATGCTTGACACGCAGAACGAATATATATAGGTAAGTCTGTAATAAATGCGACAAAAATAACTGTGGATTCTACACGCGAAAATAATGCGATTTTAGCAAAAAAAAACACTTCAAAGTTTATTTTTGCATTTTATTTTATTTGATAATTTCTAAAATTAATGTTGGAATTGACCAAAATTTAGGTAATGGGGTTTTTGATAGAGCGAAATCGAATTTAAGCTTACTTTTATGCTGGCTCACAGGGGGGCTACAATCTGGACATTTCTGAGCTATTTTCTATCAGAACTTTTTCGCACGATGTTAGATCGCAATTTGAATGGAAAATATTAATATATCAGTCGATTCTAAGTAGAAAAAGTTTATACTTTTTGATACCGATATTCCTAACCAATTTTGAGTTATTTGCACTTTAATTATGCACCATCCTTAAAAACTTTGAGATCCGATTTGCTTGAAGACGTGTAGGAGAAAATCTTGTGGAGAGGTATAGTGAACGTCTTCCATCTTACTTCAGATACCTACGATTATGAATTTTACTTACTTATTAGGAATGTAAGTAGGTGTATAGTGTTTAATATTCTTTTGTTTTTTTTTTCTCCTTTTGTTGTTGTATAAGGACTGAACTTTAACCAATTTTTATTGTTTTGAGCTCTTCTTTGCAAATCTTGTGTAAAATAATGAAAAGAATAAATGTATACAACTACTTATTATTATTATTATAAAATACAGGGTGTTGTATAAAAAAAAATATAATTTTTGACGCCTCACACTTTTAGGACATACTGTTTGAAAATAATTTTTATAATGTAACATTTATAACATCAAGGTACTGAAATAACAAAAATTTTACTGTTTCGCTATTAACTCCTTTTGTTGTAATTCACCTTGCATAGGTGTTATTTGTATTACTGCATCTGATTAGACTTGCATAAACCGTCAAACCAAAAGGAAGAAAAGGCTAAACTCCATTCCATTGCCAGTTCAAGTAAAATAAAACTCTGCCCTTTACTGATACAAATTAAAAAGTTGTTCTTTTAACTAAGATTTGAACCTATTGTACCTTTAAAATATTAATAAATATTTTTAATATGTTTGATTAAATTTTATAAATTATTACGAATTTTCGTACACATTGTTAAGTGTTCTGATAGTGAAAATATCTTAAAAACACTTCGGGGACATATAAATCGGACTTTTCCAGTTTCCTATATTAAATAGAATGCCTCAGATTTTCCGGGACACACGGTATATATTAATATCTTATTCGCACAATTTAATTTATCGTATATTATTATAAATTTTGTAACAGTACAAATATATAAATAAATCATATTTATTCTTACTTCATACAATTTATAAAATGAACAAAAAAATTAGAGAATTTCTTAATTAAGTTACAGAATAATAATACGCTACGCTTCAGAACCCGAAACTCCTACTAATCTACTTGATCAAAAATGTAGTACGTATACTAACCATTGTTTGGTGTTTTACTTGTCCACTTTACTTTAAAATGAATAACTTATGTCAAAACGGGCTACTTTTTGTGTAAAATTTAGTGTTGTAAATGTTTGTGTTTAAACTATTTTAAATAGTAAGCATTATTCTGTGAGAAAATGCAATGTAAAATTCTTGTTTAAGAAGTGCTGGTACATCAGGATGGGTCAGATGTTGGTATTGAATTACGTTTTTTTTAGAGTAATCGGGTTCTACTATCCTTCAGTGTAGTAATAAGAAACGTTTCAAAATAATAGTATACTATGCAATGAGCATGTAATGCTTACTAATTAAGACACGAGCAATCATAATGAATTCCATTAGAATACCTACAGATTTTAAAAACTCTAATATAAGAATTACAATTTAGGAGTAGAAAAAATCTGTTTGGATATTAGACTTCTAATACTTAGAAACTAATCACACTTTATAATTAAACACATAAGCGAATGAAAAGCATTAATAATATTCAAATATTTTATCTTTTTAATAAAACACATTAGCAAACATAGTAACAAATTGAATATCTTACAATACATATCTACGTATTTAAAAAACTGATACTGAAATAAATACATACACATAATATAGCAGTCCGGTTTCGTTTCTATACAGATTTAAATGCAAAATAAATGAACCCTAAAACGAAATAAAATCACGTCCTTTTTTCTGATAAGAGACATGAAAGTATAACGAGTAAACCTTTGGTGCAAATTTTGTAAAAGAGGTTTCTAGGAAGCGGGCCATTTTCTGGACGCCCGCCAAACGTTAGCTAATTTATTTACAAATCGTATAAGAGGACGCCTTTAAGCATATTTATCAAATAAGATTTTTATTTATTCAAATTTATTAGAAAAAACGTAGTATTTCCTTCAAGATTTTCTCCTTTTCCCGTTCGGACTTCAACGTTTTCGTTACATTTAAATATTTTAGGTACGGACAACCGTTATGTACATTTAGTTAAAGCAAAACACGTTAAAGATGGAATTTATTACTACGTTTACTTCCACGTAAGTTAATTTTGCAGATCCACAATTTTATGGTTATTAATTAATTTTTGAAGTTGATTAAAGTTAAATGCAAATTACATTAAAACATTGTAATATTAGAAGCAGAGGTTATTAAACACTCATGGATGTAACTAGATTAGTGTTGCTGTAAATTATAAACAGAAGAATAAAATTGAAAAATTAAGTTTTAATTGTGCAGATTTTACCACTTAGTCATCGATTATTACAAAGTATACTTTAGTAAACGTCAAAGAGGTTATTAAAATAGACCTTAACTCAATTTATTCAACGTAAAATCATTATAAATTAAAAGTTCAGGAATTTTTGATGTGTTCGATCGTCCATTAACTCAAACGCAATCAAATGTGACAGCAAGAAGAAATTTCGAAATTATACTTATCATATTTAAATAAAACTGGTTCGTAGATAATTAAAATATTGAGCAATTCAGCATTAAAAATATAAAATTTGTTGAGATAAACAAAACTGGATATTTATCGTGTTATTTTATGTAATATTTTATGTTTAAATTGATGTGCACACAAGACATATTGAATCGGTATTTGTTAACATGCTTAATTTAAAATTTTGGTTGAACTACCTATGCGAAAAATCGAAGGATAAACTCAGATCAAATCTTTTTAGGAATAAATTCTGCCAATGTTCAATAATTTATAAAAAGCAGGTGAACTTCTAGTATACCTTTAGAAGTTATCAAAATACTTAAAAATTCTTATGCACTCTTAGCTATCCTCCGAAAACCTTAGGAACCCTATAACATCCTCAAAGACCTGATTGGGAATACTACTATACATCAAATGTTTGATCATAGAAGCCTGTGAAAATCTAGATATTCTTACATTAGGATTTAAATTCATACAAAAAATCGAACAGATAATTCTTAGTTTTTTTAATCATATTATTGTGTTATAACCAATAAGAAAAAAATGTTATATTGTACATAAACACAAAACAAATTTTTAATTCTGTAGTCACCATGGTCAATCTGTGCAGCAGTAACGTGATGTTCAAGTGATAATTATTAATAGCTCCTTGAAAATCCTCAGTTACATTTCAGTTTTGAGTTTCGTGCAGTAAACTTTACTTTTTATAAATTCATTCTAAAAAAATCCGAAATATGCTAAATAATGTAAACTTACATCATACATTACTCCATGCGTTGGCCGAGTCAAGTGTAAGTATATACATAAAGCATAATATTACTGGTCGAAAAAACTTAAAAAGCTAGTACTTTGTATTATTGTTGTTGACTTTTTCAATTTGAAGCGCATTAAGTGTTTAACTTAGTTGGCAAAATTTAATATGTGTATTTACTCCTGAAATTAAAGTTTTAACTTCAAACGGGAAGTAATGGTGAAAATTGAAAACAATGGTCAACACATCTTGCATTCAAAATAGAATGTTTGCTCTTTAATCTTTTTCCTTCATTAAAAGGCATATGTAACGGAACTAGAAAAAAGTTGCAGATGATACTTCACGATTAATATAGCTGAGTTATAAAAGTGTCCTAAAGATTTGGAATCTTAGACTATGTATACTCAAAATATAAAGTTTTCTTTGTTTTTTATGCATATTAAAAGGTTATTACAATCTTAGAATTGGTATGTTCTTAAATACTGAGACTAAATGTGGATAAAGTAGCAATCAATGTTGAAGTTCTTGGCAAAGTGTCAGTAGTTTTATTTATACGTGGTACAATCTAATCAATTGCAAAGAAAACATGCAGGTTTTTTCTAACAGCAGTGAACAAATTATAGTGGTAATAATGAGAAATGTTTCATTGTGTTTTATGTTAAATTAATAAAATACAAATTATTATAGTTTGTTAAAAAGTACACCCATATCCTTAACAAAATAATAGTATATTATGTTATTAGGAGTAGAACGCATTCTTTTGTGTTGAGCGAAGCGTATTGCGACCGAAGCGCAGCTGAGGCCGCAAAATACTTTGCGAAACACAAAAAGGCGTTCGACTCCGTAGCATATACTATTTTTCTTCAAGCGTAAAACCAAATTCTTGAAGTAATTGAGGTGGTTTTAGAATGAATAGGCAACAGCGTTAACTCAACTTTACAATTGTCAAACATGACTGTCAAACAACATTATTTTTGTTGTGTGTATTAACACGGTTTGTAAAAGGAAAATTTTTGTATTAATTTGTAGAGTAAGAAAGAAACCTATAATTATTTAACAATACAACAATAATAATAATTAACTCTTATTTCAGATGAAAACTTAAAACAAACATTCTTTTTAGTAGGTAACTATATAGTGGAAAAAATACCTATTTCTTATTTATAGTAATATTAAAGGTACAATTTTGTAATGTCGAGTTAATAATATTTAATCCACTACTTGCTGTTTTAGAACTGACATTGACGTCATTATAGTCGTGATGGATTTCATATTCACTTGACTGGGATATACTCGATGTTGCGGTGGAAGTACTAGGCCTATTAAGATCACCTGATGTTACGGTAGATGTGTTACCTTCATCGCACCCTAATATTCTATTGGCAATTTCACGTTTGTTTGAAAGGGAGTCTTCGATGTATCCCTCAGCTACATTGTTAGATTTCCATCCACCGTGTCTTTTAGAGTGGTAATGTCTCCACCATTGTCAACTAACAATGTAGCTGAGGTTCGTCGCAGTGTATGACCAGTGTATTCCTCTGGATTAGGTAGTTTTAAAAAGTTGCCACTTGTTTTGGTATACCTGAAATTTTATGTATCCCCATAACGACACGGTGGCATCTACCATTTTGGTATTTTAAAAAGAATCTTGTTATGTTGATGTCATTAGGTCGAAGTGTCATATATTGTCTACATAAATTTAAATAAAATCTCCAACTATGGTAAATGTCCGAGACTTATTCGTTTTAGTATTAGGAATTTTTACTAGTATTATACGTTCCAGGTCTTCGATATCCTGTATTCTTAAATTGACTAGTTCGTCGCAACGACATGCCCCACTAACTCCGAATATTAATACGATCTAAGAAAATAGTATCTACTTTAGCGATTGAAAAAGTTATATTTGAAATTACCTTCATGGCCAAATATTCATTGTTTGGCGCATTTTGTAAAAAGTTATTAAAATGTTCTTTGAGAAAACTTTTGCTTTTTTGGTTGATACCCATCAGCTTGGCGCTTCAAGAAGGAAATTAATTTTGCGTAATTTTTAAGTTTATGTCATGTTTAATATTTAATTGGCACTTTAGCATGGAATATTGTGCCCATAATGACGAACTTTTCATAGTTTCCGCCAAATGGGAAAAATACGCTAACATAACATTTTCTGTGTAATTGATTATATTATTTTCTTGCGCCCATTTCAAAAATTTATTGTAAGCAAAATCATATATTTTGCGCGATTTGTTGG
Source organism: Abscondita cerata (assembly GCA_030710515.1). NCBI lineage: Eukaryota > Metazoa > Arthropoda > Insecta > Coleoptera > Lampyridae > Abscondita > Abscondita cerata. The sequence goes on along the minus strand of JALBCR010004308.1, from coordinate 613,418 downwards.
GGATCAAATTTTTAACTAAGGCATCGACGATTTGTTTTATTTTAGGTGGAGTTCCTTCAATTTGCGACATTTTTAAAAGTTTAAATTTTAAATGGCGTTTCTGCTTAAAAAGTGCTAATACCTCTACCGGCAAACTAAGTTACTAATTGAGCGTAAAATAATAATATTATTGTACGCCGTAAAATAATGTAGTCGTTCTATATATTCAATGCGGTATAGTAAAATTCATATTTTAGCACGCTTGAAGAAAAATTTTTATCTTCAAGCGGTCAAAAATGTTGACTTTGTGTATCTCTATAGAAACCGTTGAAGTGACTGTTTTCTTTCTAGTCGTAGTTGAAACACTTCAAGTCCTAGGAGTTGAAATAACAAAATTATTAACCAACATTACTAATCGGCTACCCTACGGTGTTTAACACAAGCTGCTAATGTTCATGTGCATGACATTCCCATTACTCAACTGTCATTGTCAAAAAAAGACGCAACGCATGTAGCAAAACAAAAATGTCGTATGTACAAAAATTCAACTCATGATTGTCCCGCTTGAAGATAAAATAGTGTACAGGGTGTTGCTATATTCGACCGACAACGCTTTACCCCAGAAAGGTTTCGTAAATTGGCGAATTTTGATATAGAAACATAAATCCTTAAACGCTTTAGTTGCTGAGATACAGGGTGTTGAAAGTTTAAAATCAAAATTAAAATTTACATTAACCCGGCGTTAGTCGCTACATCAATTGTAACGCCTTAGTCGCGCGTGAGGGATTCCCTCACATTCATATATTCTGCCAAATTGTAATTATTTAAGTAGAAATTTGTAAAATGTTAACTATCGTGTATTACACATGATATATAATGTCGACACACATAAAGAAGTAGGTTCAAAATCATGAAAAATATTTCAAAATTTTGCAAATTCATTTATATTTATTAACGCAATTTTTTTTTAATAGAAATGTTTTTAGTACCTAAGCTTATTTATTATTATTTAATTATGTTATAAATTACAAATTTATTAGTTTTCAGTATGAATTAAACATGTAGGACAGCTAGTTGTCGTATGTTCTATGCATATATGTTGTTGACAGGAATTGCAGATTTTTTAGTTTTCCTGTTTTTTCTTCGAGGGCACAGATAACAAAGTCCAGTTTGTGCTGACTCTCGTGCTTGAGATGTAGTCAATTCAATGCCTGCTATTCTAGCTATTGAGGTCCTGAGTATCAATGGTAGATTTGTAATTTTAGAGCGATTAATAAGGTGAGGGCTTTATTAGAGAAAGTGATAAATCTTTCAGAAAAATTCGTCGTTTATCGATAAAGTCTTCTTGCCCAGCATTGTTTGCTTTGTAAATAATGTAACTGTTTACACCCCAATATTTATCATTGAAAATATACAGTAAGAGGCCACCTACAGCTTACTCTTGCCACAGAATATGACGCTTTCATTTCATCCACAACATCAACAGCTCCTTTCGTAACGTTGTAGAATGTTATAATCTCCGGTTTAGCTTGATCTCCGGTATCAATATCTACTGCATCATCGTCATGCATTGTAGATATAAGCAGTACATTTTTTCCTTTCCTTGGAACGTAGGATACTAGCATTATTTCTTCCGAGAGCGTAAACATACTACTCTAGCACATCTTTCTTTGATATTGATCAATTCTGTAGGGAGTTCACGCTTATTCTTGCGAATAGTTCCAACAATAGTTGTTCGATAATTTTTAGAAGGTCTTTTGCTAATGGCACAGACGTAAAGTAATTGTCCATAGTTACATTACGTCCAGTATTCAATATAGGTGAAACCATCCTCTTTGTAATACTTGCCGCCCTGTTGTCTAGCTGATAGGGTCCAGGTGGCTGTTTACCAGCATAAATTTCAGATTTGAAGAGTAAAAGTTTTGGCATCAACGAGTGCAAAAATTTTTATGCCATATTTCGACGGTTTATTCGGGATATACTGGCGGAACTTGCAACGGCCTCTAAATGAATCTAACATCTCATCTACTGTTGTGTATTCCTACTTCATAGTTTTGCAGACACCGCTGTACAAAATCGTCAAACTGTTTCCTTATGGGTGCTAAGTTATCAATAGCTTTTCTTTGCTCCCTGTCAAGAATATTATCAAACCTCAATGCGTTCAATAACAAATAGAATCGACGCATAGAAAGTGTAGCACGAAAACACTCGGTGCTGTTCCATCATCAGTCCAAAGCTCTGCAAGATTTACATGATTAGATTTTTTACCCCAGCCATATAAAGAAGTCCTATGAGTGCTCTTATTTCGTCTACTGTTGTGTCGATGCAGTCCCTTCGGCGAGAATATCGTTCTCTTATTCGGGCTAAATAAATGTTAGTGTATCTTACAATTTCTTCAAGCGATTCTATAGGAAAAAATAGTTTCCAACATTCAATAGAGATTTGGCTTTTCGGGCAATGGGTTTGACACCCGGTGAAATGGTAACAATATTACGCTTCTTTGTACGTCCGACTGGTAGCTGAATATGCTTCAACCATTCGGTTACTTTGTCTTTTCCAATATACTTTGGGACACCTTGGACACTAACGTATTCATTAGGACGAATGTCCGGTAAATCGAATCTCCAGATTGTTCAGAATCCGTCCTATGAGAACTATATTCACTTTGACATTCACTTTCGATATCATCTAAGCGTTCGCTTTCATTTAGGAGTTCAGGTGTAACTGCTGCCGAATCTATAATAACAATAGGTAATAATAAAACGATTTAATTTCATTGTGGAACTAAACTACACATGGTTTTTATCTAAGTACTTGAAACAAAAAAATAAACAGATATTATAAATTGATAACAAAACTTACCTCTGTGTTTTTCCTGCTCTTTTTCAGAAGGGCAAGCTCTACTAGTCTTTTCCACGAGAATTCATGTTGAATAGAGTAAATCTAAATTTTGTTCACTTTATGTACTATCAATAGTTTGTAATAAACACTAAACGATATTTTAAAAATATGTAAAACTTTTAGAAATTAAAACTATGGTAATATTCCACAATGTACACATAAACGTAACAACTATGCGACGTGTGCAGTAAGCGACGAGTTAAAACAAGTTGTTGCACGATTAGTCGCTAAGTGAGCAAATCTCCGCCTTACCTGTAAGTCCCGCTTGAATGGGCCCTTATCGCGTTAGGGTGGGGTGTATCATAAAATTTAAACAATAATATTGTAACAGAAAGATTGTTTGAGGATATGATGAATTATTTACGGTTTATTTTGTGAAAATAAAAGTTACGCGGAATATTTCAATAATGTGAGCGAAACCCTCATATATCGACTAACGCCGGGTTAAATCAAGAATGCCTTTAAATTTTTTTTTCAAATTTGGTGACCCATATGCTCTTCAAGAAAGTCATATTTTGACATAAACAAATTTTTTAAAAATTTAAACAGTGGCGCGCTATAATGGTTATTGACAACTTTTAACCTTCTATTTTTTATGTTACTGGAGCAAATAATTTTTTTAAATTTTTGTAAAACTTTCTATTCATTTTTGATCAAAAAGTAATACCATTGTAAGGTGCTAAAATGAACGGTCTTAAAGATATTTGCTTCTAAACAAAAGCCTGCAAGTACTGACATATTCCCTATTATCAATGATTATAATCAATGTTATTATTATTCAAACTATAAGTTTTGCGACATCTAGTGTCGACTTGTGTAAGCGATCACGTACACAAATGGTTCGCATAAAGCAACTTTGTCGGCGTTTTGCTAAACAATTTGCTCCATATTATTAATTCGATTTTGTAAAAAAGTTAAGCGTAAATTGTTCAAGAATACAAACTATTTTAAAGATATTTTTGATTTATTGCTAATTTTTAATTTTTATTTTAAACTTTCAACATCCTGCATCTTAGTAACTAAGCCGTATAAGGATTTATCAAAATTTACCAATTTACAAGACCTTTCTGGGGTAGAGCGTTGTCGGTCAAATATAGCAACACCCTGTATATCATTCAGAGTAGAAGGTATTTTTGTGTTTTGCCTCCATTGCCGGCCTCGACTGGCGTCTCGTCTGTCAATCTTCTGGGCTCACCACAAAAACACCTACTTTTACTCTTAATGATACAATCTATTATTATTATCAAAATCGACGATCCAGGTTTCGACGCTCTGTGCATCATTATATGTTATATGTTATATGTCATTATATGTTTTTTAGACTTATAATAGTGTGCCCATCCTGAACCATATTGCAAATGGCCTAGAATGGTTATCATAGTTTCGATAAAAATCTGATAAAATCGTTGAAGCTCGTGTTGCCGTTAAGGTTTCTGGGTGTGCGTGTGTTTAGAAAAAATTGAAAAAGTACCGTTTAGGTAATCATAGGTGTGGTGAAATCATTAGATATGAATGTGTAATCTTCCCATATATGTTAGTTTGTATTGATATTTATACGTTAAAGTTATCTTTAACTTAATTTTAAATAGTATTTTTTGCTGACTTAGAACAAAAAATTCATAATAGATTGGTGAGGTTTGCATATTTTGTTTAAAAAAATTAAATGAAATTTTTGAGCAACAATGAAAACTCTTTATAATTCAAAATACCAGGGTTTGAGTCCGTTTAAATAATTACAATCCTTTTAAATTTAAGAAATTTAATTTACACACAAATAAAAAAATAATTTAAAAAGAACTATAATAATAAAACAAAATTTGATAATCTTAATAATTAAGATTTAAAAAACGCAGCATGCAGAAATATTTACTTAGAATTAAATTGACAAATAGAATAGAAATTTGTATTACTTAAGGATAAACGGACCTTTCGTTGAACATGTCTTCTTGTTATTTGATGGTGTCATCGTGTTAACCATTTTCGTAGTTAAATTTCTGTTAAACCATTTGATTTAAGTTGAGTACACTTTATTATCCAAGAAAATCTATTCATCGATGTAGTTTTGTATCACTATTTTAACGGCCGAAACTTAATATGCAAATTTGCATGCTTTAACAATAAAATTGAATTGAACGCTTTTTTGTTAAATTGAACTAGATGAACGTATCAGTGTCTGAACGTTGAATAATCCCTTCTCTGCCTGTTTATTACCCCTTACTATTCACACCGCTATAATGTCTTACCTCCACTATCTTTTTAAAACGTTTTGGCTCACTTATTGTTTACTTCCTTTCATTTCAACACATAATAATTGTTCGTTACTTTCACAATTGGAATACAGTTCTTTTCTAATAGAAACCTTAACCTTCATCAAATTAAGGCGCGTTTATTGTTTGTAATTTCACATACATAGAATTGTTATTATTTGTTATCACTAAATGTTAATTTTGCTAAACATTATTTACTTTGCTATTAAACGAAAATGGTTATTTACTCAAGAATTAAAATTATTTTATTAAAAAATATCGATTGGTTTTTAGAAATTGATAAACAATTCTAACAGCCAGTGATAATTGCACACTTACGAACTACATCTACATTATAATTAAAACGCAAGAAAACTTTAACAATAGAAGTACTTACATTGATAATAATGTTGTACAACAAATTTACTTTAGAAGGTAAGTTTTTGTTTTAAACTTTTCATTATATTACTTGCAAATCTTATAGTTTGCAGTTTTCATTAAAGGAAGTATCACAAGTTTACAAAATGTTGTTGTTAATTTTTCAATCGAATAAATGTTTAATAAAGTTTGACAACTTTTGATAATATGACACCATATTTTGAAATATAACAGTGTGTTACAGCACATTGACATCTTTTTAAGAAACCTGACGAAATATAACAACATCTTTAAAACATGACCCTTTACTGTGAAGTATGTTACAACACTATAAACCCTAACACTTTACAATAAAATTTGACACTACAATTTGAAATTTGAAACCCAAAATAAAATTTGTTGCTAAGTTTTGAAATTTGACAGGGTACACCAAAAGATATGAATGGATAGATAGAAAAGATTTGTTAGGTTAGATGACATTATTACACGTTTATGTGTGGTGACTATACACGTTGTAGGTGGTATTTAAAAAATTACGTAAAAATGACACCCTCCTTACTAGGACGAAAGCAACATATTTTTCATCATTTTAAATTTCAACTGGTTTTCTTGCAATTAAAATTTCCTAAAATATTATTGTTCACATTCTACAATGTACTCTTCAACTTTGTGCGGGCGCTTTTCTTAATTTAAGATCATTTAATAAATTGGCAAGGATTTCAATATTTTATGACAAAAGCTGCGAAAACAGTCTTATTTTCAAAACAAAATTATAAGAAATCAGAATGTTTCAGGAAAAAGGCAACCGACCAATGTTGCATTAAAATCAATGTTTATGATAGTGAAATCCAAAACTGTTTTTATTAAAATCTGTACCCTGTAACGGTTGAGGTTAACAACTAACAACGGTTCTAGAGGAACAACCTAAAACAGAAACAACAAAAGGAAATACGGATCAATGTAGCGCACTAGGTTCGTGGAGAATGAAGTATTTATAATCGTTAGAGCAGCAGCGTCCGGCTTTGTCGTAGTATGGGGAGTCCTAAAAGAGTTCTAAGAAATTAAACAGCTGTCTAACAAGGCGCCACCTGCTGGATAAAAGAAAGAAATAAAACCGACAAACAGGAGATCAACAGGTTTTACTTAAATCCTAATACGCTAGATTAAACAGAACAATTAGTCTTAAGAGAAAGACAGACAATTCAATAAAACAACAAACATATCTTATAGTAATAGATGAATGTGGCAGAAATAGAGAGACTGTCGCATATATTCACGTACGTTAGCAGTAACTTCGCTTAACAATGAGTAAGGTTCGCAATTAATGTGGCGGATTCACAGGTAAGCTTTAGTTACACCAAAATTAATGTTAACGTTCCAATTGAAGATTGGCTAATAGGAAGACTCTGCGTTCAGATATCACTTACACACGGCGAATTATCTGGTCGAACATGCAACGACACTGACTTAAACTAAGATTACAAGGGGTAAGTACTTACCGCAAACCCAAAAGACCCTTTGTTTTTGCGTCAACCGCTCTAAGTGAAGCGCCTGAGCCCGTATTGAGCTGGTTAAAAACCGTTTGGTTATGGAGAGTACTACCGATTAAAGATTTACTTAAAAACTAAAGATCAAGCCGTTTCATGTCATATGTACATGGGCTTCATACGTATTAACAATGAATAAGTTACTTAAATAATAAAACTTAACTGTGAACTGATGAATGTAATTCCGAGAGTAAGAGTTTCCTGCTTGCGACGTTATCGACAGTTTGGGAAGTTAGGTAACCCCAAGATTCCTCTTAGGGGAGGTGTGCGAAGAGAAACGGAAGGCGGTAGGCTCTCTTGATGAAGTTATGAAACATAACCAACCCCTGTTAGACGTGGTATCCACCGGTTGCCTGCAGCTTATCTAATGCGAAATCGTAGTGTGGTCTTTAATTGACAAGGAAGGTCTTAATCAGCCACTCCAGCACTCTCAGGAGTTATCTAGTTATAACACACAGCAAAATCATAAGGTCAAGAAACGTGCTAAAAGAATTTCACGTGGCAATTAAAATTAATAAAAACAAAATAAGCAATGTATACTCACGGTAAATTTAGCCGGATTTAAACTGAACCAATAATCAATTCAATCTTAAGATGCACGCTAAACCACCCGTGCGGAAGAAGAAAAATGTCTCCTGTTCGTCTAGCAATCTTACTCGAATTTAATTTTCAACCAATAGAAAATTAGCAAAATGCGTGCTAATTCGTCGTAACATATTACTCGCGACACACGTTTTATATTGCTTTCGACACACGTCCCATATTCCTAAAATAAAACTGTAGCAACCCTTAAGAGTGGGCTCGTGACATAGGAATTTTACATGGGAATTGGACGATACAGAAGACTCTTAAGAAGATTAAACAATGAGATACTTAGTCAACAAAATTTTAAGAAGAAAAGGCACGAATTGTTTGTAAAATAATTAAGTTTTGATTCAACCTACAACAGCTAGATAAATAACAACCATCTATGTATACACTTAAAATAAATGTAAAACAAGGTGCCAAACAATGTTTTCAAAGCGTTACACAAACATTATCTTCATACATTTTGGGCAAACACCTTTAAACCCAAGAATCGTATGCACTCTCTTTAAAAATTACGTTTTTTTTCCAAGACGGTTTTCATGACCATTGAGGAAACCAAAAAGGTGATTCTCAGAAACAACATGATTTGTTTGTTGATCATGGTGTAAAGAACTGATCACCTTCCATATTTTGTATTGAATTAAAAACGCCTAAAAACACTTTGTTTATTTTTTGTATGCTACATTGTTAATATTGTATTGTAATGTAAGTGTTATGTATGGTGCCCCAGAAGATCAGTATAAACCTATATAGTGTGGTAACGAAACCGTGTGCAATTGTGGATTGGTTTGTCTTGGCAAAGCGTTTGCTTTAAAGTTTAGGAAAACCAACTAAAACCTAAACATGCCAACATTGACGTTAGAAGACAAACCAATTAAATTCACACGGTTTTGTTACTACACTATACATCATTATATTGACTTCTAGGACATACATACTAACATGCCCTATGCTCAATTTGATGAGACACCCTGTGTTTTTAATCATCAATTTAAGCATAGAACATGTTAATGTATCGAAAGAGGACAACAAAACACATTGATTGATGATTAAAAACATGGTTGTCCCATTTGAATTAAGCAAGTTTTTGAGGTCGAAATTGGCAAGAGAATTTTCATCACTCTGTACATGCAATTCGAGTTTCCATTTATATGTAAGTTACTGTAACATATCGACAATTGCCACAACAAATTAGGAACTTAAATATTGATATCTTCTTGAGATATGAACGATAACATTTCAGCATGATTTTAATTTTTTTTTAAATGGATATAACTAAAAAACCAGTCATTTTTTGAGTATGCTATAGTAATTAAACTACACCTTAAATTTTACGTAGAATCTGAAAATAAAATAAAAAATAGCATGTTCTATTTGAAATAAGAAAGTTGACAGCAACTTCCGGTACAACTAGAAGTGCTGTATAAACGAAAATATTTTATCTGAGTTCAGTGATGTCAAAAACAGGCGTAGCAGTATTTTCAGAAAATGAATCGAATTAGTTCTTCATATACTTTTAATGCACGCTCGATGTGCCGGAACCCTGTTACTATTACTACTATACGTCATGCTGGTCCTACTTTAAGTTTATCAGTTTTATTATATATTTTCAGACTCGTATATTTATAATAGTTATTAATCCAACAAGTGAGGAAAGCGATTCTTTTTCCTACTAGTTTTCCTCATGTGTTAGACACAACATTTTTTCCACGACATTCCCCAAAAAACAACCTAATGAAAGAAGTAATATTGTAAACGTAACTTATTGTTACAGAATTTTGTCACATTTTTGTACGTAAAAGCAAAAGTTGATAATAGGTGGGTCCCAATAGTCTCGCTACGGTATTCTGTAGTATCGGTTTGGTCTCAATCTGTCATAGCGCAGCCCCGTAATTCTACCCAATAAATGTAGGGTAGCAATTTTTAAGAGTCGAAGTATAAAATATTAAATTAAAAACCTGATTAAATACTAAATTAAATTCAGGTAAGTATTTCTCCAAAAAATTCAATTTAAAATAAAAATGGTTTTTTGGGACCCCTTCAGTGTGGAAGTAGGAAAACAAACAACTCAAAAAAATGTACTTGTCGACGTTTCGCCCTAAATTAAATTGTTTAACTAAATACTAGGTTCTAATAACACATTTTTACATTTTTTTAAAGAAGAATTTTGGTAACACGACATTATTTTTTTCGCTAGTGAGGAAAAACAATTTTTTTTTACTATTTCTAGAGAAGAAACGTCCGTGGAAAAAGCAATTTTGTTGCGTTGTTCCATACGTTATACGGGTGGTCACCGTGAACCGTCGCGATTGTTCGTAGGAAATTTCTCAAAAATTTTCGAACATACCAAAGTCGATGCAGGTCATTCAACCAAAATATATTAAAGCTGGCAGAACTTCCGGTTTCACCGGAAGTATGTATCAACTTGCTTATTTTAAATGGAACACCCTATATATTAGAAAATTTTTAGATTCTACGTCTACTTCTATTCATATTTTATGTACAATGTCACATACCTCACCTCAATCGTTTCTGACTTTTTTAATGTTTTATGTCAAATTTGCAGACCAAAATCTAATTTGAATTATCAACTATTCAAAAACATTTTTACTTGGTTTGTGTATTTTTTATTTTAAACTGGGTCCGTTCGAACAGTATTTGTGCAAAATTGTCAAAAAAAATTATAAAAAGTGTTTGAGTAGTTTTGAAAATTGTAAAAGGTCAATTTTTTCAAATAGAACATATCGATTTTTATATTTTTATCTCATTTGTAGTCCAAAATAAGGGTTAGTTTGTAATTGCTATTGCTATACTCGTAGTATTAGGTTTGATTTTTAAAAGAATATTAATTTTGTTTCTGTTTTCTGCATCTCGAAAGCAAAATTTATTAAAATACAGTTTTGAATATGATAGAAATACATCGGCTTTGACAAGAACTCCACCCGGTCATTAATTTAGATTTTTTTGTGTGGCGTTATAATTAAAAAATTAATACATATTACTTACAGAATTGATTTGATTGATGACAAAATCTAAAATACGATCATAATTTACTATTTTATTTTGTAGTTGTAGTGTTTATATGTTATGTTACAATGTTTATGAATTTGTGTATTTGTATTATGTAATAAATATTGTTTATATTACTTATGTATTAATAATGTTTGTTTGTGAACATAAAGAAGAAAATATAATAAATTTCGAATACAGTTTTTTTCTTTTTTGTAAATTGATTTAATATTATTGTATTATTTACAACGTTGCATAAATAAATGTTTTAATTGTTTAGAAAATATTATTAGAAAACTTAATTTAAATATTTTAATTGTATTTATTTAAAATAAAACATTATTATTTATTTAAAATAAAACATTATTATTTATTTTAAATAAATAAGGCAAACTAAATATTTGATAAATATTTGCTATTTGCTTGATATATTTACGTAAGATTTATTTCAAATATTTTGATTAAAATTATAAACACCTATAAAGTCATGATAATTAAGGTAACAAGTAACTGGAACATTACATAATAAATGGAGTTAAAAATGCAATTTCCTGTGAACTTAGTGCAAATTATTGCTTTATTAAGCCTTTCAATTTTTGGTTTTTATTACTTTTATAGTACGTTAGTAGCGATAAATTTATCTTTGATGTGCCCAAGCGAAATTAACAAAAAAGTTTTTGTTTGCTATCGAGATCTAATATATTGGGTAATTAAAAAAGTTTTCTAAAGAATGAATATTACGCATACAAAAGTAAGTCAGAACATCAAATTAATATAAAACTTCCTGAATTTTTGTTCCGAGAATAAATTTAAAGACCCACAAAGTCATAAAACATTTCGTTCCCCACACATCATTAGCATTCTACGGGTTTCCGTTTGCAGTCCTTTGTATTCAAAGGCAACAATGCTTTTGAGTCCACCGGTCAGTTGGTAATCCCGTCTAGAGTTTCAGATCCATTTTCATTACAATAGTCTTTTTCTTTTTTTGTTTGACTGTTAACTATAATTGAGTAAAAAATTCTCGCAAATAAGTACGAAATATTTTAGGAGTACAATTAAAGCATTCATTTCGTACAATATAAAGCACAAGCCAATGCTTCGAAAATAATTTAGTTGATTAACATCGCAACAATATTACTTTTGTTACAAAACCTTATTGAAGAATTTAATTAAAATAATTGTAGGTGATATAAAATATGTCAATATAATTATTTAAACAATATTGAACTCATCCCCCATCAAATTCATTCATTTTATGACATTTTCTTATAACATTAAACTACACTTCCGCATGCAGAATAACCTTAAGTAGGCAAAATTATTTTAGCCATTAAGTTCAGGTGCTACCATCCATCTGGTCATATTGTTTGCCTTCATCTCCATAATGATTTTTCTACAAACCTTCTCTAATTGTATCTATCCTTTACTTTCAGCAAAACCAATATTTGTTCTGTAATAACAATTATTTTCTTAAATTCATCAAGCTACTGTATACACTTTCGTGAGCACAACTCTACAACGTTTTTTATCGCTTTACATTTGGAAATGCACAACTTTTCTAAAATAATTTTTAATGTAGATAACTTTTAATTTTTACACGGATACTTACTGTTGTAACTTCTTATTTTTTCAAATTAGATATTTTTAAATTTTGCCATTTTGTGTAGAGAATTTATTTACAAAAAATAATACACTGCGCCACAAAAAGTCTGGGATCCGTTGCTTATTTACAAACAATCTGATTTAATTTTGATAATAAATTAATAATTAATATATATTTAGTTACATTTTAAAATACTAAAGAAATATAGTGTTAAATAAAAATATATAAATAACGGTGCCATTAAATCTTAAAAGTTTTTTAAGCAATTTGACTAACATAAAAAACAGGTAGTATGGGTACGAACTAAACTTTCAATATCTGGTATTTCTACCACGAGTCGTAATAACGCATTCCAAACCCCTAGACATGTTGTTAACAAACAATTCAATCAAACATGCTCTTAAGGTTTGAGGGCGATCAGGTCAATCTCTAACGGCTCTACCGAGTTGAACCGAAACGGTTCAACATGCTCCTCTGCAATGTTCCTAATGTAGACTCATGAAATTTAAAACTTGGACACCACAATTTCTGTAAACAAAAGTTTGCACATTGTGAAGCGGGCTTAAGGGTATCATTTACAATTCTAACAGCAGGTAGTCTCAGCAGGGGTTATCTTATAGAAGGACTGTAGAATGAATCATTACACTAAGCACGTTTTAGAAAATAGGTAATTTACGTTGCTTACTTAATTTTTTCTTTAAAGAATATATTTGAAGGTATCGCTAATTAAACACCATAGCTCGATTAATTATCGAATCAAAATTTTGTTTAGGAAATGTTTACAAAATAAAATTAGAAATAATTTTGATTTAAAAACGTCTACAAGCAATAACTTTTAAATTAAATCAAAAACTAAACATGGTTATTTGGGTTGACTGATTATTACTTATTTTTAAATAAATCTAACCTACTAATTATTGTAAGTTATTAAAAAAATCATTAAACTCTCTATTCATAATATTTAGTCCTTACAAAATGTATATTTTATGACGTTTCATTTTTTTCTGTAGTTAATATAAAAAGTGAAAATAAAAACTAAGGCAATTCTTATTGTCAACGTATATATTTAGTTTTTGACAAGAATTTATTACATAATTATAATTAAGATACCAAGTTATAGTTTAAAATTAAATGAAAACTTTTTTTTTAAATAAAGGTATTACTATATAAATAAATATAAGAAATCAATAATGGGTGTGACCTCCATTATTATTGATACATTCTTGGAGGCGTCTGCTCATTGACGCTATCAAGGTATCAATATAATTAATATTAATCGTTTCCCATGCGGTATCAATGGCTGCAATTAGTGCATTACGGTTTACTGGTATAAAATTTGGCCCTTGTTGTCTTCGGATAACAGCAAGTATTCGAGCCCAAACATTTTCGATAATGTTAAAATCTGGGCTTTTGCTGGCCAGGGTAACAGCTCCAAGTTATTTGCTTGTATCCAGTTGCGCACAACCTGCGAAGTATAGGGTCATCATATCCCGATAGTTAATTATCGAATGTTCCAAGAAAATATGTGTAAATAGTAAATGGAATCTACTAACGTAACGTTAAGTCGTTAATTATAGTTACATAACTCTCCTTTCATAAGATATAGTTCATATTAATATGCTTATTGTAAAGCTTCGTACACACCTGAACAACAAACCGAGGAACAAACAGAACAACGAACCGAACGGCAATCGGAACATTAATTTGGACGGTGCTACGTACGAATTTTAGAACAGATTCGCAAGTCCTGATTGTTCCACGAACGGTTTGCGGCGTTCCCGCAACTTGTCGGTTTTTCTCCGACATCAAAGAAAATGCGCGCGAATGCGTTTGCAGGTTTGGACGAATCTAAACAAAACGGCGAACAAACTTATGCGGGAGAATTAAATTATTTATTTTTGTCCTCCCTTTTGTGGGTTTGTTGTGTTTTAGGTAATATTATGGAGTTGACAGAAGAAAAATGTTTTAAATTAATCAGTGTTTAAGAATGCAAGAAAAAAATGATGTCCCTATTAGCATCATTTGGGCGGGAAATTTCCAAAATAAAAAAAAGCGAAGTAAATTATAATTTTTACTCTTCTTTGTGCGTAAAATTTGGTTGGCACTATCTTCTTGTTTTCCGCAATTTTCTCTTCTCAATAATAAATATATATGAACTGAAAACTACTGAAAATAATTATGGGAACAGCACAAACGTTCCGTTTGTTGTTCGGATTGTGGAAATCATAAAAGATCGTTTGTCGTTCTGTTTGACTTTCGGTTCGTTGTTATGTTTGTTGCTCGGTTTGTTGTTCAGGTGTGTACGAAGCTTTACAACTTAAGCAACAATTTTTTGGCGAATAAAGATTAGTTTGTGATGTAATATTAGAAACACAAATTTATATCATATCAAATTTATGACACTAAATTTATAATTAAATATTTTCGAAAGTTTATAAGTCCTCTATTGTAATCTTAATACTTAAAAGAAAATCCTGTCCATTAGCATTATAAGGAAATGGTTTTTACTTTATGAATAAGTTTCAATAACAATAGAATATCCTTGCTTGTTTAATTTACTTCCTTTGAGTCATATTGCTCTAAGGGTTGTTACATTGGTCATTAGAAGTATGTAATAAATAAACAATTACCTACTGTTTGAGAAGGGTAGTGTGAACCAATAAATAAAGTAAGAAATGTAAATTCCATTTTAGTTTAAAATTTCAAGTGTTGTGAAAATGCCACCTCATCTCGGTGCTGATTTGAAAGCGCGGATTGTTTCGGAATTAGCGGCGGGCCGTAGCGTGCGTGAAATTTCACGTATGTTAGATATACCAAAAAGCACCGTAGGGCATTACCGAGTAAAATGGAATCTTGAACACACTTTGGAAAGAGCCATCGGAAGTGGTAGACCTAAAGTATCTACACGTGCTCAAGATCTCGAGTTGTTTCATTACGTAACAGAACAACCATTTGCTACATACTCCAGGGCTATAGCAGATACACATTGCCGTATAACTGCACAAAAAGATTAAAGGAGATGGGAATAAAGAAGTATAATGCTGCTGCGAAAGAAGTTCTCAGTGACGAAAATATGAGACGTCGTCTGGAATTTGCAAGGCGATATGTGAACGAACCTTTGGAATTTTGGAATCGAGTGATTTTTAGCGACGAAAAAACGTTCAATAGCCGCAACGATGGACCACTAAAAGTTTTTAGAATGGAAGGAACTCGTTACGAAAATAATCACATATGTCCTAAAAAACGAAGTGGTTATTTTTCTGTGAATGTGTGGGGTTGGGTTAGCGCGCGGGGTCCAGGAGTTTGTTGGGCTATCGATGGACGTCTTGATTCTGCTGCGTATTTAGATATTTTGAAACTATTATGAAACCTTCAGTCGAAGTGTTTTATCCAGACGAAGATTATATTTTCCAACAAGTAAGTATTCTTATTTCACTATACTTTCTCCAAAAATAGTTCGGGATCTGTTGAATTAACATTTTCATAATGTATTTTTGTTGTTAAAGGACAACGCCCCTATTCATACTTCGCGGGTTGTGCGCAATTGGATACGAGAAAATAACTTGGAGCTGTTACCCTGGCCAGCAAAAGCCCAGATTTTAACATTATCGAAAATGTTTGGGCTCGAATACTTGCTGTTATCCGAAGACAACAAGGGCCAAATTTTATACCAGTAAACCGTAATGCACTAATTGCAGCCATTGATACCGCATGGGAAACGATTAATATTAATTATATTGATACCTTGATAGCGTCAATGAGCAGACGCCTCCAAGAATGTATCAATAATAATGGAGGTCACACCCATTATTGATTTCTTATATTTATTTATATAGTAATACCTTTATTTAAAAAAAAGTTTTCATTTAATTTTAAACTATAACTTGGTATCTTAATTATAATTATGTAATAAATTCTTGTCAAAAACTAAATATATACGTTGACAATAAGAATTGCCTTAGTTTTTATTTTCACTTTTTATATTAACTACAGAAAAAAATGAAACGTCATAAAATATACATTTTGTAAGGACTAAATATTATGAATAGAGAGTTTAATGATTTTTTTTAATAACTTACAATAATTAGTAGGTTAGATTTATTTAAAAATAAGTAATAATCAGTCAACCCAAATAACCATGTTTAGTTTTTGATTTAATTTAAAAGTTATTGCTTGTAGACGTTTTTAAATCAAAATTATTTCTAATTTTATTTTGTAAACATTTCCTAAACAAAATTTTGATTCGATAATTAATCGAGCTATGGTGTTTAATTAGCGATACCTTCAAATATATTCTTTAAAGAAAAAAATTAAGTAAGCAACGTAAATTACCTATTTTCTAAAACGTGCTTAGTGTAATGATTCATTCTACAGTCCTTCTATAAGATAACCCGTGCTGAGACTACCTGCTGTTAGAATTGTAAATGATACCCGTAAGCCCGCTTCACAACGTGCAAACTTTTGTTTACAGAAATTGTGGTGTCCAAGTTTTAAATTTCATGAGTACCTATGTGCTTTAAAAACTACTCTATCACAGACATAGAATACCGTACGGGTTTCCACCGAAATTCCTTCCCATACCTTTGCAAAGCCTCTGAAAATCTTTTTATTTAGGAATTATGGTAGATGCAGCGTATCGCTCTTCCTGGTTTCCTCCATACCCGTTTACGACCGTCTGGAGTATCCAAGTTAAAATGGAATTTACAAATCCATGAGCAGTCTTTCCGGACAAAATTCAATTGATTTGTTTATGTCGTAATTTTTGGATTCAATACGACTTTAGATTATTTTCTATTTATGTTGCGCTGTTTATATTAAATACAAAATTTTTAAAAATTTATTTTAAGTTATAAATGACTGTAAAAATAATATTAAACGTTGACTGTGAGAGTACAGAGTAACGCAGCTTATGGAGGTAGCGTTTCGATAAAGTTTTCGTACGTAATGGGTGGAAAAAATAGTGAATTGTGTTTACCTTTGCATGTTTCCATTTCTAGTTCATTTTTAGTGCAGATATAATGTTGACATATTGAATGTAGGATACAATTGTAAGTAATTTTTTCCGATTGCCAAGTCATCTTTAGTACAATTTAACAGGTAATGCTCTCGGTTAAAACGTTAGCTGGTTAGCTAGTAGTCGGGAGCAACGGTAATAGGCGCAAAAAATCGTGGGTAGGGAAATGTTGCCTTTCAGTTAATTAAACAAACCTGTAAAGTTTCTTTGAAAAATATTTAGTTCTTTAAGGGGAAATATGTTAAACATGTTTGTTGCAACTCTTCGCTTGATTTTGTTTTGATTTAGAAAAAAAATAACTCAGAATCTACCACGAGGAAGTAGCTGCAAGACGAAACCACTCCTCCCTCCCACCTTCCCCTACTAATTATTTAAGAAAATTTACTTGGTAACAAAATCTTTCTTAGTTTTCATTTGCGGTGTAACTTTTTTAAACACAATTTTTACTCGAATTAACCCGTCCCACATACTTATAAGTTACCATCTTAATGTTTCTATCATGTATCATGAATATTAGCAATCATTTCTCTAAGATCTGCTTCTGCTTTTGGAAGCTCAACACATTAGAATTCGACGCAATGTCAACTCTCTAATGTGTTCTCTGTAATCAGCCCGCATTGCATTTAAAACATTTTCCAAATGAACAAAAAAGGCATTTATATAGATAACCTTATTTGCAAATCTTAAAGTTGATAAAAACAAGCGGTTTGGATTTTTTTCTTTTGTAAATTTAATTTGGCAAATGGTGAAATAAATTAAATTTACAAAAGAAAAAATTCCAAATAGCTTTTTTTTTAACTTTCAAAATATCTTGTTCTGAACATTAATCGAATTTCAACTTATTTACAACGTCTTTGAATTTGGTTAGTAAACATCGCGAAGCTTTGATTGAATGGAATGTATATATAACTCCGTGCCTACAAGCTGACTTGTACTTTACAAAAAACCAGGTTGTGTCATATACCTTAATGATCCTTCTATTGTAACATATAGTCTTAAGATTCTGTTGGTTGTGTTGTTAACCATCGTGCATGATACACTTTTTGTGGGTATTTAGCTGTCAACTGGGGGGAAACCTTGCCTTCTCCTATTGCTAGAACCATTTTGTAGAAGTACTTTTGGTCTGAACTTAAGTCGCTAATATTAATTGGAGGTAATTCAACATCAGGGTTAATTACTTAAAATGGGCCAACAAGCATCTTACTCACTCTTACTCACAATTACTTAGCAGTTTTTCTATAGGACCTGTAAATACTCTTGGGTCAAGAGTTTTTCCATCTATCTTATGAATTAAATGACAAGGAGGAAAGGGAAATGCATGTCTTGCAACATCTCGTGTAATAGGGACACGTATAAATACTACAAACTAAGTATTACCAACAGATAACTGTAACGACGATTGAATGTTTAAATGCAAGGACAAGGAGGAAGTTCATTACAGTGCCAAATGCATAATAACCAATAAACCAGTTTTCCTAGGCAAACTTTTAATTGTTTTATAACACGAGTAGAACCTGGTTTCGCAACAAGAACTATGTGTTCCTTGGTAATTTGCTTACTGTGACGAGAAGATCCAATTTTTTCCACTGCTAGTAACTTCTCTTTTCTCCCATCAAAGTAGATTCCTGAAACTTCTTTTTGTTGTTCCATTTCCATATTAGCTAAACTTTTGTCCGTCTTTTCGTTTCTCTTCTAACTTTACTTCTGTGGATGATTGAAAAAGATCTTTTGGTATTCAGTACAGAGTTTATCAGGAGAAATCTATTTCTATCTGAAAAAACACATCTAAAACAATCAGACATGTTGCTTAAACTAATTCGGTAAAATACTAAAACCAAACACGAGGGCGATTATTTTGGTGTGGCAGAAGAAGGCGCGGCTTTTGGTTATTAACCAAAACAAAGCAACAATTTGCAGTATTAGTGTTATTTTAGTTATTTATTTATTTAATCTACATTTTGCATTTGGTTATGGAATTTAAAGATAATTTAAAATTAAAGTTTTTTGTTATAATTTTACATTAAAAAGAGAACCTGAAGTTATCTTCACACAGATCTGATTTCTTTGTGTGTGAATTTTAATTTCAATAGGTACCTATTTGTGGAAATCAGGGATACACAAAATCGAAAAAAGACGTTAATTTAAGAAGTTTAAAAATTAGGGTTTTTATTAAAATTTTCAAATTTCAAATTAAAAAATGAAACTCAAAGATGTCATCGCTCATTGCCAAATTTTTTTAGTTAAATGTAACTTAAGAAGGCAACTAATGCACACCCAAGAATATCAAATTTCAGTTTTTTTTATTGTTTCTAGTATACTGTTTGGATCTTTTGACAATTTTAACAGGTGATAAAGAGGTTGATAAAACTTGTATTATTTGAGAAAATGCATGCTCTTCTGAATAGGCGTCATGTTCAAAATTTGCAGTTGCAGAAACAAAGTAGATTTGACTCAACACAACAAAGATACTACGGAAAGTGAGAGCTGGGAACTCTTAGACTAAATTGAACAAAACGCTGATGAAGACACTTCAAATAGAAAGAGAAATCTTTATTAAAAGTATTATTGTCGATAAACCCCAACTATGTTGAGAACACTGTCCATATTACGGATCCCATCCACTTGAGACCAAGTACAGTCGATCGATTCTTCACCACCACCACTTCTCATTCTTGAATTTTTTCACTAAATTTATTGAAAACAGTTTGACAATAGATGAATTTGTTGCTATGATAACAACATGATCAAGTCCTTTTGTTATGGGTGCAATTTAAAGCGGCACTGGGGTGGATATGAAATTATACAGGGTGATTCACGTAGCCCGTCAATTAAAAAGTTATCGATTTCCAAAAACTTATGATTTTAAAAATTTGGTATATGGCCATATTGATTACTCTAACTAAAATATTTTCAACATCATAGCACTTCCGGATATACCGGAAACTGACGCGATATTTGTTTTTTTTAAAGGAATGGCCCTATTTGACACGATAGTTAAATTTTACGCCAAATTTAATGATCAATACTATCCTATTGTCCAGAAATGTGTCATAGTTATTGACATATGTAATATTTAATGCAAAAAATTAAGTTTGCATGGACCTCTTAAGAAATGCAGTAATTGGTAATAGCATTTAATAACACGACAAAATCTAGATAATCCGTATGTTCACTATTTTCTAAATATAACACATTGAATTTACGTCATAGATCACGTAATAATAACCATCATAACTTATTTATTTTTGACGGAACACCCTGTATATTATTGCACAACTCGATGAATAATTTTGTTCTCTTTCAAATGGTATAAGGTTCCCTATACCTATCTTCTCTGGTTTTCAAAGTTTTTACTGTTATTCGTGCAGTCAACGGATTTTGCATAATTTCTTGTGAGGATGGCTGTGAAATTTTAGTGGAACTTCAAAACAAGCACCTAATCTGTCACCAGTTAATTGTTGTCAATTTAACACAATCATACAGTGAAGGCTTATTTGAGTCTTATTTATTGCTAAATAATGGAAAATAATGAATAACAGTAAATACCTTGAAAACCAGAGAAGATAGGTATACGGAACTATTATACCATTCGAAAGAAAACAAAATTATTCATTGAGTTGTGCAATAACATACAGGGTGTTCTATTAAAAATAGATAAGTTATGATGGTTTAAACTTGATTAAATTCGGCACTACATTTCTACCACCTTGTATGAAATTAAGTAATTATGAAATCATGGGAGAGAAGCTTAGAGTTTCAGTTGTGTCCCCTATAAATTTTATCTCTTTAACTTTATTATTATAACATACACATCTCTTTAAATTAGGAAGTGTTTTTTAAATTTTTTTTTTTTTAAATTAAATATCTCAAAAACGGTTAACTTTAAAAATAGGAAACCGTAATGAAAGTTTATCTAAAAATTAACCTAGAATCCAAAATTGCAATAATATACAGGGTGTTCTATTTATAATAACGAAGGTGATGTTAACTTTTGGTACAACCGAAAGCGCTAGGTGGACTCCATTATTTTTGTTGAAAAGAACATGCCCGAAAACGCCTAAAGCCAAATTTTCAAAATTTAAATCAAAATAGTCTGTAAAATATGTCTAATGTCTCGTCACCGTGGGACACCCTCTATATTGAAGAGATTTTCCTTCCGTAACAATTTTTAAAAATAAATTTTCCAGGACCGTACTGCAGACTAACTGGATCCCTTAAAGGAAAGTGAATGTAAAAGAAGGAACAAATTTGGTATCAACATTCATTAAAATTAATGAGATACATAAGTGAGGCTTATATTGACGTATGGCAAAGCTGCGATAATCAACTTTTTTTTTAAATGGCATCCTGTATATTTGTGATACAGTCTTGTAAGGCTTTTTTTCGACACAACAACGTAAAAAATTATTCAGTTCTAATATAAATTTGTTAAGAAAATAGAATAGAGTAATTATAGTCTGTATACTATTGTCGCGGAGTAATAAATCATAATTGCTTGAAATAATTCTTTATTTTCTTGCGAAAGCGGTACTTCTACGGTTAAGTAAAACCAATAAATTCTAACCAAAATACGATCATTGTGCCGCTCTTGCAGCATATCGACCCATCTAGGGTCTGAGAACAATAGGTTAATCTATGTAAACACGTTGCCGTCAGCCCAGGTACTGACGAAACGAGAATCATAGCCATAGATGTGGGTATTATACCAAGATATAAAAATAATGGTATATAATACGTAAGAAATAAAATTTCTAATGTGATCTACTATACAAATAAAATAAATAACATATAACCACATAATAATTCATATCAAAGTAGATTTTACTATTATAATATATTTACCTACTAAAAATATGATTTTCCAAACGTATCAGGTACCTACGCCACTGCAATACGGGAGATTCGATAATTCTGACAGGTTTATTACTCCGCGCCAATAGTATACAGACAGTAATTAGATATCTTATTTTAGTATTACGATCAGTTTTTTTCATTTTATATTTGTCAACTAAGGTTAAGAAAACTTTTTAGGAAAAATAGAATTTTGTTTTAATAAATGCTAAAGAAAATTTTATTAACCCATTCTGGTGTAAACTACCAAAATGCAAGTAGAAAACAAATTTTTGACAAAAGTAACTTTAATTGTTATTTGGCGCAATTTTAAATGTTTAATTTTTATTGTTTTTATTGCTAACTGATCCTAAATCCTCTATACTATTTTTTTCAAAAAAATCATAATGCAACTGTATTTTCTTTTTGTCCATCAAAGAATATACATGATGTTGTTTAAAAAATAGTTGGCTATCGTAACTTTAGCAAACTTTAATACACTTGGACTTATGTTGTTGTTTAACATGCGATTTACAAATGTAAATGCTTTACAGTATTTTTTTAATAATAAAATTAAAAGACCGCCAAGACAAACTGAATAACCCGGTATAGAGTGTGCCAAGGTAACGTATGACTTTTATTCGAATATTGAAGTGACCTAGGCAAAACGGTGTCGTATGTATATTATAAACTTGTTTGAAAACGTGAAACATTCTTTTGGTGAATCTTTTATTTAATGCTTTTAAGTAGTGCTGCTTGGCGAGCCCACCATGTGAGGCAAAAACAAAATATACTCTAAAATTAATTATGTGATCATATTCATTATTTAGTTAAAAATTAAATACACCAAATATATCAATTGACAAAAAGCAATTCCATTCAAATTCAGTAACAATAAGTTATTCCATTTATGAAATACATTGGCTCTAATCAATCAATTTTGTTATGGTCAAAATAAGCAAACAACGTGGTAATAAAATTTCATGAATCAACTTCATTTGATTTTATGCAAATGTTTATGTGGCAAAACAATTATTAGTGGCTTTAGTTACATCTAACTTAACGTCAGCAATAGCAATTTGTAACCCAACAATCACTTTCATTAAAGTTATACCTCTTAAGACCTTAGCATTTAGTTAACTAATGAAATAGTCGCCTTATGTAGACACAGCGAACCCTTATAATAAATAGAGCATTACATTCTAAATATTTACAAATGATAATAATACCAAACTATTGTTGTTACTATTGGTTAGCTCAATATACAGTTTACAGGTTAAGCACGCGTAATGTAGCATAAGAGAGGTAACTAATATTTAGATACAGTCAACATTTGTTTACTAAATGTAACTAATCATTATATTTGAGGATTTCCTTAGATATACACAAACTAACCCCTTTGTTCTGTTTAATGTTTTGATTACATTAACTTATTAACAAATATCACATTGGAGTATTTAATTTTCAGAAATAAATTTTGTTTTTATTTGTATCTTTTAATAAAGAAGTGCTATTAAAAATACTAACTTCACATGTAATTTTATTATTTTCATATATCCGGATTACATTTTAGAAAATTTCTGGCCTGAGATCGACCGGTCATCCTACAACTAAAAAATATTTGTACGATTTGGTAGAACATTACGTTATTAAGAAGTTATTTATAATGAGATTGATTTGATTAAATTTTCAGGTAAATAAGAAATATTTTTAATTTCTTCAGAATAGCAAATGCTAATTTAAAAATACTGGCGGCTGCGAATGGATTTAAACTTTTGGATAAATATTTGATCGACAATGGTATACAACCACCTGTGCTACGAACTTTGGTTGGGTAACTTAGTAATTTTATTAAATCTATTAATGCTTTTGTTAGTCATTTCTTAATATTTAAAATGTGCACTCAATGAATTTTGAGAAAAAGTACGGATAGGTTTTTGCATATTATTGATTCATAAAGCAGGAAACTGACGATAACTTGCGCTACCCTTTCGACACCATTCGAAAAAACATTTACAATTAAAAATTAACAAAATTATTTGTATTGTGTAAAATTGAAATATTTTTTCATAGGTGTATTTTGCACAAAATTAAAGAACAAGATGTAAAATGCGATGGAAATGTTTCAATTTTATTATTAATATGAAGTAAAAAAGTTTTTCTTTGTTTGCATATTTTAAATTTAAATCGAGGTGATAGAGCCCATAGATTATTTACAACAATTATTGTGTCATATTTATAAGTTGAAGACATTCCTTAAAAAAATGTTTTATGTAAACATCCTGTTCAAGGAATTTAGCTAGGATTAATTTCTTATTAGCTTACTAATGTAATAATAATAATAATAATTGTTGCCTTCATTCTTTAAAATATGCATAACAGAAGGGAACAATAATTTGAAAAAAAAAATAAACAGTATTGAAGAACATCAAGGTGTTAATTCAATTCCTGTCCAGGGCAAGTCTTTAAGTCTTTTTCCATTAAAATTTTATACAAATAATACATGTACACTCATGAAATTTAAAACTTGGACACCACAATTTCTGTAAACAAAAGTTTGCACATTGTGAAGCGGGCTTAAGGGTATCATTTACAATTCTAACAGCAGGTAGTCTCAGCAGGGGTTATCTTATAGAAGGACTGAATTGAATACGCAATTGAATACGAGAAAATAACTTGGAGCTGTTACCCTGGCCAGCAAAAAGCCCAGATTTTAACATTATCGAAAATGTTTGGGCTCGAATACTTGCTGTTATCCGAAGACAACAAGGGCTAAATTTTATACCTGTAATCCGTAATGCACTAATTGCAGCCATTGATACCGCATGGGAAACGATTAACATTAATTATATTGATACCTTGATAGCGTCAATGAGCAGACGCCTCTAAGAATGTATCACTAATAATGGAACGTTTTCATTTAATTTTAAACTATAACTTGGTATCTTAATTATAATTATGTAATAAATTCTTGTCAAAAAACTAAATATATACGTTGACAATAAGAATTGCCTTAGTTTTTATTTTCACTTTTTATATTAACTACAGAAAAAATGAAACGTCATAAAATATACATTTTGTAAGGACTAAATATTATGAATAGAGAGTTTAATGATTTTTTTAATAACTTACAATAATTAGTAGGTTAGATTTATTTAAAAATAAGTAATAATCAGTCAACCCAAATAACCATGTTTAGTTTTTGATTTAATTTAAAAGTTATTGCTTGTAGACGTTTTTAAATCAAAATTATTTCTAATTTTATTTTGTAAACATTTCCTAAACAAAATTTTGATTCGATAATTAATCGAGCTATGGTGTTTAATTAGCGATACCTTCAAATATATTCTTTAAAGAAAAAATTAAGTAAGCAACGTAAATTACCTATTTTCTAAAACGTGCTTAGTGTAATGATTCATTCTACAGTCCTTCTATAAGATAACCCCTGCTGAGACTACCTGCTGTTAGAATTGTAAATGATACCCTTAAGCCTGCTTCACAATGTGCAAACTTTTGTTTACAGAAATTGTGGTGTCCAAGTTTTAAATTTCATGTGTGTACATATATAACTACATAATTTGCCTAGACTACGTGATACTAATTTAAACTAATTTCTGTTGTGTACAAAAGAAATGAAAATAAAATCTTCAAATTATCATATCGTCTAACTCTAATGTAGAATTCAAAATAAAGTTAAACTCTTACTCAGCTAAACTTTCATACTCAGTTTTACAAAACTGTTTATGAAACAAAAATTGTTTCATCTTATATTTAAACTGGGCAACAGAAAGTTCTTTGAAATGCTGCAGCAAATCATTGTAAACTTTGGATACCTGATAACTGAAACTTGATTGAAATAAGATCGCCTTGTGAAGTGGAGGCGTAATTAAATACTTATGACGTAAATTCAAATGGTGCACATCAGTTCTAAAAGTGATCTTGTTGTAGAAATATGGAGGGCTCTTAGTGAAAATTATCCTATGATAAAACACGGAAGCATTTAACATACGTCTATTATGCATATTAAGCCAATGAATGTTCTCTAACTTTTCTCATATTTTTTAATTCCAAATATAAGTCTGACACAGGAATTTTTTTACTCGTTGTATTCTTTGAACGGTATCATTAGTAATTAATGGGCCATAGATGTTCAAACAATATGTGAAGTTTAATTGAACAGCGTTTTCACATAGCATACGTTTTATTTGAAGTTGTTAGAAATTGTCTATGGAAGTAAATATTTTTTATTTGAATGTATGATTTTTTAATATAATGATGTATTTGAGTAGTATAACAAAAAGTATTATCTATGATCAAACCTAATGTACGTGCTTCTTGAACAATAGGAATGGTTTTATTATTTCACGTAAAAGTAGAAGACGCCCGTAGTTCAGTAAGATCACGTTTATTTCCCAATAAAATAACATTTTATTTGGAAGCATTAATTACTAGGTTATGTACATTAGCCGTATTAAATTTATTTTCTGAATGGAAATATGATTGAACGAATGGTAATCGGCCGCATACATATGTATCTGACAAGTAGTTACTTGTTTGTAAATAAATTAGAAGTATAAATGGGAAATAGTTGCGGCCCAAGGATTGAACCTTGCGGAACACCTTTATAATAGATTTAAAGATCGAGACCAAGTCATGTAGTTGTACTTTTTAAAACCTATCTTCCAAATAATTTTTCATAAGAGCTACTGCTGATTTTCCAAAGCCAATATGCTTTAAGACCAAAAGATGTATAGAATGATTGATAGTACCGAAGGCTTTGCTGAAATCTAAGAAAACAAATACGGAAACCTTATTACTGTCACGAGCTCTTAATAAATATCAGTTATATGACTCAGAGTCGTAGTACAACTGTATCCAGAGCGAAAACCTGAATGCGTATTTGGAATCACTTTATTACTATGTAAAAAGCATTCAATTTAGGACTTCATAATTTTTTCTAATAATTTGGAAAGCACCGGTAACAAACTCATGGGTCTTAAATCGTTCAAATCTTTAACATTAGTAGTTTTCAGAATAGGTATGACTGCTGCTTTTTTTCACATGTCAGGAAAGACACTATTTATTAAGCATGAGTAATGAGTTAAGCATGGCAATATTATCGGGCAACATAGTTTTATTAAATCAATGTTGAGGTGATTGAAGCCTTTCTCTTTCTGGTTTTAATTGAATTCATAATTTTAATAACTTCGGATACACTTACGACAGAAAACGTTAATTCTTGAATGTTAGATTAAAATTTATTATTATTGTAAAATTAATAAGATTATTGCTATTCACATTTGTTGTAGGAATACTTTCAAGAAAATAATTATTAATAATTTCTGCATTGTTAATTTGATTTGGTATGTAATTATTTTTCCTTGTACCAACACCTAAGTGTTTTAAGCCACTCCATACATATTTGGATTGTTTGTTACTTTCAATATACTTGAAATATGCCTGTTTTTCAACTTTTAAAGCTTGATTCGCTAAATTACGTAATAATTTATAGTATTCCCAATGACACAAGAGTTTTGAATTCTGGTACTTATTAAGTGTTTTTTCTTTAATTTAATCGTTTGTTTGATATTGTCAGTTAACGAGGGTATCCTTTTATGAGTGATTTTAATTTCTATAAAGGGAGCACATATATTAAGTGTTTCAATAATTTTATTAGTAAGAAACCCAACTTTTAGGTTAATATCCTTCAGGGCAAATATATTTTGCCACGGTACTAATGATAAATAACTGTGGAATACGTTTACATCAAAATTTTTTAAATTTCTAACATGTTTTATACATGGTGTCCAGAAACTCTCCTGACAAACGAAGACCAGAGATTCCTCAGATAATTTTAAGACAATTTAACCCAATTCACCTAGTCCGAAAATGCTTCCTAAGGGAGAAAACTATTTACAAGGCGCCATCTTCAAAGAGCTCTAGATCCCTTAGGAAGCATTTTCGGACTAGGTGAATTGGGTTAAATTGTCTTAAAATGATCTGAGGAATCTTCGGTCTTCGTTTGTCAGGAGAGTTTCTGGACACCCTGTATATTATATTTTTGGGCAAAAGTAAATTAAGTTCACAAAATATTGTCTCATGATCTGTAAAGGTAATATCAGGTATTCCGCAGCTGTTTATTAATGATTTATGAGAAATTAAAATTATGTCTAATAAAGATTTTGAATTTTGGTGTATAGGTGTATCAATGGCTTGGCAGAAGTTGATGAAATCAATCATAGATCTAAAATAGTTGCTTTTATTATTGTTCGTCAGCAAGTTAATATTGATATCCCCTAAACAGCAGACAAAGTCATGCATGGTGGATATTAATGCAAGACGCCTTCAATTCATCGCAAAACAATTTACAATTAACATTACTGGTTTTTATCAAAGTGCAATTATAAATATTTTTTAAATATAGTGCAACTTTACCACCTATTTGATTTTTTATATCACATCTTATTATCCCGTAGCCACTATCGCGATTTCATTATCATCTATAGTATCAGATAGCCAACTTTCAGTGATTGCAAAACAGTCACTTGCACAGTTGTGCAAAAAAGTCTTTAACTAAATTATATTTAGGTATTAAAGATCTTAGATTAGCATGAGCCAATTTAAATAATACACTATTTATACGTATACCTCCAGGTAAAATTTGAAAGGTAAGCTTATTTAGGTTTTGAAAAGTGAGATTCCTTACAATCCAATTTAATAAACGACAATAAATTAGTTCAAGTCTTCTTTGCATTTTATATGTTTAATAATATTATTAGTTTTCACTAAAATTTTACCTTCACTGGTCTATACATTGCTCCCAAACTTTTTAACTGTTTCTTTAAACAACTGGTACCTGATTCTAGTTAACTCTTCTTTAATAACTATCTTTGATCCTTTTAGTTTCCGTTTATTTTGGTAAACCATTTTTTTTATATTCCTACTGACAAATTTTACAATTATAGGTTTTACATTGTTTTCAGTAGCAAACAAACGGTGACTAATATCTATACAATTAGATGGCAGGTGTAATCCAAGTTTTTTTTTACGCATCTCCAGCACAATACGATCTGTATCTTCCTTTTCTGATGTTTGAGGGATGGCAAAAATTCTTAAACTATTTCTTCAAGAATACATCTCCATTTCATCTTTGTATTACATAAACTCTTTTTGGGTAGCTGTCAGTTCAATTTCCAATGAGTCAACCTTTTGTTTATACACTTGCACTTCTTTTCGAATTCATTTTACAAACAAAATTTTTAATTAGGACATCAGAACTTAAGACTTTATCCACTATGTCTTTGATTTTGGTTTCCTCGTCCATTACAGATCGGGTTATACGTTCGTTAGGCATTTTGAAACAGATTATTGCTTAAATATAAGTATATCAAAGGAACCTTCACTTAAGCACGTCTACTCGGCTCTAGTACACATTATAGAATTGCAGAGAATTTATTGGTTAGGACATAATATGAAATAACTTTATCCACTACACGCGGTTCTTACAAAAACGATTTAAAATATTTGGTATTTCTGGAATGGTAGTAGGTAGAGAGGATAATTGAAGCCAAAGTCATTGTTAAGCTACCTGTTCTAAGGTTTATCAAAGTAGAATTTTAAAGTCACTAACTTCTTGCTAGTATGTGCCAATATGTTTATTTTACTCCTGTAACTAACATCTAACCCATTTTATTCAAACAAAAATTATTTTAGGTAAAGATTTCTAAAAATTAGGATAGGTTATTTACCTACTATTTAGATGTGATTGTCACTCAAGCTACTAAAAATACAGAATTTGCATTTTCTACTATTTTTTATTTTGTACTATATGAAATTTATTATGGACCTATCAATTTTTTTTTTACATATTGTAATGAAATTTTAAATTATATGTTGACTTTTATAAAATATTAGAATTTCAAGTCATGCAAATAAGATCTATTTTTTTATCTAGTACCTAACGTCACTCTCAAAATAAGGTTAAGGTGAAAGACTCTTCTTTCTGTAATAAAAGTGGTATTATTTCATATTTTATGAACTTAAGAAGTTTGCAATTGCCCTTTATTTACGGCCCTATACTCTACAGTTACGCTGAGACGGAATAAAGGTAAATGGATAACGTACGTACATAATTTTACCTTTAAACAATTAACAACTCCAGAAAGCCAAATATGACATGGTTAAGTTTCTCATAGGAACGATCAACTTAAGGAACCTTAAAGTTTCCAACAGTAATGGTAGATTTATATCATAAAGAGGTGGCTTACATAAAATAGTTGACTAAATATAAATGTATTTACAGCTGTGATTTAAATTTATTTATTCATACATAATGTACCATTTTATGATTATCTGAACAAATTGTTAATATTTACAATAATAAGTAAACGTTGTCTTTAGGTATATTGTTTCAAACGTGTCTTCTAAATCTTTCGCTTAATATTCAACAGTAACGTTTATAATGTTGGCACTAATCCTGAAATAATGTTGTGAAAAAGATTGCAAAGAGTTTGTTCCGAATTTTTTATTTTGGCCAAAATAAGATTAAATAATGAAAATACTGCAAAATGTACCTTTTTGCAATTTTAACAACATGTGGTTAATAAAATCTTTAAATTTTAAATGCATAATCCGGATTAAATAGTAATATACTCTATTCAAACACCATTTTGCTTTTGCATTAAAAATAAACCGTTTTATAAAGTTTTTTGTTTGCAGTGTGCAGTTTCATTAGCACAGTCTAGTTTAGTAATTATGTCTAAAATATTTCCTATTTGTTATTAGTATTTTTATTATTATTATTATTATTATTATTATTATTATTATTATTATTATTATTATTATTATTATTATTATTATTATTATTATTATTATTATTATTATTGTATGTGATTCATGCGGAATGCGACATGGCACTTCCCTATGTAGCAAACCCTATCGCACTGAAAGAATTATCTTGAATCGAAAAATAATTATTAAAATTTATAGTAACTATTTATATTTAAATAAAACTTAGAATTAAAATTTATTTATGTTTTAAGACTTCTAAAAATCGTTCTACATTTTGTTTAATAAAATAAATTGAAAAGTTAACCTACAATGAATAAATGCAATATTAGTATAGATAAATCTATATCAAAACTATGTATAAATAAAGGTCAAGGGTTATTATTATTTTATATTGGTAAAATCATATTACAATTCGTTTTAATTTATATTTTTTGAGTAAATTAATTACGATTGATTTTTATTTGGCATGTTACGGTGTATTCTTTTATTTTTTAATTTTGATTATTACATTACTGTAGGTATAGGACGGAGATTTGTAGTGAAACGATAAAAGTTGTAAAAGTTTTGTCATTTTAGTAGCTTTCAGGTTGATAAATTTTATATTGTAAAATTATTTTTAAACATAGAGTATGTTCCAAAAAAGTGTGTCGAATCAAAGTTAAGTTTTTTTTATGGAACACTGTTTATTGTTGCGTTTTTTATACCTAAATACGTTGTTTTCTGAGTTACGTCGACTTTTCTTAAAATATGAAGTATTAAAAAGATTCAATATCTTCTAATCCAACATATTATAACAAATTTAGTCTTATCGTACATCTAAATAGTTTGATATTAGATGAATGTATTCCAGGATTAAAAATTAAAATGTAAAGAGATTACAGGATGTTCAATATTTACTTGTTAATTATTAGATCATCCTATATGTAATATGAACCTTATTATATCTCGATTGTTAATCGCCCTTATTAATACACTCGTTTGTTAAATAACTATATCCTACCTGGAACAAAAATTTTTGAATTATTTCTTTGAATATACAAACTTACATTAGAATTATAAAATAGAAAACACTACAATAAAATTAATTGTAGTTGCGTTTCTTCTAATATTACCAAAATATTCCTTATACTTTTCTAATAAAATACATTTGGAACATTTTAGAAGGTATTCCTAGAAATGTTTTAGAATCAGAAATATTGCAACATTTCTTAAATATTTCTGAAACTATTTGTGCTATTGGTACCCGATTAATCAAACAGACTCAAAAACAAAAATTAATATCACTTTACCCAAGAACGTTTTCTGTTCGGTTTTCTGGCTCGGCCACACAAGCCACAAATAATGAAATAATGCAAGTTTGTCTAAATAATACAAATCACTAAGGTTTTGATCTACTATTGCTATGAAAATTTTAGATTGTTGTATACCCTACATATTACAGCATTTTGTTGAAGTTAAAAAGAGAGAACAAGTGTAGAATGTCTAATCTTCCTTCAAATGTAAATATTATTCTTTAAATTTGTAAAAAAATAAGTATTTAGTACTTTGTGATTTTACGAAAATTCTAAAGTTCAGTTGCTTTCATAGTTTATAACAGCTATTGAAAGAAGCATAATCAAATACTTTTACATAAAACCTGTTCTTATTGAATTTGAGGTTAAATGAGTCGTTTGTTCTCTTATATTGTATGTAGACCTGTGTGTACACTATTAGACATAATACTTGCATCTTGGAAGAATATGCAGGTATTCTAAAGCTAAAAGTTTATTTAAAGTCAATACAGTTAGTATTACGGGTTAGCCAGATATTTCGATCAGTATGGAACCAGTAGTTTTTACAGATAAACAGAAGTAGGTGTTCTAAAGACTTTATTCGGTATCAGCAAAGTAAAGTATAACCTAGAATTGGACGGTGTTATACAATTTTAGCTTCTTGATCATAAACTCATCGGATTAATGAACATTTTAGAATATGTCTAATTAAGGTTTTTAATTTTATGAATAATGAGAACAAAAGGGGTTGTGTTTTAAATTATTTAATTTGCTATTTTTCTTTGGACTTTCTATTTCAGTTTTTACTAGAATCCAGGAGTCAACAACCAAGATTGTTATTTTCAAATATTCTAAGAACAATTGTAAAAAATGTTGTAATTTCAAATACGATTTTTTATTAAAAGTGATTGTCGTTTTAAGTTTTAATTGAATCTTAATTAAAATTCTTTTCTATAAATGTGTTAGTAGTCCTGAAAAGGACAGATTTGTTTGTGAATATACAGAAGTGAAAGCTAATAGGTATTACATGCAAAGTGCTTCTTGGCATATAGCAACTGTTCAAAATGCTGTCCATTTACTGCTAATTAGTGCCCCAATCTGTCAAGTTGCACATTTGCAATTATATTTGCTGGTCTATTTAAGCAAACTCTGTCTGTCGGTGTAAACCTTCGAAGATATGAGAGGCAATTAAAAGAAGTCGTTGTGGGAAAAGTCTGGTGATCTTGGTGGCCAAGTAACTTCCTCACCTCTTACAATCCAGGTTCTAGGAAGTGCTTCATTACCTATCTTGCTCATACCACACAACTACATCTTCTTCAGCTTCAGCTAATGCGAGTAAAATAAATCTCTATACTTATGCGCAGTAAGTGTTCCTTTAATAAAAAATGAGACAATTATGGCATTAGAGAATATTCCGGCCCAAACATTCATCTGTGTGCGCTGGTACAAATAAATGAGGGTTTTGAGTGCTCCAATAACGAAAGTTTTGGTTGTTTGGTGCTCCATTAAGATTGATCGAACATTCATCGGTGAACAAATATTCTTAACAAAATTTACATCTTTATTGTATATCTACATTAATGTTTCACAAAATTCTTGCCTTTGTCAGCATCTGTTCTGAATACTTTCTGGTGATGTGGGTAATGATATGACTTTTACTTATGCTTTTTTTAAATTGTATGAACTCGAGACCTGTTTACAACCTACTGTCGATACTTAGTTATCGAATGCTAATATTAGGGTTGAGTTGCACCGTAGCGAGTACATCGATTTCTTCATCGTTGGCATTGTTCATGTTCTGGTTTTGTTAAACCTGTTTCAAACGCTTGTGTACACTGCCAGTTTCTTCAAATAGTCGCACTACTCTCATCACTGTACTGGTTTTTGGAATTGGCCGATCCGAAGAAAATGCAGCAAACAAAGCAGAAGTGTTTCTATAGCTTTCACTACTGTATACCCACTTAACCATTTGAACGTTGTCAGAGATTGTATACACACTCATTTTCAAAAATGAAATTAGAGAATATTAGAATAAGAAATACGCAATAACAATTAATTGTAACGTATACGTCAATACGAGAATTTCATAGTTTCAGTGGATCAAATCAATTTTTTTTCTATGTTGCGTCTTGCCAGAGACACGCGGTATATATTCTAAGATAGAATACCATCCAGGCATCAACAAGTTTTCGCGTTCAGTTGAAAAAACGTTTGGCTTGTAAGTTATGTAAAAGTTGAAAACAAACGTGTTTGTTAATAAACTCATCATCTCAACGTTTTAAAATAACAATTTTGAACAATTTTCAAACGTTAGAGTTTAACGTTTTTATATCGTTGGTGGAATACATATATTCCAAGATAAAATATTATCAATATCATACGTTATTTTAAAGTTTAAAATAAAAGTTGTTTGTCAATAAACTCATAAACTCAACGTTTTAAAATAACAATTCTTAAACATTTGGGTTCAACGTTTTTACATTGATGATTGGAAACCTTTACTACACGATTATTGACAACTATAGTGGAAGATGAACCGTAACGATGTTATGCTAATTCAAATCTTTTCGAGAACGTTTCAACTGCTATGAAAATAACGTATTTTTAACACTAAATATCAACAAATTGTTATAAAATTACGTTAAATATATGTTATTAAAACGTATTTGATATAACGTTATTTTAATAAACAGAATAACAACGATGAATAATCAACGAATAACGTGATTTTTACTCATTCAACGTTAAACGCCCACTGCGCTTGTTTTATACCAACCTAAATAAAACAAAATACCTATTATATTTATTTTAATAGTAAAAACATATTATTTTTTGTTACTAGTAGATAAAGGATTTATATAAATATGTATACACATGTATTTTGTATACTGTAAACCAATAACAATTTCTAGTTAACATTAAAAGATAGTAACAGAGTTGTTGTGCAAGTTGTTGCAACTTTTAAAAATTGTGACATTCTTTCAGTGATTCTACTATAAAATATTTTTTTGTGTATTGATTAAATTTGTAATTTTATAAACGAATAGTAGTTATTTAACGAACCTAAGCCTATAAGAGATTCAAACAAGTTTTTATTAAGAGTTTTATTGCCAAAGTAAAATTTTTTTATAAACTTCTTGCCAGGAAAAAAAATCTTTGCGTCATAAGTATGTGCATATGAATTAATATTAAAAACTTCCAAGTCAATTTGAGCATTTACTATTTAGTTACTGGTTAAAATTAGAAAGTAACCAAAAGAGTGGTGTCAGTTGCAACACTAACCTTAAAGAGTAACAAGTGACAGTATTAATAACCACAAATATAGAATGAAGCAAGAATTATAGCGACCGACATTTGACAGAACGTCAACTTAAATGAAATTGTAGTCAATTGAGTAACTTTATTCATAACTCTACCTTCTTTACTTTACACGTATCTATGTCTTATTTATTCAATAATCGATACGTTATTTCGTACATCCGAAAATAATGACGCAAGTATCTTTTTTGGTGGTACCATGTTTACAAACAAAATATGCAATTCATAGCACTATGTTGCGAGCTTCACATAGGATATTGAATATGTGCGTTTTATTTAAAAACTTTTACGCAATTTTTGTTTTTTTATATAATCACTTTTGGTTTTTTAGGTTGTCAAATAAGAAATTGGTACTAATCTTCTTATTATATAAAAATAAGTCGGGTTTTCCTTCCTGACGCTATAACTCCAGAACGCACGAACCGATTTCCACGGTTTTGAATTCGTTGGAAAGGTATCGGGCTCCGTGAGGTTTATAGCATTCAGGAAAAATGTCAACAGAAAAGCAGGAAAATCTTTTTTTGACATACAGCGCCATCTCTGATACATAGCATGTACTACAAACCAATATTTTAAGTAGATGGCGCCTGTGCGTCGCAATGACAATTAACCCTTTCGCTGCTGAATTAAAAGTAGCTATCCATTCTCCTTGTGCTGAATTAAGAAAGTGGTAGAACGTAAATATACATATACAGCACTAATCCTTTCGATCGCGCGTGTATATACGTTTGCAGCATTAATTGAATAAATTTTCTGTACGTATATTTACGTGTGCCGCTTATTCTAAAAACGTAGAGATAAGTAACACGTACAAATAAATGATGATGATGATGATGAAGGTTATAATGATCTTAAACTCAAAAGTTTAAAGTGTTTATTGGTACTCATACAAATACTAAAAAAAATAAAAGTATGTGTCAAAAATAACTAAATACGATAAACAAAATAATTTGTATGTACCTGAGAAAACTAAAAGCAAATGTTTAAAATTTTTTTACTGTGTGGTACTTCTCAAAACATGGAATGAGACAAAGAGCTACATCACATTCTTCACATATGTACCTCGTATCCTTTCTTCGTTTAGGCCCCAATTCTATATGTTTACAGACATGGCAGATTCTTTGTGAATTCTTTTTCCCTCCTGGAACAGCTGGAATTAGTTTTGGAAAGTGACGACCAACTAATCGAAACGGAACATCTGCAGAAGGTCTCCCTGGTTTCCTTGGTCTTTCATCTTTAAAATTTTTTCAATGATTTGTCTTACAAGTTCAAGTTGAAAATCGGCCAAAGACATATGATTACCAGTCTTCACTTTATACATGGCATGGGAATTTGTAACTGTTAAATCAACCAAATGAAAAATATTTTTTTGTACCATTTTATTGTCTTTTCTTAGGCACTCTACTGAACTGAGCAACATGTCAATTTTGTCAACAAAACCCATGTTCTCGTTATAATACTTTACACACTCTGGTTTTTTATTGTTTCTCCTTGCAAGGAGATTCTGTATCTACAATTTTGTTTGTATGCAGAGTAGTAAGCATGTATGTACACTTCACGCCTACCACGCCATTTTAGAATCATCATCTTATCTGTATGTTGAGTAATGACTTCACCTTGTTTCAACTTTTTTTCTAATTGTAGCATATCTTTTCGATTACTTCGGACAATCCCACACAAATTAGTTTTGTGTTTATGAAGAAACTCTGCAAAAACTGGACTGGTGTACCAATTATCTGTAAATAAGTTGTGACCTTTTTCAAAGTAAGGTTTCATCAAAGTATGAACCATCGCCCCAGAGATACCTAAAGTTTTGTCAACGTCGTCTAGCTCAGTGGTTGCTCCAATATATATTATAAAATCTAGTACATAATCTGTTTCGACATCTGTGAACATCTTGATTTGTTTGTATTTCGCGTAACAAATTCAAAATATCTATTTGTTTCTGTTGCAACCTGTTCTGCTAACTCTTCTGTGAAATAACATTGAAAGTACGCTAGAAAATTTTTGTCATCTTCTAAACCAGGAAGAAGACGGAATCCAGAAGTGGTATTGTCAAAAAAATGGTTTTGTGGTACAAAGTCATTATCTCTACTCCAAGCGAAGACTGGAATATTCGAATTTTGCGGTCTTTTCCGTTTTGAAGGCCCGGGCTCATCTACTGCTTCATCCGCACTATCAGCGTCACTGTAATTATTTTCTGCTTCTTCCAATTCAAAATCACTTTCTGATTGATTGGATTCCGCTGTAGTTAGAAGTTTAGTTAAAAATTCCGCTTCAGGTGCTGATAAACCAACATAATTGTTCATTTTAGGGGTTAGGTAATAAAATCACGAATAACACGCACTACGCTAATGCAACTCATAGACTGCTGTATATCAATGAAAACCTAAGACATTAAGGGAATTAAATCAGGCGTTAAAAACATCGTACGTACATTTACGCGTACAGCAATAATTTGTGAAATCTAGAAACGTATATTTACGGGTATAGCATATGGATAGTGCATTTATAAAACGTACATATACGTGTGCAGCAGCGAAAGGGTTAACAAGTCGCAAAGCCAATCGCTTAGTGTTTGCGGGATAAATTTAGAAAATCATTGTTTTTCACATGGGCAGTTATACGTTGCGTGTTCACGAGTTGGGAAACCATCCGCTTTGTTTGTGTTAACGTCAGACCAAAAAACAAAAACTGTGGTTTACCAAAGTGCACTTCAATGAAACGGATAATTTGCGGACACGTATAACGCTTCGATTCAGTATTTACTTTGGATTCACTTTCATTTACTTAGAGAAGTTCAACTAAATAACACTTCATTTTTGTAATCGAAATGAATTCATTACTGTTGTGAAATGAAATAAAATTTTTCCTTTTCAAATATAAAACAAAAAAAAATTTTTCTTCATCTTTTAATCACCAAACGAAAAGTTACATAAAACGAAGCCATCTGGTGACGAAACGGAGTTCACCGGGTTTGCTAGTTTTTTCATAATTACTACAAGGTGCGAGTTGGAACCCAGCGATTTTAAGTAATATTTATTTTTTACATTTTACTTAATATATTGAAAAAGTATTTTTAATAAAAAAAAGTTATTTTGGCTGATTTCTCTCTTCGTTTGCGGAATTTTAGCTATTAACAAATTTAATCCGATACTAATTCCTATCATATCTAAAAAATAAAATAATTTTATAGAGGTATTTTATAATTTCAATTACATTTTTTTACTCAAAACAACAAAGCAACTGTTGCGCCACAAAAACCCTCAATTTTGGAGGCGCAACAAAAGTTTCTGCCGACTAGGTTCAGACGTTAAAGGTAAACGCTTAAAAAAAATTGTCTTCTACTTACTTTTTGGTAGAGGGTAAAAGTCAATCCAATGTATCACTATCGGTTGTTTTAAGGGCACCAAATTAAAGGCAGAAAAATTATTAACGTATTTACATGAAACTAATTTCCTAACTTGTTGATCTTCCATAACTCAAACAATACTAAAATACATTTGATAATTATTTATTACGCAATGTGTGCCTTTGATCTATAACTTTGATTCAACTGCTACGCCCCGGATTACAATTTTATTATTTAACCTTTTATAACTCAAAGTCCTCAACATCCCTGCTTTAAAACTTACTTAAACTATGATTGTATTTAAAAAATGCCGCTACAATTCTTCATCTTACGCAAGGTATTACAACAAGCTCTCGTTAAGGCGAATCCAGATAGCCAGTTAGTGTGTTTCTGAACAGCTAGATGGCGCTGAACAATTATATTTTAAACAAATTGTACGTCTTAAAATTTGGTAATTATTATTTCAGTTTTATTCCTATAGTCTGTATACTATTGGCGCGGAGTAATAAACCTGTCAGAATTATCGAATCTCCCGTATTGCAATCATATTTTTAGTAGGTAAATATATTATAATAGTAAAATCTACTTTGATATGAATTATTATGCACTTATATGTTATTTATTTTATTTGTATAGTAGATCACATTATAAATTTTACTTCTTACGTATTATATACCATTATTTTTGTATCTTGGTATAATACCCACATCTACGGCTATGATTCTCGTGTCGTGAGTACCTGGGCTGATGGCAACGTGTTTACACAGATTAAACCATTGTTCTCAGACCCTAGATGGGTCGATATGCTGCAAGAGCGGCACAATGATCGTATTTTGGTTAGAATTTATTGGTTTTTACTTAACCGTAGAAGTACCGCTTTTACAAGAAAATAAAGAATTATTTCAAGCAATTATGATTTATTACTCCGCGTTAATAGTATACAGACTATATAAGTTTATTCAAAAGCATAACAATTGAATTTAACAATTATTTGCGTTTGTTTTGAATCTACACAAAAATAATCTACAACTTACTAATTTGGAAGGTGGCTTTATCATTTCACGTTGATTTGGACTGTTGTTATTGAGTACTTATTTGAATTTAGTTCTAAACTGGCTTGCGCCTTTTTTATGAAAAAAGATCTTATATCATGCTTGCTTCTCTTCATCGTCAAAAAAGGGACATACCTAGTCGTCGCTAATAAATTAGTGATTTAATGTGATAATTATTATCACTTTAAATATGTAACGTTTACACGAATCTCAGTCGTATAGTTACAATGAAACATTTAAAAGTTTTTGTTGGTATTCACAGGTTAATAATAATTATCAGTCAGTAAGCACAATACACAAGGGGGGCAAGTGCCCCTAAGTCCCCTTTCCCTTGAATTCCCGCCCCTAGACCCCCTTTTCCTTGAATCCGCCACTGTGGTGTCTATAGCTACCTGCGCACCGTTTTAGTTTTCTACAGCTTCTATTCTAAGCAAATAGAGAACGCTTTATAAGGTCAAAATGTCCTGCAGCACTTTAGTTTTTGTAAAAGTTTACTTATATTTTTCAATCAACAGGGAAAATAAAAAATGAAAAAGTTATTCGATGTTCCGGCATCAGTAAGTGAAGCAGAAATAGTAGAAGAAAATAGGTCTGTACCGGATATCCGTATTCTATAAACGATTGTAGTACTCAATAATGTAATAGTTGTAACAACACTCTCGCATCTTAAAATCATTTATGGATGGCTGAAAAATTATTTGCTAAGCTTAGACGAATAGTTATCTAACTGCTGTACATCAAAAGCTAAAACAAACAATTTTTCGTCTAATGATAGTGACACTCAATAAAACTTTTTAGCTGCAAAGCAAGTACTGGAGTGGACACTAAAGTTTGAATGTCGATACTGCAAAATTTTACTTTAATTTTACTACGAACCCTCTAATAACACAGTATCCAACGAGAATTTCCAATACCATTCTCCGCCAGCAAGTTGTTCAACTAACCATATGTTAACCATCAATTCGTCAAAGTCAATTCATCACCTTTCAACAGCTGACTGTGCAGTCTGAGGATTTATGGCAATTGGCGGAGGACATTCAAATATGGAAGAGGTATTTACTACGCTGGGTGTAAAACGCATAAATGACAAATGTGTTCGGCGAACTGAAACAAAACTGAAAAAGTAAGTAACCTAATAACTGGGTGTTCTCAAGAGTAGAAACTAATAATAGGTCATTTTTGTGATGTGGCAAGACTCTTATTCGAAACAATAATTAATGTGGGGGAAGGAAGAAAAGGAGCTTGCTATAGCTGCTGGACAGGTTACTAACGATGGAACTCCATTTATCCACCAAAGCTACGGTCATCGATTTAGTTCCAACTCTGAAGTTGCTTGTGTCATTGGAGCTACAACTAAAAAACTTTTATATTTAGAAATTTGAAATAAATTGTGCTAATTACGTTATTAAAAATTACACCATAGCTTTGATGAAAGTTCAAGGGGTATCAAGGAGGATAAGTATCATTTTAACAAGACCTATAGTGCACAGATTAACCAAAGGGGCAAAAAGTGCAATAATCTACATTGAACACCATAGATAGAACCCTAATGCTTTCAAAGACGATTTGAGAAATGGTTCTTCTCGCGTCTTATCTATTAATAAAAACTGTAAAAATTACTTTTGTACTGAAGATGATAAAAAAAGGTATTATTAGAACCACAGTTAGAAGCTCTAAAGTATTCCCTAGAGTGTGTGAAACCCCTGATACTGAAAGCGCATTAATTAGTGACTAATAGTACTAGTAATTATGCCGAAAACTTTATGTCATTGGTTACCAAATTTGTAGGCAAGTAAGTTAATAGATGCAAGCGGGGATCATACGATTATCGAACTCAGGGTGCTGATTTAGATTTCCAACTAGGTTTTTCATAGCTCAATAATAACATAAAGCGTTCAATTGGCAAAAATCCGTGTAATACTGTTAAGCGTCTTGCTAAGAAAAGAACGGAGAAACTGGTTGCCACATGAAAATGTCTTTTTAAGCTACCCAACAAAAGAAAAAAAACCGTTGGTGGTAAGAGAACTGAAGATTCTGTATGGGCTTTTATGTCAAAAGTTAAATAAGGAATTAGTAGTTTTGACAAACGAAATAGTGGTTTTTAAAAATAGTATTCAAGTCTCTGCAAAAGAAGAGAGTAGTAAATGGTTCGAACTAGTCGATACGATTTTGTACGGCAACAAAAATTCGTTATGGCAAAATAAACAAAAAGGATGCTGCCGCTGTATATACACACAAAACCGAGGAGAAAGTTTCAGAATGTGGACTTGGAGAATGGTTACCTGGGCGTGTCACCTAATGGTCTAACGTCAAATGTCCGTATGTTGCAAGGAAATTGACAATAAAGGCAGCAGTTGCAACCGTAAAGGGTTTTTGCTTAGATAAATGCGGTACATTAAGACAAAACCATAATTATTATTATCCAAGGCCAACTCCACATCGCAAATAAACCTCATTGTGATTTTGTAATATTGACAGAAAATGACATATCTGTGAAAATAATTAATGTCGACAAAAAATTTTGGGAGGACAAAATTTTGCCAAAACAAATTGTTTTTTTCCGGAAAAGCCATACAGGGAAATTATTGACCCTTGCAAATCGCGTAGTACACCGTTACGGGAACTTGAAAAATAAATTCTTTTTTGTGCCTCTGTCTTCTATGTATAATTTTACGTATCTTTTTAGCGACCGGAAACTGAGTGTTTACAGGTCTAGGCCGCAGAAAGTAAAACTAAAAATTTTTATGTCTAACAATTCTCAGTGGCAGTATCACATCCAAATATTAGAAAATGTTTAGGTTATATTTCAGCCCGGGTGCAGAAATAAAATAAACACTAAAATAATTTGAAGATTAGATTAGAGTATTTTTATGACAGGAAGTTTTCAATTTATGATTTCTGTAATTTTTTGATGTGCTTTGGAATTTCAATTTTGTGGAAATTCAAATTAATACCGCCGAAATGTGTACGAGAACTGTACAAAGCTTTTAGAATAAAATTCAAATTTATTTTCTACGAGTACTAAATTGGACAACTGCAGTACCAGATAGCAATTGTTGAGCCAGAATCCCTAGACCTAGAAGAACGCTATGTCACAATAATGTAGGCCCTACTCCCTACAGATAACGGCTTATGCAATCTTAACTATTAGTTTTCTTATCACCTTGGTTAACTGTTTACGTTTCTGTTTACGTTGCTAGGAACAGATTCGATGCGAAAATCGACCTTTTTTTAAATTCGTCTCACTTAAAACGGCTCGAAATATTTTTGTTTCGAAAAAAGTTTCGACTTTACGAAAGATGTGTCTTTATTTTTCAATTTAGATTTTTTTGTACGAGGGCATCTTCAAGGTTAAAAAAAATGTTAAAAATAGTCAACAAAATTTAAAACAAATTGAGCCGTAATTTGACCACAACTCGATTATTTTCAGACCAATTTTCAAAATTCAAAAAGAATCTTACGCGGATAAAGAAATAAACTTTTTTAGCAGTTTTAGTCTTTTTTTTTGAGTTCGCGTGTTTTTAAAAGTTATAAGCAAAAAACTTTTTCTTTTTTTTAAATTTTTTTCAAGCAATTTTACATTGTCAATACGAAATACTGTAATTTTTACATTTTTATAACTCCGGAACCGTACACGTTAAAACATGAATAAAACATAAGATTCGTAATTTTGCAAATTTTCGAATAGCTTAGCTGTAAAAGGTTCGATTTATGAACACTGGCCCACT
The DNA here is from genome assembly GCA_030710515.1 of Abscondita cerata. Classification (NCBI taxonomy): domain Eukaryota; kingdom Metazoa; phylum Arthropoda; class Insecta; order Coleoptera; family Lampyridae; genus Abscondita; species Abscondita cerata. The sequence continues at coordinate 569,812 of JALBCR010004308.1, read as the reverse complement.
TAAGGGAACGGTGTTACTTAGTTCGTGAGGCTCGTAGGAGCCTGGGGGTAATCTAGTATTACATATTTATCGTTGTAATTAGCCTTCCATTTTTTGTTTCGATCCCGCCGTGCTTAGACAATACGTCCTAATAAAGTAAATTCCATGAAGTAGAGTTTTACATACATTGTACGCTTATATTTTTGCCATAATTTGTCGCTTTCACTGAAGCAAAAACCCTTAACGGCAATGACTTGATGTATTCTTGAATTATTCGAAATATGACTCATTTGTTTTGTACACATCAATGTGAGACAATAGTTAAGCCGACTGGGCGGCATACCGCATAGTCAAAGAAATATTTAAATGTCTGTTTTGATGGTTAAAAATTGAAAAAAAACATCTTCTGTGTAGACGGCTGACAGTTTTTAAAAAACTTTCCCTTTTTTGGAATTTTTTTATATAAGCAAAATTGAAAAGTACTCCGTTACCGTGAATTCTAAGTCATTTTTAAGTATTGTAACCGATTTTAAAGTAGAAATATATTAATAACAGCAAATTACTTTTCCGATATATTTGTCTCCCTTGCATACTTGTCCGCAAATCCTGTTCGGTTTCGCCTTAACATCTGAACGAGATTCTCCTTAAAATTTACAAATTTACAAAAAATTGAATTTTTAGTGATTTTATTAACCATTATGCGTCGAGACAACATTCAAATTCCAAAATACGGAAGCATAAATTCTATCATGTTTCCAGTTTAGCTTGTGAAGTGTTAAAGCATTGAAGTAATTGACGAACATTAAACAAAAATACCTTTGTGTAGATTATTATACTCCAATTGAAAACTATTGGTGTATTTAGTATAATTGAATTAGAGTAGTATTTATAAATTTATTCAAAGTATCCTTTTAACCAGTGTTTCTTACTTATTAAATACGCCATTGGTTTGTATTTTCAGCAGTGTCCATTTTGTGCATAACCCTAATGGGGTACTATAATGTTTACGCAATAACGGATTCAAATTACATGATGTAGGTAATCAAACGAGTGAGAATTTGTTCATTTACATTAAAGTATAACTGCGTTGACAATAATGTATAAATTGTTATAAAATATAATGTTAATATGCAATATTATGTAATTAGATGATTTTCTATTCATAATTTTGTATTATTTTGTAACAAGTTAAATATTAAGTTTTTGGAGAAAAATTTTGGTTTTTGTCAATAATTCAATTAAAAACCAGAAATCAATCACTGCATTTCATCTTCATATTCAGTATCTGTATCATCGTTTGGATTTATAATAACTGGATTGACTTGGACATCATAAACTTTTTCTTGTTCTCAACACTTTAGAATTTCAGTTTCTGCATGTTTAATCGTTTTTAACCAAACTAAAGATCAAACGCTTCTTTCCACATCTGGTTGACATTATCATCCCCATAACCATCTCTTCCAATGTTCTTATCGTAATAAGTTTAGCTTATTCCCCACACCATTTCTATTGGGTTAAATTGACAGTGGTATGGGGGCAAGCGTAAAATTTCATGACCTTGTTCTCTAATAATATTGTCGACCAAATATTGTTTCTCTTCCTTATGTAGATTTGCTAAATGTAGTGATTCCGTTTTAAATGCTTCTTTTTCATAAGTAATTTCTCTTCCCCTAAGCCACTCTGCAATATCTTTTTTTTCCAATTAGTAGTTGGTGGGCGATTGATAATTTGTGAATGGTAAGGAGCATTATCCATAACGATTACTGATGGCTTTGTTAAGTTCTACAAAAGTTGATTTTTTAACCATTTAACAAAGTTTTCGGAATTCATTCAATCGTGATAATCACTACTCTTATTTGTAGTAGACAATATAAGGTCTGCTCCTTCCACAAAGCCATCTTCTGTTCCAGCATGTAGAACTATATAACGTTTGCCTTCCCTACTAATATTCTTAAAGCATTTTAAACTGGATTCTTGCCATAGTTTTTTGTTGTTTGCTTTTGCAAATATCCATGTTTCGTCGAGATAAACAAACTGCTTGTAGATGCCTTGTTTCATATAATCGATGTAACTTCTCAAAAATTTTAACCTCATCGATGCTATTGCAGTTTTTTCGCAAAGAGCTGTTCTGTTGTTTTGTTTATTTAAAAGAAAATCCAATGTCTAACAAAACGCGATAGAGGCTTGTCCTTTTACACTCAATGATGCCTCTTTCTCTAATTTTTGTTAAGAGCGTATCTAACTAACTTTTTTGTCGTTGATCCATATCTTTTGTTTTCAGGTTTCTTTGTTGAGGTTCATTTTCCTTGCTTTCTTCTTTATTTTGGTATCGTCGTAAAGCATTAGAAATAGTTTTGGTGTCAATTTTCAAAGCGTCGCTAACCCTTGTATGCTGTTACTGGTGTTAAGGGCCCGTTGTTCTGCTTTTCTTTATTCCACTAAGTTATAGATCAATTCATCTATTGTAGTTGACCTACGAGGCATGTTGATATGCTACAAATAAAAACAAAAATGTTCTCTCTATTTGTAAAAACAGATTAATATTTACCTTAAATAAACACTAGAAAAGGGTAATGTGGTTCTGAAAAAAACCGATCTTTTAAAATATTAACTAAAGAAGCAATGAAAAACAAATAGAAATAAACAAACCGGTGCGCGTATTACGTAACCTCAATCAACAAATAAGTAAATACATAAACAGGTTGGCATCACTGGACGGTCACTTCGTAATTTAATGCATACATAACGTCATCGGGATAAGTCAAACAAATGAACTATATATTATAATTTTTATTTGTTCATTGATTCATTTGAAACGAATATTTTCTATTTTATAGTACCATCCTAAAATAAAAATTTGAGTAGTTGTGATAATGGTGGTGATTGCACTAAATATTAACGTATAGGCACAGATTAATGATGTGGTGGGGTTAAGACAGATGCGAAACTCTGTGTCGGTCTGTTTGATGTTTCGGGGTCGTTATTTCATGACCTCCAAACAAGACGCCATATTTTTGTTGGTGTTATTTTGCGGAATTTTAAAATTGCCTATACACTGAATGTATGAACAAGTAAACTTCATGCTTGTCGATATCGGATTTTTATTGCTTTAACACTAACAATAAATAATTGGAAAATTGACGTTGAATAAAACCGTTTGTGAAAACAAAAAACCTATATTTTTAATTTTAATAAAAACATTTCTATTCCAAACTAATTTACGTCTACCACTAAATTTAAGAAAGCTCATAAAATACACAACTTTTAATTTACCTTTCAGGTTCTTTTGGGCAGACCAAAAACACAAACAACTTTTTGTTTAGTGTTTGATTTGCAAGGGGAACCATACACCAAGTTCCACCACGACCCTTACCAGACATTTTTACACCACAATCACAAAACACGTAGGGACGTTTTCAAACAGCAAACACTAATAAATACTACTAAACACTAATAAGTCATAAATACGAAACGAAATAGATAATAATTAATAAATTGAGGTACACCAACACAAATAAGGTTTAAAAGTAAACATGGGTGTAGTACCGCACTGCACTAATAAACACTTCTAAATACTCATTATGTCCTAAACACGATAAAATTAGACAATAATAAATAAATATTGAAGCGTATAAATCGTTTGTTGTTTACAACACCAACAATAAAATGGAGAATTAACGCATGCGCAAAGAATCTCTACAACTCGAGTTTCGCATCTGTCTTAACCCCACCACATCATTAATCTGTGGTATAGGTACTTTGTGGGCAAAAATGTTAAGCATTTTGCAGATGTTTTCAGGCGTTGGTGTAAATTAGATATCAGAACGTTTTGCTTGTTCTGAAACCACATAAAATAAAATAAAATTCAAGTTTTTTTATGAAAACTATTATTAGTATAGACCAATATTTTTTCCGTCCCGATCCCCTGATTTAACAATTTTAGATCTTTTTTTAGCGCTACTTAAAATAGAAAATTTACGCAAAAATTTCAGCCATAATATTGATGATTTGAAACGAGCAATAATTATAATGCCGTAAATGAAATTACTCCAGAAATGCTAGGAAACGCTTATAAAGAATTTAGAAGGAGAATTAAGATATGTTTTGAAGTTGGAGGAGGATATATTGAATATATTTTCTTTGTTAGTTTTTTTTACATGAATACTCCTGTATTGTTATTTTTGATAGTGATTGAAAAATTTGAATTTTATTTTATTTTATGAATGGCATGACATTATTCTCTAAAACTAATATTGAAATTTTTTTCACTTGTAGGATACCTTACTCGTGGACACACTGTAGAATTAAATTTGTAAAATAAAGCAGTATTGAAAAACACTCAACGCGAAGAGTACTCATTTTCTTAACTACCATTCTTGTAAAGTTAACAATTAATTTTTTGCAAAAACTAATTTGAGTTCTCACTTATTCAGATAATAAGTATGTAATAAAGCTAATTAACTAAACCACTATTATTTTAGGATTTGAAAAGTTGCTATTACATCATTTTTAGCGGTTTCTATAAGTTTCATGTTTGAGGATGACTTAGACACGTATAAATTTGTGGGTATTATATTAAAAGAATTTTCAAAACATCGTTAGTTTGAGACAATAAGTCCTTGACGAAAGGAGTATTGCATTTAAAAATATTTGAATTAAAATTGAATCAAAAGGTGGAGTGTCTCATTGTTGGCCAACACGATTATACAGTTTAAATAAATAAATTCCATTGCTAGCAATCAATAACATTTTATTCAATTTAGTTATTAAACTATAACCTACTAGTTTGCGAACAAACTGACTTCATACTATATATCAGAACCGCGATTGTCAACAACAACTGCTGCATCATAGTTTAGAGGTTGCTGCATAATATTAAAGCGCATTAGTTAACAGTTAATTGGCATTTACAAATGAGAAGTACCTATATTCAACTTTACTTAGAATAGATGTGAAAGTTTCAAAATAGTGCACGTTGAATAGAAGGTTTCTAGACCCAAGTGCATGCTACAACGGGAGGCTGTTTATATAAAGTTGTATACTGAAATGCACACACAAAAGCCATTATTGTTAAACAGATTTCAGAATAGGTACTTAAGTGGTTACCGATTAAAAAACATATTTTAGTAGTGAGCTTATTGTGTATGTAAATTTTAGATAAATAAAAGTTTTTATTTTTGTTACATCGATGTTTTTATCATAAACTTGCTTATTTTGATTACGTCCGTTATTGATTTTTGCTTCAAATGAATATTTTGTGCTATCTCTAAATTAAATTGGGGTTTAAATATGACAAACCATTGACTTAAATAATTGTAAAAATATCACTATTAACCATAACGTCTCTTAATTTTGTTTGTTTCTGTTCTATTATAAAATACTATAATGTATCTACAATAAAGTGAAATGTATGAAAATTCCATTTTTACTAATGATCGGAGGAAAAATACAATGTGCAACACGTGGAAAAGTTCTAATTAGCTACTTCTTCCACTTGTTGCACAGTGTACTATCGCAGTGTGTTAGCTGCCCGAGGACGGTAAGCGCTGATAATTATGAACAACACTAATAATGATTTGACCAAGAAATAATACACTATAATTAAGTTATTGTCGAAACGTTAGCAAATGGTGAAATAAAATAAATTCACAAGTAAACTCTTTAATATTTTGCAGAAAATTTTAGTTCTGCTTACAGCTTTCAAGAAAACAATTTTCCGTGTTAATTAATGAATTTACCAGGGGACATTCAATCTTAACAACTTTGGTAACGCGATCTAAGACATGTTCTAAGCTAGAGTCCCCTTTACCATAACTAGAGGTTCTTTATTCACACATTTGTTGCACCTTCCATAAGGGGTCCAGGGGTCTAAATTTGCTCCCTGGTACAATTTTGATTGGATTAAGGAATACTCTTATTCTTTTTTTGAGGATTGCTTTAGCTTAATTTTCAAACTGTAGTTGAAATATAATACAACCCGACAATAAATGTAAGAAACGATTAACATAACTCAACTTTAGTATATGTTACAGTACGTTTAGGGTAGGTTTACCTAACTTAATAACCGAATATCGCGGCCATTAGTACGAAATTAGTTGAAGTTGTAGTTGTAACAGCATATAAAGAAAATAAATGTCTAATCAACCAAAAGAACCAGCGTATTATTTAGAAGGCTTGCTAACACCGTTAAGTCACAACAAGAAGGCAGCCTCAACGGTATACATACATAATCCCTTACTCGTACATAGACATTCTTTCAGATGAGTGCTGATTTTTGACAACGCCATCCTCACATTTTGCGGTTTCATGAATACATTTTGAGTATATGGTATACCATGATTCACAAATAACGCGAACCCAAGAAACAAGAGCAGAAAAGCACAGAAACCAAAGCTGAAATTAAGAAAACTATTGATCGTACAAATTTAGATGTATCGGGATTTCAATCAATAAGGAATGGAGGAATTTTAATAGAATGCAAAAATCAAGACACAAAAATAAACATAAAGAAACGGCGGAAAGCAAATTAGGTTCTATGTATGAGGTAAAAATACCAAGAAAAAAATACCAAGGGTTAAGATTATCGGGCTTAGAGAAAAATTGTTACCGGAAATAATTGAAGAAAAAATGAAATTGCAGAACCATAAGCTGAATATGGACAAAACATTCATAAAAATTTGAACGAGATTCCCAATAATTTTGGGCCTTCTTATAGGAGTTGAGGAACAATAGGGTCGTCAATGATACACCATGTTCTTAATAGCTGACGTTTCGATTAGCGATGGCCAATCTTTCTCAAGGCAATCTAAGAGTTGGTGACATCAAGGACTCCTCAAGGGAACCATAGAGGTCCAGATCGTCAAAAATTCAAAAATTGTTTAATTATTAAAATTGGCCATCGCCAATCGAAACGTCGGCTATTAAGAACATGGTGTATCATTGACGACCCTATTGTTCCTCAACTCCTATAAGAAGGCCCAAAATTATTGGGAATCTCGTTCACATTGAATTTTTAAGGAGCTTTAAAACTTTTTATTCATAAAAATTGTGCATATGAAGGAGAATAAAAAAATATTATGCAGAAGTAAATGCGTTAGCATACCGGATTTCGATGAAAGAAGAAAAGAGTAAATATAGGCTGGGACATTTGTCGTGTTTATGATGCTGTATAAATCACTAGATGTTTTTCGTGTAACGGGTTTAATCATAAAGCTTCCGAATAAGGCCTGCCCAAAATGTGCAGCACCCCATCTTTTAAGCGAATGTTCAGCAGACGAAGACATTCTGAAGTGTGTTAACTGTGTGGAGACGATAGATAAATTAAAAATTGAACTAGATGTCGGACAATCTGCATGGAGCCATGATTGTCCCGTTTTCAGACCGAAATTAGACCATGAAAGAAGCAAAATTAATTTTTTAGAGTAGGTAACAACTGCGCTGATATTATATACTAAAACACTCAAAGTGTGATAAAACATATTGAAGAACTTGAATTTCTAATGTATGATAGGGAACCAAAAATTATGCTCCTGAGTGAAACTCGTGTAATTGATGATGTAAATGACGGTGAAATTAACTTAACCAGAACTTTGGTTACGATATGTTGATGATATCTTCTCCATATGGCCACGTGGTAATGAAGCATTACTAGCTTTTTAAATTATTTAAATAATATTCATCCACAAATTAAATTTACTACCGAAGTAGAAGTTAACGGAAAACTACCTTTTCTTGACCTGTTACTAATTAGGAAACCAGACGGAAGTTTAGGACATACAGTGTATAGAAAACAAACTCATACCAATAGATACCTACATGCTAATTCACATCATCATCCACAACATTTAAATTCTGTTTTAAAACCTTATTAATTAGATCTGCTAGACTAACAGACAGCGAGCATATACACGAAGAAATGAATCTTCTGAATCAAGCTTTTGAACAAAATGGTTTTTCACGTCATCATGTTATGAAAGCAAAAAGGATGAAACAAAGAAGTGACGACGAAGTTAACGATAAGAGTACGTTTACTGTATCAATCCCGTACTTCAAAGGTACTACAGAGAAGATAAATAACATTCTAAAGAAACACAACATACGAGTAGTTTCTGTACCTGTTAATAAAGTTAAGTCTTTCCTCCGTTCCCCTAAAGATATTATTCCTTTAGAAGATCAAGGCATTTACGAAATTCCTTGCGGCGGATGTAACATCTCTTACGTTGGACAAACCAATCGACGTATTTCTGTGAGAAGAGAAGAACACAAACTAGCAGTCCGAAAAGGATGTTTAACTTATTCTCTAGCTGAACATCATCACCAAACAGGACATAAAATCGATTTTGAAAATACAAGAATGCTAGGAAGAGAAAATATTTATGTAACCGCCTCATTAGATAACAAATGGAGATAGAAAGACGTCCTAGTTGCATTAATAAACGAGATGATGGAAAAGGTTTACCTAACACTTGGAAACCGTTATTAACTTTACCTCAGGATAGAAGATCTCCAAATATCCAACAAATAGTACAACAAAATATGCAAAACAACATTACCATGATACCGATACGTAATGCTATTGGTTACTCTAGTCCAGCGACACGTTCAAGGTCAAAATCGCATACAAACTAAGATTGTTATTTATTAATTACTTGAAAAAGCTGCGTGTTAGCGTGGCGAAACGTTGTAATTTTTAATATTTATTACACGTGTTTAAACCCCAAAGATTTTTATTACAAATATATATATATATATATATATATATATATATATATATATATATATATATATATATTCTTCTATTATTCTTTCCACTTCTCCATTCCATGTTTTTTTTTGGTTTTCCTCTTTTTCTGTTTTTTTTATTCTTGTCTTCCATATCTACTTTACTGGTGCTTCTTCGTTTATTCTTACAATATGACCCCACCACGACAGTTTTTTTTTTCTATACATTCTATTCTATTCTATTGTACTTTCTTGTTCCAGTTCTGTTCTTATGTCTGTGTTTCTTAGTCTATCTCTTCTTGTAATACCTTTTATTTTTCTTAGGTACCTCATTTCGACTGCTTGAATCTTACTTTTCTGCTGCTCTTCTGCCCACGACTCGCTACCATACGTTAATATTGGTCTAAAAATCGATTTGAATATTTTTGTTTTCGTTTCCACTGAAACTTCCTTCTTACTCAGAAAATTATTTTTTAATGCAAAGAACAGTCCATTTGCCTTCTTAATTCGGTTGTTGACATTTGCTTGCTCAGTTCCTTTTTCGTCCAATACTTCTCTAAATATTGGAAGTTATTTACTTGTTCAATTCTTTCTCCTTCAATCTCAATTTTCATGTTTACTTTTTCTTCTCCGATTGTCATTACTTTTGTTTTACATTTATTAATTTTCGTTCTATTCTCTTTCAGTACTAAATTCCAACTGTTTAAATTTATTTGTAAATCTTTTTCACTTTCCGCTATCAATACGACGTCATCCGCGTATATTCCCTCCGATACCTTGACTCTTTGCATTTTTAAATGCCCAATTATCATCTTATTCACTTTTTTCTTACACTTTTTAATTATTTTGTCCATAAATATTATAAACAGCAGTAGACTTAAACTTCCGCCTTGTCTTAATCCTATATTAGTTTTGAATGTTTTAGATATTTGATTATCTCTCACAATTGCGTTTTGGCCACTTTCGTAAATAATTTGGATTATTTTTATAAGCTTCGTGCTTACTTGTCTTTCTTTTAGCAGCCTCCACACTGTGCTTCTGAGTACCGCATCAAACGCTTTCTCTAGATCTAAAAATGACAAATATATCATCTTTTTTTCTTTTCTTGTTTTCTCTGTTATTTGTTTTATTGTGAATATGTGGTCCTGTGCGCTTCTTCCTCTTCTGAATCCACTTTGTTCTTCTTCCATTGTCTCTTCAGTTACCATTCTATACTCAGTATACTATTGGCGCGGAGTAATAAACCTGTTAGAATTATCTAATCTCCCGTATTGCAGTAGCGTAGGTACCTGATACGTTTGGAAAATCATATTTTTAGTAGGTAAATATATTATAATAGTAAAATCTACCTTGATATGAATTATTATGTGGTTATATGTTATTTATTTTATTTGTATAGTAGATCACATTACTAATTTTACTTCTTACGTATTATATACGATTATTTTTGTGTTTTGGTATATTACCCACATCCACGGCTATGATTCTCGTTTCGTCAGTACCTGAGCTGATGACAACGTGCTTATACAGCTTAAGCTATTGTTCTCAGACCCTAGATGGGTCGATATGCTGCAAGAGCGGCACAATGATCGTATTTTGGTTAGAATTTATTGGTATTTATTTAACCGTAGAAGTACCGCTTTCACAAGAAAATAAAGAACTATTTCAAGCAATTATGATTTATTACTCCGCGCCAATAGTATACAGACTATAATCCTTTTTCTATTATTTTTTCTAAAATTTTCATACATATACTTAGAAGTATTACTCCTCTATAATTAATACACTCTTTTTTATCTCCTTTTTTGTGAATTGGTACTATTAACGCTGTCGTTCAATCTTTTGGTACTTCTTCATCTATCCACACTTTGTTGTAAATACTTAGTAGTGTTTCTCTGCCTTTTTGTCCTATACTCTTCATCATTTCCGCCGTTATTCTGTCGCACCTAGCCGCTTTCCCGTATTTTAATCTTTTATTACTTCTTCAAGTTCTTCCATCCTTATCTCTTGTTCCTCTGTCTCTTTTACTATTTCGACATTTTCAATATCTTCTTCCTTTTGTGGATCATTTAGTAATTCTTCAAAGTGTTCTTTCCATCTTTCCATTATTTTTTTTCTTCTGTTATAATTTCTCCGCTTTTTCCTTTTATTATTTTTGTGTTTAGTGTTTTCTCTGTTCTTAAAGTTTTTAATGTTCTATAGAATAGTTTTGGTTTCGTTTTGAATCTTTTTCCATTTTTTCTCCCAAAGTTTTCCATTGTTCTTCTTTCGCATTTTTGATTAGTTGTTTAGTCGTTTCTCGTTCTTGTTTATATTTCTTGTATTTTTCTCCAGTCTTGTACAATAAGTAACTTTTTCATGCTTCTTTCTTTTCTTAATTTGAATTTGAATTTCCTTTGTCCACCACGATATGTGTTTCTTATTATTTTTCTTCCTTGCTTTCCCGCATATCTTTTCTGCTGTATTTATCACTATGTTCTTAAAATATCTCCATTCGAAATTAATTCTGTGATGTAAATTATTTAAGTAATTTAGAAAAACATGAATTTCTGATGTAGAACCTTCGAAAATGCAAAGAATGTCATCAACGTATCTATTCCAGAATAAAAATTTAAAAAAAGATACGTTGGGGACATTCTTTGCATTTTCGAAGGATCTACATCAGAAAGTCATGTTTTTCTAAATTACTTAAATAATTTACATCACATAATTAATTTCACTTTAGAAATTTCTCAAAACAATTGTCTTCCTTTTCTAGATACGTATATTTGTATCGATTCAAATAATTCTATTAATTTTGACATTTACAGAAAACCTACAACTACAGTTCAAACAATTCGTTTTTCTTCAAATCACCATTTTTCACGAAAACTATCAGCGTTCTACTTTCTTTTCAACCGTTTATTCAACACCTCTATCAGAAACAAATTTTAAAAACGAATTAGACACAATTTTTCATATTGCTCATTTAATCCAATTTCCATTCAAAATTATTTTAAACATTTTTAATAAATTTAATTATGCATTTTCAACTTTTCTTTCCCATTCTAGATGCAAATATCGTCATACCTTTTCTTATGTAATAAAGTTTAACTTTTACTCTAATTGTTTATCTTGCAAATCAAAATTAACATTTGACCTTGGTCACTATTTCTCCTTATGTTTGCAATGCAGTAATTATTCACAAATTGACTAATTTTACCTATTAATTACTAAAGCATTTTCAAATATACAATATAATTTTACAGGGATGAGACGGAATATCATCTCTATGTTTACCTATAATCAGGATATTAAACCTACATTAATGCCTCCAATGAACTGCTGATATTCTCCAAAAAGCAGAAACAGCTACCTGTAAATCTTAACTTTAACTAAATATTCAAATTAAAAATAATTTGAGGGCTTTTAATTGTGTGACTCTGTTTTGGATAGTCAAAATGAGCGATAGTGATGTTAGTTTTACCTCAACACCCCCCGAAAAAAAGCAATTAGCAGATGGGGCTACTAAACAATTAGTACCAGAAAAATCAAAAGTACGGTATGAAGCTCAGTATAAAGTCTTCAAAAATTGGTGTAACGTAAATAAAGCAAATGTCTACTCTGAAAATGTTCTTCTTGCGTATTTTACACAATTAGTGGATAAAAAAACCAAATCGTTATGGGCTATGTATTCGATACTACGATCATGTATTTCTCTTTATGATAATTTAGACATTTTAAAATATGCGAGACTGACATCTTTCTTGAAAAGAAAGGCCGCATTTCATAAACCAAAGAAAAGTAAAGGGGCAGATCATATCTCTCCCTTTATCACCCAAGCCCAAGATGATAATTTCTTATTAATGAAAGTAAGTACTTACATTTTTCTATATTCTGCAAAAAAAATTTGTCATTTGCACCAAGATTACAGTTACATACTTATCTTCAGGTTGTTTTAATAATTGGATTATCTAGAGCTTGTAGAAGGGACGAATTATTTAAAATGGTTATTAGTTACATTGAATTCAAGGATGATATCCTGCTTATTCAGATTCCTAAAACGAAAGCAAATGTTAGTCGTTCTTTTGTTATATCAAATATAGAATGGGTTAAGATAGTTAAAAAGTATTTGGCACTACGAATGAAAATAACTAAAATCAATGATCGTTTATTTCTGCGTTATGAAAAGGGAAAATGTTGGGACTCACCTGTAGGCATTAATACTATAGGTTCAATTCCATCAAAGATTGCACAGTTTTTACATTTAGAAAACCCTAAAGAATTTACAGGCCATTGTTTCCGCAGAAATTCGGCCATCTTATTAGTAAATCAAGGTGGTGATTTGCTATCGTTGAAAAGACACGGCGGTTGGAAAAGTAGCAGTGTGGCCGAGTCTTATGTGGAAGAATCCTTAAAAAGAAAAAAGAAAGTTTCAGAAATGATTACCGAAGTACCATCAACTTCTAAAAGACCTACAATACAAGTTAATGTTACTAATCCTCTAAATACAAATATTCAGTCAGAACAGCTGATTCCTGGTTTATTTTTAAATTTAGAATATTGTACAATAAACGTAAACATTTACAACAATTGTTCAATGGAGAGAGAAAATAAGTAATAACATGCAAACATTATTTTTATTGTAAATTTTAATAATTATGAATAAATTCTACATGGTTCAAATATATTCTTTTAATGAATGGTTACATGGAAACGCAAGCATTAAGCAGGAATGGCTTTTAGGGATGTTAGAAAGTCAGTCAGGATATCTACAAATAAATAATTTTAAATTGAGGTTAGTTATTTTGTTTGCCTTACCTGATTTAATTCCATAAAATTACCCGTCATTACACCTTAAATGTACTATGGAGAGTCACATGCTTTCTCACATTTCTCTGTTATACACATTTTACTCCCGTAAACTAAAATAATTCCATTAATGTTTTTTATATATAGTTGTGGAGTGACCATTGTAACAAAAGGTTAAACGTCATTTGTGTTTCGGTTCAAAATGTACAAAATAGATGTCGCTCTTCCCAAAGTACTTACACCCATTTACTTTTTTGCTAAAATAAAACAACGATTTATTTTAAGCAGAATAATTATAGGTAACAAGTAGTTTATTACACGGGCTTAATTATAGTACCCAAAGTTTGTTTCTTAAATCACCCGAATCGTCCAGTGTTTTTTGATGATTTTACCTAATTAGCTACCATATTGTGTGTAAACATCAAGCTACCTGTTATTTATAGACACCTGTCTTAAATGTTTTACAGTGCTAGAGGCCAAAAATATATATTCATGTAACCAATGAGAAAACGCATACTTTTATGGAACGAGTGAGTTAAAACGTTTATCTTTTGTTACATGTTACATATTTTTTTCAATTATAAAACATATGAAGTGAACTAAATATATTTCGAATTTGATCTTTAATTGACCTGAATTATACCATTGGTACCATTTTTAAAACGTATGTTAAAACAATCTGACAAATGGGGAAACGTTTTCTTTCGGTCTACTTTTCATAGCTACATTTAACACTTACTTTTATTATAAGATTTGTTACTTTATACATGGTGGGGCACTATCAACAAACTATTCTGTGGAAATGGGACGTTTGAGCCTAAGATCGTTTCTCCACCAGCCACTTCGGCGTCAAGTTGTTTCGTCGACAATTTTAAAAAAGTTCATAAGTTGGAGAGATTTCTAATCAGGCACTATTGCAGCACGATAGCAAGGGTTATTAGTAATAGTTCAATAATAAGCTTTTTCAACGCTCATACTAAAAATGATTGATTTTTTTAAATTTATTATTAATTTTTTATGGACTTTTTGTAACGATGCGTTTTTATTTCTAAGTATGGCACCGTCACGAAATAAATTTGATAAAGCCGACTTTGTTATGTTTTAACTGTTTATTAATTTTGTTTACTATTAATTATTGTAAACCCAAAACGATACAGATACAGATACAGAGTCCGATAGCGCCCCGCTTAAACTTTTGTGCGCACGCAGGCCCCTCCCGTAAGCTAGTTGCCCCACTTAAGTTATGCTTGAGCGTGAGCTCTTTTGTTAAAAAAACAGTTGGTTTCGGATACCTTTTCCCCCTGGTCCTGCGGCTAATATTGAGTAAGTTCGCTTCTTTAATTTAACCGCCAAAGATATCGCTTTGGCTATTTCTTTCCGGCCCCCAGGATGTAGAGATACCGCTTTATGTTCTCTTAACTTTTCATTTCTCCCCTCCGTAGATTGTACTTGGGATAACGCATTTTTGTGTGTCAACTTGGCCATTCTTTTTCATTTTTCCAATCCGTGTATTGTGTTTGATGTGACGCATTTTCGCATCATGAATACACCACTCAAATCATTGCCCGGGTCGATATAGGGCATTTTTGTATGTCGACTTGGTCACTTCCACTACCTACCGCATCACTTAACAGACCGCCGTTCTGCTTATATACCGTCACCCTCATCCCTCAATTAACCGCCGCTCTGCTTACATTCCCGAAACCCTCACCTCTATAACTGTTAAATCCGCTGACTGCTTTTAAGTTGCATGGTTTGTGCTTTACTTTAATAAATGTTGTTTTGGTTTTTGTGAAACTAATAGCAACTTGTTTCGTATTAAATAAAGAAATTTTAAGTTTTAGTGTATTCTCTTTATTTCTCCGAACGGCTTCCCGTTAGACGATCAGGACACTAGAATTTTTAACCTATACTGTAGCTGCCCGACGAGCAAACGGAGAGTAAACTTTGTCATCAAATCTGGCGCCCGAGATCCGCCCGCTTTTGTTACTTACAGAAACTAACCGAATTAGAAAGCAAGCGTCACAGTCTTTTATCGAGCTACTCCAGACCACATTTTATAAATATTTTGGATTATACATTGGATGTTACAGAAATAAGAACCGCAATATAGAAGCTAGTTTATTTTAAATGGAGTATCTTACACTATTTTTTAATTATACCAAAAAAATAATGTATTTCGTTTGACATTTCCCTAAACGTAGGTACTTCTGTTTCAGAGATAAATCGATTTTACGTGATTTGCAGACTCTCCGAAATATCACAATAATAACTTAAAATAAGTAATAATAACTAACCCTGCCTTACTGAGAACTTTTAACATCAGTTTTCTAATATTCACTAGTACGTCATTATCTACAAAGTGTTTTTAATACCACCTCATAACTAGCTCATCTTGAATTAAATTCCTGTTGGAATCTGGAACTAATTACTTTCCTGTTGGTTACTTTTCTCTGATATTTTTCCAGAAATTTTAAAATTTAAGTTAATCAACGGTTTAACGATATACTTGCATCCTAGTTACTTATACGATAACTATAAAATAAACATTATTTTTCTGCTGTTCCGTATCACTAATGTGATTTAGTGACTGTAAACGGTCGTCGATGTGGAACTACTAATTCAATTTGCTGCGTTTTTAGTAGTTGTATAATCATAAAAGTAAAACAAGTATTTACCTAAAGCTTGTATCAATTAATACATTTGATTGATGATGTCAAACTACTAATCTATAATCCCCTTCCATGTGAAGTGTATGTAAATTAAATTCTGTCTTGTTCAATCAATCGTAATGAAATCATGTTAGTGCAGAACTGCGACATTAAGCACACTTTTATGGCCTCGTTCTTTGTTCAATAATTAAATTTAATGTAACTAATTTGAAAAACAATATAAATTTGTCAAAACCTTAATATTGTATAAAAGTTTAAAAATATTTCAGTTAAAGCAATTTCAAATTTGGAAAGAATTTTTTAATAATGCTTTTCTGTTGCGTTTCTAATAGATAAATTTCATTTTTATTACATGATTTTATCTTGAAATTCTACGATAAAACTAATTAGTATATGAATTTTTTTGCTTTGATCGTTTCTGTAAACGTGCAACAGAATCGCAATTAACGCTCCGGTTAAGTTTAAGACTTTGATCAAGAAATCTAAACGGATTGTGGGTTTAAGCTATGCAAATTAGTTTATAAATAAATCATGATAGTTGAAGTGCAATTAGTGTTGTCAATAGAACACATACAATATAAGTTCTTTAAACATCTAAAGCTACATGCAGGACGATTAATCAAAATCACTGCAATAATAACTCTAAAAGTTAATACCCAAAACACAATTTTTAATCAAAAAAACATATGTAGTCACAGAATTTCCTATAATTATTAGGAAATTCTTATGGAAACAATAGTAGGTAAAATTACTTTTATTGAAGGAAATAATAATTAATAATATAACATATCACACTTATTTTTTTATATAATTATGAAACGTACTATTGTGAGTTTCTTGCCAGCAGCGCCATGTTGTCTTTAACAATAGGTAAACATAGTACAACAAGCTTAAGTTAGGAAAGTTTTACTGTGACGGATCGCGTAAGTTAGTGCCAGGATTAAGTGTAATTCTCCAAAGCCAGAAGTTTACTTGATTTTAAAGCATTCATAGATTATTTACAAGCTATATACTTAACGATATTCAAATGAGATGATGCATGATACATTAACAGCGTGTAAGCATTGACTTATGTCTGAAAATCATTTACCCACACTAGAACATCGTGCAGATTTTATTATCTTTTTGTAGTTTATTTTAAATTTTAAATAGTTTCTTTATTTATTTATTATTTATGCAAAAACAATTTTTTTTCCGTAGACTGGCTTGCCATCTGTTTTCAAACAACTGCACTAAATTTGTTCAAGTATAAGTTATTTTTAATTTAACATTTTCAAGTTATATATTTTTCAAAATTTTGCTTGACACGATGTTGTACCAAATACCAATGTTTTTTAATTTTGTGGTATACCGTGTGTCTCTGGCAAGACGCAACATAAGATTTTTACTATAGAAAAAATTTGATTTGATCTATTATTGCTATGAAAATTTCGGATTGATGTATATAATAAAAATAATAATAATAAGCATTGTTTATTGAAACATGAAACAAATTTCATATTTCAAAGGGCGCAGTTCAGCTCTAAAACTTAGCTAATTATATAAGCTTAAAATTAAAATAGGCTGTTCTTCCACTGAACCCCAATGAAATAGAAAATAGAAATACACAATCTCTCGAATTATAAAAAAATGATAAAAGTAAATAACATTCAGTAAATTACCAGTATATAAAACTAATTATTGTTTAACGATATCCATCATCTTAAATAAAAATTACAATTACAATTTCAAAGTAGGTAGGTTAATTATAAAACTGATTTTTTAATAAATATTTGGTCAAGTTAATTTTGAACAGTTTCTTACTGTCACACCTACGAATTTCTCTAGGGCAGCTATTTCATAAACGCGAAATGTTAAAAGTCAAGAACCTTGGTATTTTACAGTTTTATGTTGAGGTGAAGTAATTAAGTCCTTTCGTCTAACATTTATGTTATGTACGTCAGTGCGGTATCTTATTTTTTTGTATAAATATGTAGGAACTCTAGTTGTGACAATAGTTTTTGTCTAAACTTTTGGCCTAAACAAAACCAATTACCTGGCTGATTAAATTCATCGGGGGATCTCTTTCTCGCATGACTTTGTTGCTGGATACACCAAACGCTTCATGCGAGTTTTGAACAGATTTCATCAGATCAGCTACTCTTAGTTCAACAAACCGTCTCTCTCTTAGGGGTTGGGTTTCATTGGGTTTTTATATGTGTGGGGTGGGTATCTTTGGTTATATGTCGCTCATGTTGGAGATTCCTTTTTTTTTCTGAACACCTACGGATGTTAATTTTCTGGATTATGTATTGCAGTCTTATTCGCCATTCTTAAGTTCAGACCGTATATTGAGGGCTCTCACTTCACCATCATTACTGACCATCACTCGCTGGTATGGCTTAACCGTTTGCAGAGTCCGTCTGGTCGTCTTCCTCGTTGGTCCTTACAACTCCAAGAGTATGACTTCACCGTCAGACATAGGAAAGGCAAAGACCACGTTGTGCCAGATGCGTTATCTCGTGCTGTTCCTGCTGGTGGTGATGAAGCTGAAACCACCTCTCCTCATCTTGATTCCTACCGAAATTAGGGGTCGCCGCAGCCGGCACCGACACCACATATCTGTATCTCCTCCTGTGTGTCAACATCGTAAACCTCTATCTACAACATAAGGTCAGATCTTTCTAGTTATACTTCTACGCTGAAAACAAACCATCTCCGGGACGTCACACTGCTACCGAAAACGTCTCAAGCGTAGAAAGAGATCCCCCGATGAATTTAATCAGCCAGGTAATTGGTTTTGTTTAGGCCAAAAGAACCTTTAAAGCCGAGTAATTTTAATCCCGGAGTACTTTCGCCTTATCTGAAAATTATGCACGGTGTAACGTTGAGGAAGCCATGAAGAATATTTGTCGTACCTGAATGCAATCGAGCGACCATTAAAGCAATTAGTACACGCATCCGTCCTAAGATAAACTTCGGAAAATCGAGTAATCAATCCTTTCCCCAGCTAAAAATATACCGCTATACATTGAAAGTTTGCAGGGTCCTATACATACCACTAGAAAATTTGACGGAATTACGATCAAGCACTCAGATGAAGGCAAATTTGAATTTCATGTAGCACGACGTGATGGTGGTTGTCACCAGGCGGAAATTGAAGAAACCGAAAATGTATTGGCCAATTAGGACAACGCGGAAATTTTTGGGATTTTAATTCCCAGAATTCAACTTCCGCGTTGTCCTAATTGGCCAATACATTTTCGGTTTCTTCACTTCCGCCTGGTGACAACCACCATCACGTCGTGCTACATGAAATTCAAATTTGCCTTCATCTGAGTGCTTGATCGTAATTCCGTCAAATTTTCTAGTGGTATGTATAGGACCCTGCAAACTTTCAATGTATAGCGGTATATTTTTAGCTGGGGAAAGGATTGATTACTCGATTTTCCGAAGTTTATCTTAGGACGGATGCGTGTACTAATTGCTTCTAATGGTCGCTCGATTGCATTCAGGTACGACAAATATTCTTCATGGCTTCCTCAACGTTACACCGTGCATAATTTTCAGATAAGGCGAGTACTCCAGGATTAAAATTACTCGGCTTTAAAGGTTCTTTTGGCCTAAACAAAACCAATTACCTGGCTGATTAAATTCATCGGGGGATCTCATCTCGCCCACGTTGGGCGCCAAAATCTTGCTACGGTTAATTGAAGAAAGATAAGTGTTGCCGGCAGCCGAAGAGTAGGGCGTGGGTGAGAAAAAGGATCCACCGCTTCTTCAGAACTGTCTTGAATTAAACCGAGGGCGCCATAGTCCTAATGCGTGGATACAAACCTGCTTCCGAACTAAAGAAACAGACGCAACAATCAACCGTAACAAATTAAAGGAGCAATAAATACAATAAAGAGAGAGAGACACAAGTAACCTACAAAACGTTATATTTAATAACACACCATAAAAAAAAGGAACAGGGCACAATTTAAATATATATCCCTTTACAATTTAAGTTAATTCTACGAAGCGTATTCGTTCGTACTCCTATATATATTCGTACACAAAAGAAGGAAACAATATATAATTAATAGCAAGTTATTAATTTATGTGGTACGCCACTGGCGTTATATAATCTAACAAGATGGCGACGTGACCCCCACCCGTACAATACGAAGGTGTATTTAGTGTTCGCAGTTGCAATATTTAGCAAAAAAAGTATCGGAGATTTAGGTGTTTCCCCAAAAAGAGCGCTCTTCCGTGGTATTACACTTCTACTCTAAAGATCCCAAAGCAATGGTGGGTAAATGAAGCAAGTTCGCGCCTTTACGGTACACATTCGTGTATAGATTGGGCCAATATATGCGCCACAACAAGTTAATTAATTATATTGTAGTGAATTAACAGAAAAAGATTATAAATACGTGAACAAATACGTTTCGAGTTCCAAATATTTAACTGCACTTAAGGTGCCAAGACAAGTTGTACTTATTTAGGTGTTACGCTTGAGACGTTTTCGGTAGCAGTGTGACGTCCCGGAGATGGTTTGTTTTCAGCGTAGAAGTATAACTAGAAAGATCTGACCTTATGTTGTAGATAGAGGTTTACGATGTTGACACACAGGAGGAGATACAGATATGTGGTGTCGGTGCCGGCTGCGGCGACCCCTAATTTCGGTAGGATGTCCCGTACTTCAGCAATTTTAACAGCGAACCCCAAGTATGCGACACACGCAGCGACAAGACAATAACAGGTAGAAAGAGATCCCACGATGAATTTAATCAGCCAGGTAATTGGTTTTGTTTAGGTCAAAAGAACCTTTACAGCCGAGTAATTTTAATCCCGGAGTACTCGCCTTATCTGAAAATTATGCACGGTGTAACGTTGAGGAAGCCATGAAGAATATTTGTCGTACCTGAATGCAATCGAGCGACCATTAGAAGCAATTAGTACACGCATCCGTCCTAAGATAAACTTCGGAAAATCGAGTAATCAATCCTTTCCCCAGCTAAAAATATACCGCTATACATTGAAAGTTTGCAGGGTCCTATACATACCACTAGAAAATTTGACGGAATTACGATTAAGCACTCAGATGAAGGCAAATTTGAATTTCATGTAACACGACGTGATGGTGGTTGTCACCAGGCGGAAATTGAAGAAACCGAAAATGTATTGGCCAATTAGGACAACGCGGAAGTTGAATTCTGGGAATTAAATCCCCAAAAATTTTCGTTAAGGAGCGAATACGGAGAAATGTCGCGTTTACACCTCGACCCCTTGCATTGGGTGTTGCCTAACTCACAGTGACCGTTACAAATTCCCCCACACAAAACTTCAAGCCCGCGCAGAAGGATAAACATAATCCGCTGCACCATACATAATCCAGAAAATTAACATCCGTAGGTGTTCAGAAAAAAAGGAATCTCCAACATGAGCGACATATAACCAAAGATACCCACCCCACACATATAAAAACCTAATGAAACCCAACCCCTAAGAGATAGACGGTTTGTTGAACTAAGAGTAGCTGATCTGATGAAATCTGTTCAAAACTCGCATGAAGCGTTTGGTGTATCCAGCAACAAAGTCAAGCAACGACCAAGAAAAAGAAAAGGATAACACCAAGAGATTGAACGCCCACAAAAACTCGCAATTAGCGATTTCCGAGAAGCAAGGTAAAGAAAACGTGGGTCATCCAACAGTATCTCAACCAACCTTACTAAACCCAGTCAACAGAAAATATTATTATAGTAAAGTTTGAAGTTTGGACAAGCGTCCAGGACAGAGCCCTAAAAACCAATGAAACCCCAACCCAAATTAAAACAATACCACCCTGAATTACCCCAAAATAAGGTACCCTAGGAAAGGTTTAAGGTAAGATAGGAATAAGGATAAGGCTGAAACCCAAATACCAAGAGGTTAGGATAAACCCTAGGAAATTATTAAGATCGGGCATTTCCCTAGCGGCGTGCATGTCGAATGGGTGGCACCAGGCATCACTCCCACCAAGACCCTCGCGAAGGATGGAAACTCGCGTCATTGGGCCCCAGTGAAAATCCACCCCTCGCCATTCACGACCCTTAGTACTGAGCCTTCCCAAAATAAAGTCCTCCCACCCAGGAAAGGATTTAGTCTTGGGCCGATACTCCCGACACCACAAGACTAATGGATATGCAGTTAAAGAGTGCGACTCTGAAAACCGAGGATAAACCCCCCAACCCTATAGCATAATGGAAGAATGAAAGGAAGGATCCCAAAATTTTGCCCAAAAATTTCCAAAAGTAAAAGACTGGAACAAGTCAACAGTTTGAGGTTCTGCAGTGGCTACGGCCAGTGATCCATTGACGGAGGTTAAGGGCGAACGGTTTACCCCTACGCAAGAAAGAAAGAAGGAACAGATGATAGCAAAGACAAGGAAAAGGGAAATACTCTATCCCTCCTCGAGAGGACAGAGAGCAACAAAAACGACGTTCACACAAGACAAGACACATTCAGGTGTCTGAATTCGGCTTTGAAAAGGATTGCCAAACTGGCGAAGACGTACACCAACGAGCCATATAGGAGAGGGCGTTCAATCCGTCACGGGATCGGGAAATCACGGTACTCCCACAACTACGTGAACTCATGAAACTAAGTCTCGAAGCTCGAAATCCAATTCAAGGTCAAATTTTGGTATTATTTACCTGAGAAGGTCCAATCCCTACGTGCCCAACCAACCTACCCATATCACATGGAATTCTAACGAATGTGAACCATTATGGTTCCAGAAAAAAAATTAAATATAACTATGAGCTAACTCAATTAGAACTGAGTCAGTATATCATTAAGCTCGCCGAAGCGGTTTGGTATCTCCCAGAAAAAGAAAAAGAAAACCCAACAATCTTGATGCATTGTCAACAAGAGCAGGAGCACGCTCAACTTGTACTCAAGTCAACAGGCATCCCCAAAAAAATAAAGCTTCTCAAACCAAAAACAAAAGAACCTGTATCTACGTATATACAGTTCTCGCAGAAAGAAAATAAAGATATACGGGAGAGCACCAAATAAATCAGAGATTTCGATGTAAATCGATCATAATGTCGTGTAGCTAATAGAGCCAGAAACCATCGATAATCTCATTAATAACCAACCTACAGTAAGGCAGAAATAAAAGAAATTTATTCAGCAACAATATAAGAGAAAATACGAACTTCTCCTTACTAGAAAGAAGATAGTCCGAGCAAATTCGTTAGAAACCCGTGGAAAAAAAATAATACAGATATGATAAAATCAGCAAAAGTAAATAGTCAAGTAAAATAAGTCGTGTCCAAGTAGAAATCCAGTCATGAACCGTGTCTTCTAGCTGGCAGTACAAGCAAGTTTACGACGCTTTTTCCGTCTAGGATAAAGTAAAGAGTGATCTAAACAATTAGGCTCCAGCACAGCAAGTTCAGCATTAGCCTCTTCCGAATTCGAGAGAGGTTCTGGCTTAAGGTCTTTCACGTGCCACGTACCTAGTGACTTTCCTAAAGAATCAGCTAGTTCATACGTCCAGGGAGACACGACAGTTTTCACCGTGAACGGGCCTAAGAATTTAGGTGCGAGTTTCGCATTGAAATGCTTCGAAGCGTCGGATAGTTGGAAGTTACGACGCCACACCAGATCACCCACGTTATACTTGACATGTCGGCGGCGTAAGTTATACCTATTTCGGGTAGTTTCATAGGCTTTCCGAAGGCGTTGAAGTATATATTCCTGGATAGCCGCGTAACGTCGAGTAGACACACTATGATCAGGTTCTGAGTCAGTTGGTTCAAGACGTGATTTATTGAAGAGATTGCCAGAGATGACATGTTCACGACCAAATAGAGCAAAGTACGGGGTACATCCAGTCACTTCGTGTTTCGCCGAACGAACTGCACATCCAATGTGAGGGAGCTTCACATCCCATTTCCGCTGGTTGTCCTTAACATAAGACGCTATCATGGTCTTAAGAACGCGATTTATCCGTTCAGCCGGATTTGCTTGCGGATGGTATTTGGCAGTATATAGGATGGTGCAATGATAGTTCTCACACATTTGAGTGAATTCACGACTGCGGAACTGTACTCCGTTGTCAGAAATAAGGTACTGCGGCACTCCAAATAGTAAAAACACCTGTTCTTCCAGGATTTTAGTAACCGCAGCAGCAGTAGCAACACGCATAGCAAAGAAAAGGGCAAATTTAGAGAAACAATCGGCAACCACAAACACGTAACAATTGCCTTTAGAAGAACGAGGAAGCGGCCCAACAATATCGCAACATAAAGTTTGCCACGGTCCCGTAGGACGAGCACGAGGAGCAAACATTCCAGGAGGAGCTGCTTGAGATACCTTATTGGAAGAGCAAGTAGAACAACGGCGGATATAGCGAGCCACGTCTGCACGTAATCGAGGCCAGTAATAATGTTGCAGAATTCTTGCGGTTGTCTTAGTTACTCCACCATGGCCAACAACTGGAGGATCATGGTTCTCCTGAATGATGCGTCTCCTTTGTTCAGCCGGAACGACTAACTTCCATTCATCATTCGGATCCACCAGAGAAGTGGTAAAGAACTAGTCACTCTGCGATATAAGATGTTATTATCGACAGACCAATGAGGCAACTTGTGAGGTGTTGTGAGTACACGATTCAGTAAGTTATTATACCATTTATTTGTAGTAGGTAAGTCAAGACCAAGAGAAGAAGGAACAGCTAAGGAATCAAGATGAGGAGAGGTGGTTTCAGCTTCATCACCAACAGCAGGAACAGCACGAGATAACGCATCTGGCACAACGTGGTCTTTGCCTTTCCTATGTCTGACGGTGAAGTCATACTCTTGGAGTTGTAAGGACCAACGAGCAAGACGACCAGACGGACTCTGCAAACGGTTAAGCCATACCAGCGAGTGATGGTCAGTAATGATGGTGAAGTGAGAGCCCTCAATATACGGTCTGAACTTAAGAATGGCGAATAAGACTGCAATACATTCTTTTTCCGTAGTACTATAGCGCCTCTCTGCTTTAGTTAAGGAGCGACTGATGTAACTGATAACCTTTTCCCCCTCAGGCGATTTCTGACTAAGGACAGCACCCACGCCAAAGTCCGAAGCGTCAGTTTGAACAACAAATGGCAGAGAAAAATTAGGACAAGTCAGGATAGGAGCAGAAACTAAGTGTTCTTTAAGAGAAACGAAAGCAGATTGACATTCCGGTGTCCACACAAACAAAGCATTTTTCCGAGTAAGAGCAGATAAAGGAGAAGTAAGAGAAGCGAAGTTCGGTATGAAACGGCGATACCAGCTAGCCATGCCAATCACGCGTCGCACTTCGGTGACCGTGGTCGGTATAGGAATGTTAAGTATGGCAGTCACCTTTTCTGGATCTACCAGCAACCCATTTTATTCACAACGTAGCCCAAGTATTTCAACTCCGAACGACAGAAATGGCATTTTTCCTGATTTAATGTCAAACCGGCAGCAAATAATCGTTTCAGAACTTTTTCCAGTACTCGAAGATGTTCGTCGAAAGTTGGTGTCGCGGATTATGTTTATCCTTCTGCGCGGGCTTGAAGTTTTGTGTGGGGAATAGGAGTACGAACGAATACGCTTCGTAGAATTAACTTAAATTGTAAAGGGATATATGTTTAAATTGTGCCCTGTTCCTTTTTTTATGGTGTGTTATTAAATATAACGTTTTGTAGGTTACATGTGTCTCTCTCTCTTTATTGTATTTATTGCTCCTTTAATTTGTTACGGTTGATTGTTGCGTCTGTTTCTTTAGTTCGGAAGCAGGTTTGTATCCCCGCATTAGGACTATGGCGCCCTCGGTTTAATTCAAGACAGTTCTGAAGAAGCGGTGGATCCTTTTTCTCACCCACGCCCTACTCTTCGGCTGCCGGCAACACTTATCTTTCTTCAATTAACCGTAGCAAGATTTTGGCGCCCAACAATAAAGAGAGAGAGAGACACATGTAACCTACAAAACGTTATATTTAATAACACACCATAAAAAAAAAAGGAACAGGGCACAATTTAAACATATATCCCTTTACAATTTAAGTTAATTCTACGAAGCGTATTCGTTCGTACTCCTATATATATTCGTACACAAAAGAAGGAAACAATATATAATTAATAGCAAGTTATTAATTTATGTGGTACGCCACTGGCGTTATATAATCTAACAAGATGGCGACGTGACCCCACCCGTACAATACGAAGGTGTATTTAGTGTTCGCAGTTGCAATATTTAGCAAAAAAGTATCGGAGATTTAGGTGTTTCCCCAAAAGAGCGCTCTTCCGTGGTATTACACTTCTACTCTAAAGATCCCAAAGCAATGGTGGGTAAATGAAGCAAGTTCGCGCCTTTACGGTACACATTCGTGTATAGATTGGGCCAATATATGCGCCACAACAAGTTAATTAATTATATTGTAGTGAATTAACAGAAAAAGATTATAAATACGTGAACAAATACGTTTCGAGTTCCAAATATTTAACTGCACTTAAGGTGCCAAGACAAGTTGTACTTATTTAGGTGTTACGCTTGAGACGTTTTCGGTAGCAGTGTGACGTCCCGGAGATGGTTTGTTTTCAGCGTAGAAGTATAACTAGAAAGATCTGACCTTATGTTGTAGATAGAGGTTTACGATGTTGACACACAGGAGGAGATACAGATATGTGGTGTCGGTGCCGGCTGCGGCGACCCCTAATTTCGGTAGGATGTCCCGTACTTCAGCAATTTTAACAGCGAACCCCAAGTATGCGACACACGCAGCGACAAGACAATAACAGGTAGAAAGAGATCCCACGATGAATTTAATCAGCCAGGTAATTGGTTTTGTTTAGGTCAAAAGAACCTTTACAGCCGAGTAATTTTAATCCCGGAGTACTCGGCTTGTCTGAATGCAATCGAGCGACCATTAGAAGCAATTAGTACACGCATCCGTCCTAAGATAAACTTCGGAAAATCGAGTAATCAATCCTTTCCCCAGCACTAGAAAATTTGACGGAATTACGATTAAGCACTCAGATGAAGGCAAATTTGAATTTCATGTAGCACGACGTGATGGTGGTTGTCACCAGGCGGAAATTGAAGAAACCGAAAATGTATTGGCCAATTAGGACAACGCGGAAGTTGAATTCTGGGAATTAAATCCCCAAAATTTCCGTTAAGGAGCGAATACGGAGAAATGTCGCGTTTACACCTCGACCCCTTGCATTGGGTGTTGCCTAACTCACAGTGACCGTTACAAATTCCCCACACAAAACTTCAAGCCCGCGCAGAAGGATAAACATAATCCGCTGCACCATACATAATCCAGAAAATTAACATCCGTAGGTGTTCAGAAAAAAAAGGAATCTCCAACATGAGCGACATATAACCAAAGATACCCACCCCACATATAAAAACCTAATGAAACCCAACCCCTAAGAGAGAGACGGTTTGTTGAACTAAGAGTAGCTGATCTGATGAAATCTGTTCAAAACTCGCATGAAGCGTTTGGTGTATCCAGCAACAAAGTCAAGCAACGACCAAGAAAAAGAAAAGGATAACACCAAGAGATTGAACGCCCACAAAAACTCGCAATTAGCGATTTCCGAGAAGCAAGGTAAAGAAAACGTGGGTCATCCAACAGTATCTCAACCAACCTTACTAAACCCAGTCAACAGAAAATATTATTATAGTAAAGTTTGAAGTTTGGACAAGCGTCCAGGACAGAGCCCTAAAAACCAATGAAACCCCAACCCAAATTAAAACAATACCACCCTGAATTACCCCAAAATAAGGTACCCTAGGAAAGGTTTAAGGTAAGATAGGAATAAGGATAAGGCTGAAACCCAAATACCAAGAGGTTAGGATAAACCCTAGGAAATTATTAAGATCGGGCATTTCCCTAGCGGCGTGCATGTCGAATGGGTGGCACCAGGCATCACTCCCACCAAGACCCTCGCGAAGGATGGAAACTCGCGTCATTGGGCCCCAGTGAAAATCCACCCCTCTGCCATTCACGACCCTTAGTACTGAGCCTTCCCAAAATAAAGTCCTCCCACCCAGGAAAGGATTTAGTCTTGGGCCGATACTCCCGACACCACAAGACTAATGGATATGCAGTTAAAGAGTGCGACTCTGAAAACCGAGGATAAACCCCCCAACCCTATAGCATAATGGAAGAATGAAAGGAAGGATCCCAAAATTTTGCCCAAAAATTTCCAAAAGTAAAAGACTGGAACAAGTCAACAGTTTGAGGTTCTGCAGTGGCTACGGCCAGTGATCCATTGACGGAGGTTAAGGGCGAACGGTTTACCCCTGCCCCAAGCGGTACCTCTTACGCAAGAAAGAAAGAAGGAACAGATGATAGCAAAGACAAGGAAAAAGGGAAATACTCTATCCCTCCTCGAGAGGACAGAGAGCAACAAAACGACGTTCACACAAGACAAGACACATTCAGGTGTCTGAATTCGGCTTTGAAAAGGATTGCCAAACTGGCGAAGACGTACACCAACGAGCCATATAGGAGAGGGCGTTCAATCCGTCACGGGATCGGGAAATCACGGTACTCCCACAACTACGTGAACTCATGAAACTAAGTCTCGAAGCTCGAAATCCAATTCAAGGTCAAATTTTGGTATTATTTACCTGAGAAGGTCCAATCCCTACGTGCCCAACCAACCTACCCATATCACATGGAATTCTAACGAATGTGAACCATTATGGTTCCAGAAAAAAAAATAAATATAACTATGAGCTAACTCAATTAGAACTGAGTCGGTATATCATTAAGCTCGCCGAAGCGGTTTGGTATCTCCCAGAAAAAGAAAAGAAAACCCAACAATCTTGATGCATTGTCAACAAGAGCAGGAGCACGCTCAACTTGAACTCAAGTCAACAGGCATCCCCAAAAAAAAAAATAAAGCTTCTCAAACCAAAAACAAAAGAACCTGTATCTACGTATATACAGTTCTCGCAGAAAGAAAATAAAGATATACGGGAGAGCACCAAATAAATCAGAGATTTCGATGTAAATCGATCATAATGTCGTGTAGCTAATAGAGCCAGAAACCATCGATAATCTCATTAATAACCAACCTACAGTAAGGCAGAAATAAAAGAAATTTATTCAGCAACAATATAAGAGAAAATACGAACTTCTCCTTACTAGAAAGAAGATAGTCCGAGCAAATTCGTTAGAAACCCGTGGAAAAAAATAATACAGATATGATAAAATCAGCAAAAGTAAATAGTCAAGTAAAATAAGTCGTGTCCAAGTAGAAATCCAGTCATGAACCGTGTCTTCTAGCTGGCAGTACAAGCAAGTTTACGACGCTTTTTCCGTCTAGGATAAAGTAAAGAGTGATCTAAACAATTAGGCTCCAGCACAGCAAGTTCAGCATTAGCCTCTTCCGAATTCGAGAGAGGTTCTGGCTTAAGGTCTTTCACGTGCCACGTACCTAGTGACTTTCCTAAAGAATCAGCTAGTTCATACGTCCAGGGAGACACGACAGTTTTCACCGTGAACGGGCCTAAGAATTTAGGTGCGAGTTTCGCATTGAAATGCTTCGAAGCGTCGGATAGTTGGAAGTTACGACGCCACACCAGATCACCCACGTTATACTTGACATGTCGGCGGCGTAAGTTATACCTATTTCGGGTAGTTTCATAGGCTTTCCGAAGGCGTTGAAGTATATATTCCTGGATAGCCGCGTAACGTCGAGTAGACACACTATGATCAGGTTCTGAGTCAGTTGGTTCAAGACGTGATTTATTGAAGAGATTGCCAGAGATGACATGTTCACGACCAAATAGAGCAAAGTACGGGGTACATCCAGTCACTTCGTGTTTCGCCGAACGAACTGCACATCCAATGTGAGGGAGCTTCACATCCCATTTCCGCTGGTTGTCCTTAACATAAGACGCTATCATGGTCTTAAGAACGCGATTTATCCGTTCAGCCGGA
The DNA here is from genome assembly GCA_030710515.1 of Abscondita cerata. NCBI lineage: Eukaryota > Metazoa > Arthropoda > Insecta > Coleoptera > Lampyridae > Abscondita > Abscondita cerata. Next base: position 539,716 of record JALBCR010004308.1, on the reverse strand, counting down.
TTTGCTTGCGGATGGTATTTGGCAGTATATAGGATGGTGCAATGATAGTTCTCACACATTTGAGTGAATTCACTACTGCGGAACTGTACTCCGTTGTCAGAAATAAGGTACTGCGGCACTCCAAATAGTAAAAACACCTGTTCTTCCAGGATTTTAGTAACCGCAGCAGCAGTAGCAACACGCATAGCAAAGAAAAGGGCAAATTTAGAGAAACAATCGGCAACCACAAACACGTAACAATTGCCTTTAGAAGAACGAGGAAGCGGCCCAACAATATCGCAACATAAAGTTTGCCACGGTCCCGTAGGACGAGCACGAGGAGCAAACATTCCAGGAGGAGCTGCTTGAGATACCTTATTGGAAGAGCAAGTAGAACAACGGCGGATATAGCGAGCCACGTCTGCACGTAATCGAGGCCAGTAATAATGCTGCAGAATTCTTGCGGTTGTCTTAGTTACTCCACCATGGCCAACAACTGGAGGATCATGGTTCTCCTGAATGATGCGTCTCCTTTGTTCAGCCGGAACGACTAACTTCCATTCATCATTCGGATCTACCATAGAAGTGGTAAAAGAACTAGTCACTCTGCGATATAAGATGTTATTATCGACAGACCAATGAGGCAACTTGTGAGGTGTTGTGAGTACACGATTCAGTAAGTTATTATACCATTTATTTGTAGTAGGTAAGTCAAGACCAAGAGAAGAAGGAACAGCTAAGGAATCAAGATGAGGAGAGGTGGTTTCAGCTTCATCACCAACAGCAGGAACAGCACGAGATAACGCATCTGGCACAACGTGGTCTTTGCCTTTCCTATGTCTGACGGTGAAGTCATACTCTTGGAGTTGTAAGGACCAACGAGCAAGACGACCAGACGGATTCTGCAAACGGTTAAGCCATACCAGCGAGTGATGGTCAGTAATGATGGTGAAGTGAGAGCCCTCAATATACGGTCTGAACTTAAGAATGGCGAATAAGACTGCAATACATACTTTTTCCGTAGTACTATAGCGCCTCTCCGCTTTAGTTAAGGAGCGACTGATGTAACTGATAACCTTTTCCCCCTCAGGCGATTCCTGACTAAGGACAGCACCCACGCCAAAGTCCGAAGCGTCAGTTTGAACAACAAATGGCAGAGAAAAATTAGGACAAGTCAGGATAGGAGCAGAAACTAAGTGTTCTTTAAGAGAAACGAAAGCAGATTGACATTCCGGTGTCCACACAAACAAAGCATTTTTCCGAGTAAGAGCAGATAAAGGAGAAGTAAGAGAAGCGAAGTTCGGTATGAAACGGCGATACCAGCTAGCCATGCCAATCACGCGTCGCACTTCGGTGACCGTGGTCGGTATCCGAAGTTTATCTTAGGACGGATGCGTGTACTAATTTCTTCTAATGGTCGCTCGATTGCATTCAGGTACGACAAATATTCTTCATGGCTTCCTCAACGTTACACCGTGCATAATTTTCAGATAAGGCGAGTACTCCGGGATTAAAATTACTCGGCTTTAAAGGTTCTTTTGGCCTAAACAAAACCAATTACCTGGCTGATTAAATTCATCGTGGGATCTCTTTCTACCTGTTATTGTCTTGTCGCTGCGTGTGTCGCATACTTGGGGTTCGCTGTTAAGATTGCTGAAGTACGGGACATCCTACCGAAATTAGGGGTCGCCGCAGCCGGCACCGACACTACATATCTGTATCTCCTCCTGTGTGTCAACATCGTAAACCTCTACCTACAACATAAGGTCAGATCTTTCTAGTTATACTTCTACGCTGAAAACAAACCATCTCCGGGACGTCACACTGCTACCGAAAACGTCTCAAGCGTAACACCTAAATAAGTACAACTTGTCTTGGCACCTTAAGTGCAGTTAAATCTTTGGAACTCGAAACGTATTTGTTCACGTATTTATAATCTTTTTTCTGTTAATTCACTACAATATAATTAATTAACTTGTTGTGGCGCATATACTGGCCCAATCTATACACGAATGTGTACCGTAAAGGCGCGAACTTGCTTCATTTACCCACCATTGCTTGGGGATCTTTAGAGTAGAAGTGTAATACCACGGAAGAGCGCTCTTTTTGGGGAAACACCTAAATCTCCGATACTTTTTTTACGCTAAATAGTGCAACTGCGAACACTAAATACACCTTCGTATTGTACGGGTGGGGGTCACGTCGCCATCTTGTTAGATTATATAACGCCAGTGGCGTACCACATAAATTAATAACTTGCTATTAATTATATATTGTTTCCTTCTTTTGTGTACGAATATATATGGGGTACGAACGAATACGCTTCGTAGAATTAACTTAAATTGTAAGGGATATATTTAAATTGTGCCCTGTTCCTTTTTTTTATGGTGTGTTATTAAATATAACGTTTTGTAGGTTACATGTGTCTCTCTCTCTCTTTATTGTATTTATTGCTCCTTTAATTTGTTACGGTTGATTGTTGCGTCTGTTTCTTTAGTTCGGAAGCAGGTTTGTATCCACGCATTAGGACTATGGCGCCCTCGGTTTAATTCAAGACAGTTCTGAAGAAGCGGTGGATCCTTTTCTCACCCACGCCCTACTCTTCGGCTGCCGGCAACACTTATCTTTCTTCAATTAACCGTAGCAAGATTGCATTAACGTGGGCGTACGGCCCCCTAAGGGTTGGTATGCCTGGTAATGAAACAAGGGTACCAGAAACAGGAGCTCCGACTCCCCCTCACGCCAACACCCCCTGAAACCCCCAGCCAAAGCGGTACCTCTTACGCAAGAAAGAAAGAAGGAACAGATGATAGCAAAGACAAGGAAAAAGGGAAATACTCTATCCCTCCTCGAGAGGACAGAGAGCAACAAAAACGACGTTCACCCAAGACAAGACACATTCAGGTGTCTGAATTCGGCTTTGAAAAGGATTGCCAAACTGGCGAAGACGTACACCAACGAGCCATATAGGAGAGGGCGTTCAATCCGTCACGGGATCGGGAAATCACGGTACTCCCACAACTACGTGAACTCATGAAACTAAGTCTCGAAGCTCGAAATCCAATTCAAGGTCAAATTTTGGTATTATTTACCTGAGAAGGTCCAATCCCTACGTGCCCAACCAACCTACCCATAACACATGGAATTCTAACGAATGTGAACCATTATGGTTCCAGAAAAAATTAAATATAACTATGAGCTAACTCAATTAGAACTGAGTCGGTATATCATTAAGCTCGCCGAAGCGGTTTGGTATCTCCCAGAAAAAGAAAAAGAAAACCCAACAATCTTGATGCATTGTCAACAAGAGCAGGAGCACGCTCAACTTGAACTCAAGTCAACAGGCATCCCCAAAAAAAAATAAAGCTTCTCAAACCAAAAACAAAAGAACCTGTATCTACGTATATACAGTTCTCGCAGAAAGAAAATAAAGATATACGGGAGAGCACCAAATAAACCAGAGATTTCGATGTAAATCGATCATAATGTCGTGTAGCTAATAGAGCCAGAAACCATCGATAATCTCATTAATAACCAACCTACAGTAAGGCAGAAATAAAAGAAATTTATTCAGCAACAATATAAGAGAAAATACGAACTTCTCCTTACTAGAAAGAAGATAGTCCGAGCAAATTCGTTAGAAACCCGTGGAAAAAGAATAATACAGATATGATAAAATCAGCAAAAGTAAATAGTCAAGTAAAATAAGTCGTGTCCAAGTAGAAATCCAGTCATGAACCGTGTCTTTTAGCTGGCAGTACAAGCAAGTTTACGACGCTTTTTCCGTCTAGGATAAAGTAAAGAGTGATCTAAACAATTAGGCTCCAGCACAGCAAGTTCAGCATTAGCCTCTTCCGAATTCGAGAGGTTCTGGCTTAAGGTCTTTCACGTGCCACGTACCTAGTGACTTTCCTAAAGAATCAGCTAGCTCATACGTCCAGGGAGACACGACAGTTTTCACCGTGAACGGGCCTAAGAATTTAGGTGCGAGTTTTGCATTGAAATGCTTCGAAGCGTCGGATAGTTGGAAGTTACGACGCCACACCAGATCACCCACGTTATACTTGACATGTCGGCGGCGTAAGTTATACCTATTTCGGGTAGTTTCATAGGCTCTCCGAAGGCGTTGAAGTATATATTCCTGGATAGCCGCGTAACGTCGAGTAGACACACTATGATCAGGTTCTGAGTCAGTTGGTTCAAGACGTGATTTATTGAAGAGATTGCCAGAGATGACATGTTCACGACCAAATAGAGCAAGGTACGGGGTACATCCAGTCACTTCGTGTTTCGCCGAACGAACTGCACATCCAATGTGAGGGAGCTTCACATCCCATTTCCGCTGGTTGTCCTTAACATAAGACGCTATCATGGTCTTAAGAACGCGATTTATCCGTTCAGCCGGATTTGCTTGCGGATGGTATTTGGCAGTATATAGGATGGTGCAATGATAGTTCTCACACATTTGAGTGAATTCACTACTGCGGAACTGTACTCCGTTGTCAGAAATAAGGTACTGCGGCACTCCAAATAGTAAAAACACCTGTTCTTCCAGGATTTTAGTAACCGCAGCAGCAGTAGCAACACGCATAGCAAAGAAAAGGGCAAATTTAGAGAAACAATCGGCAACCACAAACACGTAACAATTGCCTTTAGAAGAACGAGGAAGCGGCCCAACAATATCGCAACATAAAGTTTGCCACGGTCCCGTAGGACGAGCACGAGGAGCAAACATTCCAGGAGGAGCTGCTTGAGATACCTTATTGGAAGAGCAAGTAGAACAACGGCGGATATAGCGAGCCACGTCTGCACGTAATCGAGGCCAGTAATAATGCTGCAGAATTCTTGCGGTTGTCTTAGTTACTCCACCATGGCCAACAACTGGAGGATCATGGTTCTCCTGAATGATGCGTCTCCTTTGTTCAGCCGGAACGACTAACTTCCATTCATCATTCGGATCTACCATAGAAGTGGTAAAAAGAACTAGTCACTCTGCGATATAAGATGTTATTATCGACAGACCAATGAGGCAACTTGTGAGGTGTTGTGAGTACACGATTCAGTAAGTTATTATACCATTTATTTGTAGTAGGTAAGTCAAGACCAAGAGAAGAAGGAACAGCTAAGGAATCAAGATGAGGAGAGGTGGTTTCAGCTTCATCACCAACAGCAGGAACAGCACGAGATAACGCATCTGGCACAACGTGGTCTTTGCCTTTCCTATGTCTGACGGTGAAGTCATACTCTTGGAGTTGTAAGGACCAACGAGCAAGACGACCAGACGGATTCTGCAAACGGTTAAGCCATACCAGCGAGTGATGGTCAGTAATGATGGTGAAGTGAGAGCCCTCAATATACGGTCTGAACTTAAGAATGGCGAATAAGACTGCAATACATACTTTTTCCGTAGTACTATAGCGCCTCTCCGCTTTAGTTAAGGGAGCGACTGATGTAACTGATAACCTTTTCCCCCTCAGGCGATTCCTGACTAAGGACAGCACCCACGCCAAAGTCCGAAGCGTCAGTTTGAACAACAAATGGCAGAGAAAAATTAGGACAAGTCAGGATAGGAGCAGAAACTAAGTGTTCTTTAAGAGAAACGAAAGCAGATTGACATTCCGGTGTCCACACAAACAAAGCATTTTTCCGAGTAAGAGCAGATAAAGGAGAAGTAAGAGAAGCGAAGTTCGGTATGAAACGGCGATACCAGCTAGCCATGCCAATCACGCGTCGCACTTCGGTGACCGTGGTCGGTATCCGAAGTTTATCTTAGGACGGATGCGTGTACTAATTTCTTCTAATGGTCGCTCGATTGCATTCAGGTACGACAAATATTCTTCATGGCTTCCTCAACGTTACACCGTGCATAATTTTCAGATAAGGCGAGTACTCCGGGATTAAAATTACTCGGCTTTAAAGGTTCTTTTGGCCTAAACAAAACCAATTACCTGGCTGATTAAATTCATCGTGGGATCTCTTTCTACCTGTTATTGTCTTGTCGCTGCGTGTGTCGCATACTTGGGGTTCGCTGTTAAGATTGCTGAAGTACGGGACATCCTACCGAAATTAGGGGTCGCCGCAGCCGGCACCGACACTACATATCTGTATCTCCTCCTGTGTGTCAACATCGTAAACCTCTACCTACAACATAAGGTCAGATCTTTCTAGTTATACTTCTACGCTGAAAACAAACCATCTCCGGGACGTCACACTGCTACCGAAAACGTCTCAAGCGTAACACCTAAATAAGTACAACTTGTCTTGGCACCTTAAGTGCAGTTAAATCTTTGGAACTCGAAACGTATTTGTTCACGTATTTATAATCTTTTTTCTGTTAATTCACTACAATATAATTAATTAACTTGTTGTGGCGCATATACTGGCCCAATCTATACACGAATGTGTACCGTAAAGGCGCGAACTTGCTTCATTTACCCACCATTGCTTGGGGATCTTTAGAGTAGAAGTGTAATACCACGGAAGAGCGCTCTTTTTGGGGAAACACCTAAATCTCCGATACTTTTTTTACGCTAAATAGTGCAACTGCGAACACTAAATACACCTTCGTATTGTACGGGTGGGGGTCACGTCGCCATCTTGTTAGATTATATAACGCCAGTGGCGTACCACATAAATTAATAACTTGCTATTAATTATATATTGTTTCCTTCTTTTGTGTACGAATATATATATGGGTACGAACGAATACGCTTCGTAGAATTAACTTAAATTGTAAGGGATATATTTAAATTGTGCCCTGTTCCTTTTTTTATGGTGTGTTATTAAATATAACGTTTTGTAGGTTACATGTGTCTCTCTCTCTCTTTATTGTATTTATTGCTCCTTTAATTTGTTACGGTTGATTGTTGCGTCTGTTTCTTTAGTTCGGAAGCAGGTTTGTATCCACGCATTAGGACTATGGCGCCCTCGGTTTAATTCAAGACAGTTCTGAAGAAGCGGTGGATCCTTTTTCTCACCCACGCCCTACTCTTCGGCTGCCGGCAACACTTATCTTTCTTCAATTAACCGTAGCAAGATTGCATTAACGTGGGCGTACGGCCCCCTAAGGGTTGGTATGCCTGGTAATGAAAACAAGGGTACCAGAAACAGGAGCTCCGACTCCCGCTCACGCCAACACCCCTGAAACCCCAGCCTAAAGCAGTACCTCTTACGCAAGAAAGAAAGAAGGAACAGATGATAGCAAAGACAAGGAAAAGGCTCTATCCCTCCTCGAGAGGACAGAGAGCAACAAAAACGACGTTCACCCGAAGACAAGACACATTCAGGTGTCTGAATTCGGCTTTGAAAAGGATTGCCAAACTGGCGAAGACGTACACCAACGAGCCATATAGGAGAGGGCGTTCAATCCGTCACGGGATCAGGGAAATCACGGTACTCCCACAACTACGTGAACTCATGAAACTAAGTCTCGAAGCTCGAAATCAATTCAAGGTAGCAAATTTTGGTATTATTTACCTGAGAAGGTCCAATCCCTACGTGCCCAACCAACCTACCCATAACACATGGAATTCTAACGAATGTGAACCATTATGGTTCCAGAAAAAATTAAATATAACTATGAGCTAACTCAATTAGAACTGAGTCGGTATATCATTAAGCTCGCCGAAGCGGTTTGGTATCTCCCAGAAAAAGAAAAAGAAAACCCAACAATCTTGATGCATTGTCAACAAGAGCAGGGAGGCACGCTCAACTTGAACTCAAGTCAACAGGCATCCCCAAAAAAAAATAAAGCTTCTCAAACCAAAACAAAAGAACCTTATCTACGTATATACAGTTCTCGCAGAAAGAAAATAAAGATATACGGGAGAGCACCAAATAAACCAGAGATTTCGATGTAAATCGATCATAATGTCGTGTAGCTAATAGAGCCAGAAACCATCGATAATCTCATTAATAACCAACCTACAGTAAGGCAGAAATAAAAGAAATTTATTCAGCAACAATATAAGAGAAAATACGAACTTCTCCTTACTAGAAAGAAGATAGTCCGAGCAAATTCGTTAGAAACCCGTGGAAAAAGAATAATACAGATATGATAAAATCAGCAAAAGTAAATAGTCAAGTAAAATAAGTCGTGTCCAAGTAGAATCCAGTCATGAACCGTGTCTTTTAGCTGGCAGTACAAGCAAGTTTACGACGCTTTTTCCGTCTAGGATAAAGTAAAGAGTGATCTAAACAATTAGGCTCCAGCACAGCAAGTTCAGCATTAGCCTCTTCCGAATTCGAGAGGGTTCTGGCTTAAGGTCTTTCACGTGCCACGTACCTAGTGACTTTCCTAAAGAATCAGCTAGTTCATACGTCCAGGGAGACGACAGTTTTCACCGTGAACGGGCCTAAGAATTTAGGTGCGAGTTTTGCATTGAAATGCTTCGAAGCGTCGGATAGTTGGAAGTTACGACGCCACACCAGATCACCCACGTTATACTTGACATGTCGGCGGCGTAAGTTATACCTATTTCGGGTAGTTTCATAGGCTCTCCGAAGGCGTTGAAGTATATATTCCTGGATAGCCGCGTAACGTCGAGTAGACACACTATGATCAGGTTCTGAGTCAGTTGGTTCAAGACGTGATTTATTGAAGAGATTGCCAGAGATGACATGTTCACGACCAAATAGAGCAAGGTACGGTACATCCAGTCACTTCGTGTTTCGCCGAACGAACTGCACATCCAATGTGAGGGAGCTTCACATCCCATTTCCGCTGGTTGTCCTTAACATAAGACGCTATCATGGTCTTAAGAACGCGATTTATCCGTTCAGCCGGATTTGCTTGCGGATGGTATTTGGCAGTATGTAGGATGGTGCAATGATAGTTCTCACACATTTGAGTGAATTCACTACTGCGGAACTGTACTCCGTTGTCAGAAATAGGTACTGCGGCACTCCAAATAGTAAAAACACCTGTTCTTCAGGATTTTAGTAACCGCAGCAGCAGTAGCAACACGCATAGCAAAGAAAAGGGCAAATTTAGAGAAACAATCGGCAACCACAAACACGTAACAATTGCCTTTAGAAGAACGAGGAAGCGGCCCAACAATATCGCAACATAAAGTTTGCCACGGTCCCGTAGGACGAGCACGAGAGCAAACATTCCAGGAGGAGCTGCTTGAGATTCCTTATTGGAAGAGCAAGTGGAAACAACGGCGGATATAGCGAGCCACGTCTGCACGTAATCGAGGCCAGTAATAATGCTGCAAGAATTCTTGCGGTTGTCTTAGTTACTCCACCATGGCCAACAACTGGAGGATCATGGTTCTCCTGAATGATGCGTCTCCTTTGTTCAGCCGGAACGACTAACTTCCATTCATCATTCGGATCTACCATAGAAGTGGGTAAAAGAACTAGTCACTCTGCGATATAAGATGTTATTATCGACAGACCAATGAGGCAACTTGTGAGGTGTTGTGAGTACACGATTCAGTAAGTTATTATACCATTTATTTGTAGTAGGTAAGTCAAGACCACAGAAGAAGGAACAGCTAAGGAATCAAGATGAGGAGAGGTGGTTTCAGCTTCATCACCAACAGCGGAACAGCACGAGATAACGCATCTGGCAAGAACGTGGTCTTTGCCTTTCCTATGTCTGACGGTGAAGTCATACTCTTGGAGTTGTAAGGACCAACGAGCAAGAGCGACCAGACGGATTCTGCAAACGGTTATGCCATACCAGCGAGTGATGGTCAGTAATGATGGTGAAGTGAGAGCCCTCAATATACGGTCTGAACTTAAGAATGGCGAATAAGACTGCAATACATACTTTTCCGTAGTACTAGAGCGCCTCTCCGCTTTAGTTAAGGAGCGACTGATGTAACTGATAACCTTTTTCCCCTCAGGCGATTCCTGACTAAGGACAGCACCCACGCCAAAGTCCGAAGCGTCAGTTTGAACAACAAATGGCAGAGAAAAATTAGGACAAGTCAGGATAGGAGCAGAAACTAAGTGTTCTTTAAGAGAAACGAAAGCAGATTGACATTCCGGTGTCCACACAAACAAAGCATTTTTTCCGAGTAAGAGCAGATAAAGGAGAAGTAAGAGAAGCGAAGTTCGGTATGAAACGGCGATACCAGCTAGCCATGCCAATCACGCGTCACTTCGGTGACCGTGGTCGGTATCGAAAGTTTATCTTAGGACGGATGCGTGTACTAATTTCTTCTAATGGTCGCTCGATTGCATTCAGGTGCGACAAGTATTCTTCATGGCTACCTCAACGTTACACCGTGCATAATTTTCAGATAAGGCAAGTACTCCGGGATTAAAATTACTCGGCTTTAAAGGTTCTTTTGGCCTAAACAAAACCAATTACCTGGCTGATTAAATTCATCGTGGGATCTCTTTCTACCTGTTATTGTCTTGTCGCTGCGTGTTCGCATACTTGGGGTTCCAGCTGTTAAGATTGCTGAAGTACGGGACATCCTACCGAAATTAGGGGTCGCCGCAGCCGGCACCGACACTACATATCTGTATCTCCTCCTGTGTGTCAACATCGTAAACCTCTACCTACAACATAAGGATCAGATCTTTCTAGTTATACTTCTACGCTGAAAACAAAACATCTCCGGGACATCACACTGCTACCGAAAACGTCTCAAGCGTAACACCTAAATAAGTACAACTTGTCTTGGCACCTTAAGTGCAGTTAAATCTTTGGAACTCCGAAACGTATTTGTTCACGTATTTATAATCTTTTTTTTCTGTTAATTCACTACAATATAATTAATTAACTTGTTGTGGCGCATATACTAGCCCAATCTATACACGAATGTGTACCGTAAAGGCGCGAACTTGCTTCATTTACCCACCATTGCTTGGGGATCTTTTAGGTAGAAGTGTAATACCATGGAAGAGCGCTCTTTTGAAACACCTAAATCTCCGATACTTTTTTTGCTAAATAGTGCAAACTGCAGACACTAAATACACCTTCGTATTGTACGGGTGGGGTCACGTCGCCATCTTGTTAGATTATATAACGCCAGTGGCGTACCACATAAATTAATAACTTGCTATTAATTATATATTGTTTCCTTCTTTTGTGTACGAATATATATGGGTACGAACGAATACGCTTCGTAGAATTAACCCAAATTGTAAAGGGATATATTTAAATTGTGCCCTGTTCCTTTTTTTTATGGTGTGTTATTAAATATAACGTTTTGTAGGTTACATGTGTCTCTCTCTCTTTTATTGTATTGTATTGCTCGTTTAATTTGTTACGGTTGATTGTTGCGTCTGTTTCTTTAGTTCGGAAGCAGGTTTGTATCCACGCATTAGGACTATATGGCGCCCTCGGTTTAATTCAAGACAGTTCTGAAGAAGCGGTGGATCCTTTTTCTCACCCACGCCCTACTCTTCGGCTGCCGGCAACACTTATCTTTCTTCCAATTAACCGTAACAAGATTGCATTAACGATGGGCGTACGGCCCCCTCAAGGGTTGGTCCATGCCTGGTAATGAAACAAGGGTACCAGAAACAGGAGCTCCGACTCCCCCCTCACGCCAACACCCCTGAAACCCCCAGCCAAAGCGGTACCTCTTACGCAAGAAAGAAAGAAGGAACAGATGATAGCAAAGACAAGGAAAAAGGGAAATACTCTATCCCTCCTCGAGAGGACAGAGAGCAACAAAAACGACGTTCACCCAAGACAAGACACATTCAGGTGTCTGAATTCGGCTTTGAAAAGGATTGCCAAACTGGCGAAGACGTACACCAACGAGCCACTATAGGAGGGGCGTTCAATCCGTCACGGGATCGGGAAATCACGGTACTCCCACAACTACGTGAACTCATGAAACTAAGTCTCGAAGCTCGAAATCCAATTCAAGGTCAAATTTTGGTATTATTTACCTGAGAAGGTCCAATCCCTACGTGCCCAACCAACCTACCCATATCACATGGAATTCTAACGAATGTGAACCATTATGGTTCCAGAAAAAAATATTAAATATAACTATGAGCTAACTCAATTAGAACTGAGTCGGTATATCATTAAGCTCGCCGAAGCGGTTTGGTATCTCCCAGAAAAAAAAAAGAAAACCCAACAATCTTGATGCATTGTCAACAAGAGCAGGAGCACGCTCAACTTGAACTCAAGTCAACAGGCATCCCAAAAAAAAAAAAAATAAAGCTTCTCAAACCAAAAACAAAAGAACCTGTATCTACGTATATACAGTTCTCGCAGAAAGAAAATAAAGATATACGGGAGAGCACCAAATAAATCAGAGATTTCGATGTAAATCGATCATAATGTCGTGTAGCTAATAGAGCCAGAAACCATCGATAATCTCATTAATAACCAACCTACAGTAAGGCAGAAATAAAAGAAATTTATTCAGCAACAATATAAGAGCAAATACGAACTTCTCCTTACTAGAAAGAAGATAGTCCGAGCAAATTCGTTAGAAACCCGTGGAAAAAAATTAATACAGATATGATAAAATCAGCAAAAGTAAATAGTCAAGTAAAATAAGTCGTGTCCAAGTAGAAATCCAGTCATGAACCGTGTCTTTAGCTGGCAGTACAAGCAAGTTTACGACGCTTTTCCGTCTAGGATAAAGTAAAGTGTATCTAAACAATTAGGCTCCAGCACAGCAAGTTCAGCATTAGCCTCTTCCGAATTCGAGAGAGGTTCTGGCTTAAGGTCTTTCACGTGCCACGTACCTAGTGACTTTCCTAAAGAATCAGCTAGTTCATACGTCCAGGGAGACACGACAGTTTTCACCGTGAACGGGCCTAAGAATTTAGGTGCGAGTTTTGCATTGAAATGCTTCGAAGCGTCGGATAGTTGAGTTACGACGCCACACCAGATCACCCACGTTATACTTGACATGTCGGCGGCGTAAGTTATACCTATTTCGGGTAGTTTCATAGGCTTTCCGAAGGCGTTGAAGTATATATTCCTGGATAGCCGCGTAACGTCGAGTAGGCACACTATGATCAGGTTCTGAGTCAGTTGGTTCAAGACGTGATTTATTGAAGAGATTGCCAGAGATGACATGTTCACGACCAAATAGAGCAAGGTACGGGGGTACATCCAGTCACTTCGTGTTTCGCCGAACGAACTGCACATCCAATGTGAGAGGGAGCTTCACATCCCATTTCCGCTGGTTGTCCTTAACATAAGACGCTATCATGGTCTTAAGAACGCGATTTATCCGTTCAGCCGGATTTGTTGCGGATGGTATTTGGCAGTATATAGGATGGTGCAATGATAGTTCTCACACATTTGAGTGAATTCACGACTGCGGAACTGTACTCCGTTGTCAGAAATAAGGTACTGCGGCACTCCAAATAGTAAAAACACCTGTTCTTCCAGGATTTAGTAACCGCAGCAGCAGTAGCAACACGCATAGCAAAGAAAGGGCAAATTTAGAGAAACAATCGGCAACCACAAACACGTAACAATTGCCTTTAGAAGAACGAGGAAGCGGCCCAACAATATCGCAACATAAAGTTTGCCACGGTCCCGTAGGACGAGCACGAGGAGCAAACATTCCAGGAGGAGCTGCTTGAGATACCTTATTGGAAGAGCAAGTAGAACAACGGCGGATATAGCGAGCCACGTCTGCACGTAATCGAGGCCAGTAATAATGTTGCAGAATTCTTGCGGTTGTCTTAGTTACTCCACCATGGCCAACAACTGGAGGATCATGGTTCTCCTGAATGATGCGTCTCCTTTGTTCAGCCGGAACGACTAACTTCCATTCATCATTCGGATCCACCATAGAAGTGGTAAAGAACTAGTCACTCTGCGATATAAGATGTTATTATCGACAGACCAATGAGGCAACTTGTGAGGTGTTGTGAGTACACGATTCAGTAAGTTATTATACCATTTATTTGTAGTAGGTAAGTCAAGACCAAGAAAAAGGAACAGCTAAGGAATCAAGATGAGGAGAGGTGGTTTCAGCTTCATCACCAACAGCAGGAACAGCACGAGATAACGCATCTGGCACAACGTGGTCTTTGCCTTTCCTATGTCTGATGGTGAAGTCATACTCTTGGAGTTGTAAGGACCAACGAGCAAGACGACCAGACGGACTCTGCAAACGGTTAAGCCATACCAGCGAGTGATGGTCAGTAATGATGGTGAAGTGAGAGCCCTCAATATACGGTCTGAACTTAAGAATGGCGAATAAAACTGCAATACATTCTTTTTCCGTAGTACTATAGCGCCTCTCCGCTTTAGTTAAGGAGCGACTGATGTAACTGATAACCTTTTCCCCCTCAGGCGATTCCTGACTAAGGACCGCACCCACGCCAAAGTCCGAAGCGTCAGTTTGAACAACAAATGGCAGAGAAAAATTAGGACAAGTCAGGATAGGAGCAGAAACTAAGTGTTCTTTAAGAGAAACGAAAGCAGATTGACATTCCGGTGTCCACACAAACAAAGCATTTTTCCGAGTAAGAGCAGATAAAGGAGAAGTAAGAGAAGCGAAGTTCGGTATGAAACGGCGATACCAGCTAGCCATGCCAATCACGCGTCGCACTTCGGTGACCGTGGTCGGTATAGAATGTTAAGTATGGCAGTCACCTTTTCTGGATCCACCAGCAACCCATTTTATTCACAACGTAGCCCAAGTATTTCAACTCCGAACGACAGAAATGGCATTTTTCCTGATTTAATGTCAAACCGGCAGCAAATAATCGTTTCAGAACTTTTTCCAGTACTCGAAGATGTTCGTCGAAAGTTGGTGTCGCGATAACAATATCGTCCAGGTAGGCGAAGCAAAACGGTTCCAGCTCTGCACCGATAATTTGGTCGATCAGCCGCTGAAAGGTTGCAGGCGAATTATGCAGACCGAACGGCATTCTAGTAAATTGGAACAATCCACGATGAGGGAACAGTAAAGGCAGTAAGCGGTTTGGATTCGGAGTTAAAGGAATTTGCCAATAAGCAGAACGAATGTCCAAACTCGAGAGAAATCTAGCATCCCGTAAGCGATCCAAGATAGAAGTGATATACGGCAGAGGATAAGCGTTGCGTTCCGTGACCTGATTTAGCTTCCGATAGTCAATGCAAAACCGATAGGAGTTGTCTTTCTTCCTAACCAAGACCACAGGACTGGACCATGGACTGGTGGATGGCTCTACTACACCTAACTGTAGCATCTTGTCCAGTTCTTCATTGACAATCCGAGATAGTACTGGTGATAGAGGATAGTACCGTTGTTTAATTGGCTCAGCCTTGGTATGGATACTGTGTTGAACGAGCTGGGTACACCCTAGACCAGATGGCTGTAAAGAAAAGCTGGCAGAGATAGCAGCCTCTAGCGAAGACTGTTGCGACCTTGATAAGTCGTCTTTGATGTTCAGCGCACTCGAATGAACCGCATGTCCAACCGCATCAGTACCAAAGGACCAATGACCCTTGCTGAAATCTGGTACGAAGGCCATCGCCTTCCAAAGTCGATCCCCAATATCAACCCTTGAGAAATCTCAGGAACCACTAAGGTTTCTATTACCTTGGTTTTTCCCTCTAAGGTATACGGAAGAGAAACAACACCCAAAATGGCACATTGTCCACCATTAGCCACGTTACAAAAGTCGAAGTAGATTTTTTAAGGACACCTTAAGGGACTGAAGCAAATGCCAACCGATACTTCCTAGTATCGTCCTAGAAGATCCTGTATCCAGTAAGGCTTTAAAAGGTATGCCCAGCACTGATACGTTAAGAAAAGGTCGTTCATCACCACGAACGCTAGCAAAAATAAAGTTAAGTAACAATTGTTGAGAGTGGTCTAGATCAGTAAAAGAAGAATCCGAGGTTGAGAGAGAAGTAGAACCTACGACTCGGTCCGAGGGTTCTGACGTGCGTTTCCTGCGGCGAACATTGGGAGCACTTAGGCTTGGTAACACCTGCCTTTCCACAGCCAAAACAATGAAGGTTCTGTGGGTTTGGACAACGAGGAGAAACATGTCCCGTATTCCCGCAATTCCAGCAACGTACAGGTCCCCTGTAAGAGTTGAGAGGCCTAGAAGGAATAGTCGAAGAGACCGAAGAACAAGAAGAAGTATTCAAAGAAGAAGTTTCTGGAGCGACGTAAGCTAGGTTAGGTTCCAGCAAAGAAGTCACGCGTCTAGTAGGTGGTGGTTTGAAAGATTGGGTTAAGAATTGACTATGCTCAATCTTTTTCCCAAGCGACAATAGATGCGAGATGGTTGAGACATCATGAAGAGCCAAGGCCGTTTGGAAATATGGCGTTAGATTGCGCCTGATTATTCGGATCTGTTGTGGTTCCGATAATGGTTCACTCAACCGTGAGAAAAGGCTTTGCATAGTAGCCAAGTATATCCCAAACCCCTCATGAGCACCCATGGTTCGTGCCTTAATTTCGTCCAGCAATCGATCGTTGTAATCCACCGGAAGAAACTCCGATTGTAGTAAACGCACCACATCCTTCCACGAAGACAGCGATTGTCGATGAGCCCTGAAGAGAAGAAGAGCTTTTCCAGTTAAGAGTTCTGGAGCACCATGAAACAATTGCGTCAGAGAAATTCCCCTAGCCGTGCTTAATTCCTCCAAGCGAGTAAGAAATTCAGAAAGAGATGTTTTACCATCCCCAGAAAAAGTTAAGTTTAGTTTCGCTGTAGCAACAGATTTAGAAAAGTAGGAAGCACTACAAGAGGCAACAGGTGTTGGTTCTGGTTCGACATCAGACTCCGATGATAGTTGGTCAGGTTCACCTTCGTCCTCAGTAACCGTTAATTTAGGACTAGAAGTAACAGCTTGACTGAACCCAAAAGTAGTATGCCGATGCTTCTTGATCATAGAATCAATAGTGTTATGAAGATCGGTAAGAGAAAGTAGAAGAGAATTCCTATTGGCAGCTTGTTCTGTCGAGGTGGCAACCATCAGCTTGCACCTGCGAATAGTATGAGTCCAAAGAGTAGAAAAACGAAGAAATTCCGAAGTTGTGCTGTCACCAGTGAAATTATCAACGAACGTACGAAGCTCCCCTAAAGAGACATTTACCGCAGTTACATCGGTTTCATACTCGATGCTGTATTTAATTTCGGATAAAGATTTTTCCGCTTCCAGCTGAAGAGCACTACGGACCAGTTTCCGAAGACCCTCCACCGAAACGTCAGCACTAAGTCCCCTAGAAGCTAACTCGTATCGCAGTTCGTGTTGTTTAAGGCGATTGACCTCGAATTTCCACACTTTCGGCATTTTAAATAAAATCTCCTAGCTTCCAATACAAAAAAGAATAAACTCGAACCCACAACAACAAGTAAGAAAGAGAAAACAGTATTAAAATACTAACCCTAGAATAATAAAACAATTTTAAGTAAATGTCCTATTACTGATCAAACTGATAGTAATAAGGAAAGCAAGCAATAGCACTAAGTACTAGAGAGAGAGAAAATATAAAATTTCCAAAGAGAATCGAACGACAAGTAAAGAAAAATACTCGAGCAACCTTGACTGATAATCCGATTTCACAAAAGAAAGAAACGAGAAGAAAATCGAGCCCCGAAGTTGGGATGCCAATTTCTTGCTACGGTTAATTGAAGAAAGATAAGTGTTGCCGGCAGCCGAAGAGTAGGGCGTGGGTGAGAAAAAGGATCCACCGCTTCTTCAGAACTGTCTTGAATTAAACCGAGGGCGCCATAGTCCTAATGCGTGGATACAAACCTGCTTCCGAACTAAAGAAACAGACGCAACAATCAACCGTAACAAATTAAAGGAGCAATAAATACAATAAAGAGAGAGAGACACAAGTAACCTACAAAACGTTATATTTAATAACACACCATAAAAAAAAGGAACAGGGCACAATTTAAATATATCCCTTTACAATTTAAGTTAATTCTACGAAGCGTATTCGTTCGTACTCCTATATATATTCGTACACAAAAGAAGGAAACAATATATAATTAATAGCAGTTATTAATTTATGTGGTACGCCACTGGCGTTATAATCTAACAAGATGGCGACGTGACCCCACACCGTACAATACGAAGGTGTATTTAGTGTTCGCAGTTGCAATATTTAGCAAAAAAGTATCGGAGATTTAGGTGTTTCCCCAAAAGAGCGCTCTTCCGTGGTATTACACTTATACTCTAAAGATCCCAAAGCAATGGTGGGTAAATGAAGCAAGTTCGCGCCTTTACGGTACACATTCGTTTATAGATTGGGCCAATATATGCGCCACAACAAGTTAATTAATTATATTGTAGTGAATTAACAAAAAAGATTATAAATACGTGAACAAATACGTTTCGAGTTCCAAATATTTAACTGCACTTAAGGTGCCAAGACAAGTTGTACTTATTTAGGTGTTACGCTTGAGACGTTTTCGGTAGCAGTGTGACGTCCCGGAGATGGTTTGTTTTCAGCGTAGAAGTATAACTAGAAAGATCTGACCTTATGTTGTAGGTAGAGGTTTACGATGTTGACACACAGGAGGAGATACAGATATGTGGTGTCGGTGCCGGCTGCGGCGACCCCTAATTTCGGTAGGATGTCCCGTACTTCAGCAATTTAACAGCGAACCCCAAGTATGCGACACACGCAGCGACAAGACAATAACAGGTAGAAAGAGATCCCACGATGAATTTAATCAGCCAGGTAATTGGTTTTGTTTAGGTCAAAAGAACCTTTAAAGCCGAGTAATTTTAATCCCGGGTACTCGCCTTATCTGAAAATTATGCAGGGTGTAACGTTGAGGAAGCCATGAAGAATATTTGTCGTACCTGAATGCAATCGAGCGACCATTAGAAGCAATTAGTACACGCATCCGTCCTAAGATAAACTTCGGAAAATCGAGTAATCAATCCTTTCCCCAGCTAAAAATATACCGCTATACATTGAAAGTTTGCAGGGTCCTATACATACCACTAGAAAATTTGACGGAATTACGATTAAGCACTCAGATGAAGGCAAATTTGAATTTCATGTAGCACGACGTGATGGTAGTTGTCACCAGGCGGAAATTGAAGAAACCGAAAATGTATTGGCCAATTAGGACAACGCGGAAGTTGAATTCTGGGAATTAAATCCCCAAAATTTTCGTTAAGGAGCGAACACGGAGAAATGTCGCGTTTACACCTCGACTCCTTGCATTGGGTGTTGCCTAACTCACAGTGACCGTTACAAATAGCATAATAAAAAAGTGAGGCTATGAAATATCCTTCGATTCTTCATATTTAACCACTGGAGTTCTTTAAGTTTATAGCTAGTAGACTTATATTTTCTAATACCAAAAATTAATCTAATACAGGATCTTTGCATTCCTTATATTCTGTTAGAAAGTCTTTTATTTATACAAGGACCGTACACTGTATCTCCATTATTAAATATAGAAAGTACCAAGGACTCTGTGAGTAATTTTTAGTACTTAAAGAAAAACAGTTTTTGTTACGGTATAGCATTCTAATGTTGGCCAGAGCTTTTTGTATGCATGAGTTCACATGTTCAGCAAAATTAAGTTCATTAGACCAAGATTTTTGACGCTATTTGATTTTTCTATAATTACATTTCTTATTTTAATGGAGATATTTTCTGAAAAGTTTAAATAACGCGATTTCCGAGCAAATAATATAAATTTAGATTTTAAAGGATTAATTATTAGGCCATGTTTTTCACAAAAATCAATAAATAAATCCAATTTGGAGTTTATGATATTAACGGATACTTCAATACTTGATCTAGGAAAAGCGTAATATATTTGCGTATAGTCTGCATAAAAGTGCAATGAACAATGCTTTAGGACTGGTGGTAAAAAACAAGTATAGATACTGAATAACAAAGAACCAATGGACGAACTTGGGGGACACCTCTATTAATCTCCACCAAACTCGATACCTTATTATTTAAATAAACTTGTTGATGTCGTTTAGCTAAGTAGTTATATAGTAGCGTAACAGAAGTATTGTGTAAACTGATAAACTTAAAAATAGCTGCAGCTTAATTATGATTAATTAAATCAAAAGTTTTACTAAAATCAAGCAGTACTAGTGGGGTTATATAATGTTTGTCCATAGAGGTAAGAATATCATCAACTATTGATGACAGAGCAGTACTACAGCTGTGATGCTGGCGAAAACCCGATTGACTATCAGGCAAAACATTAAACTCTATAAGATAAGACGTCAATTGAGTTTGAATTACGCGTTCAAATACTTTGGATAAAGTTGGGAGAATTGAAATAGGTCGTAGATCAGAGTAATTGTTTACAATTGGTTTCTTAGAAATTGGTTTGGCAATAGCAATTTTCCACACGTTTGGGAATGTATCATTTTCTATGCAAAAGTTTATGATATGTGCAACAAACGGTGATATTACAGGACTGCATAACTTTAACATAGTGGAAGAGATATTATCATACCCATAAGCATTGCTCTTTAGGACAGTACTATATCATTTACTATTTTCTCCGAGACCAAATTTAAGTAGCTTCGCGTTATAGTTTTTATAAGATAAATGGTAAAAATTCATTAATTCAAAGTCAATTGGTGCTTTTAACAATTCGACGGAATTCACGAAGTATTGGTTAATAGTTTCTACATTTTTTAAAAGGACTGGTATATCAACTTGCTTGTATGAGTCCAGCATTTCGTAAATTTTTCCAGATTATATTGTTATCCTTTAATGTTATTAAATTTGAAGTTAAAATAAGCAAGTTTTTCGAGGCGTACAGTTTTGGTTAACAAATTTTTAATATCTTTATAATAACTTAAATAAGCAGGATATTTAGTACGTTTGTACCGGGCAAGAGCTTTTGATTTTAGTTTAGCAAGTAATTTTGTATTCTCTGTAATCCAAGGAGTAGGATTACTTTTTCTCTTTTTTACAACAAAAGGAGCATGCTTATCGAATAAAGTTATAACGCAAGAATTAAAATGTGTGACATTATCGTTTATGTCAGTTATGTCAAAAATGAAGTTAAAGGGCGTATTGATAAGATCCGATTGGAAGACTTCTAAGTTAAACCGAGAGAAGTCACGAACTACAACTTCATTTACATGTGCTTGAGTGATTTTAAAATCTAATGTGCACGATATTGGATAGTGGTCAGCTATTAAGAAAGAGTCTACATGTGTGTCAGCAACTATGGAAATATCAGATGTCAGTATTAGATCAATAATGCTCGATGAGGTAGGAGATACTCTAGTGGGAGATGAAATAAGTTGCGTTAAGTTATTAGTGTCTAGAATACTTAATAGAGAGTTAGTATTTGATGTAGTACTGGATACATCAATGTTGAAATCACCGAGAACTACGAGGTACTCGCATTGTGGCAAAATCATACTTAAAGAATCGTCAAACAGCTCAAAAAAATTTGCATCACATGAACGTGGTGGGCGGTAGATAACACCTACACATAAGGCAGGTTTTACTGACATTAGCCATAACTGTTCAATTTTAGAATTTGTGTTTTTGACAATACTGAAATGGATATTATGTTTGATGTATATGGCATGTATATATATATATACATATCCTATACGTTACGGCATTTTGTTGAAGTTACAAACAGAGAGCAAGTGTAGAATGTCTAATCTTCCTTCAAATGTAAATATTATTCTTCAAGTTTGTAAGAAAATAAGTATTTAGTATTTTTGAAATTTATGAAAATTCTAATCAATGTTCAGTCTCAGAGTGAACACATATTGTTCCACGCGCTGTTAACTTTTAAGTGTTTATACAGTTTATTGTAGATAAAATGACTACTAGAAGAATTGCCAGTTAAAGCTCAAATAGTAAGATCAATATTATAGCAGATAAAGTAATTGAGAAACTATTAAATAACAGTGGTTTTAAAGATATGCTTGCGACTATGTTGCGTGACACGATATGCGAAGAAGTGAATTCACTGATATTAGGGTTGGAACAAAAGGTAGTGTCAGAAACTAAACAACGCATATCGATAATTGAAGACGTGTTGGATGCTCAAGAGCAATCACTCTAGGATTAACAATATCAGAATTTTTGGAGTGCCAGTATCTGCAGCTAAAGAAGATACTAGAATCCTAGTAACAACACAATGTAAAGAGAAGCTTAATATTGACACTCAACCGAATGTTATCAACGTGGTCCACAGAATTAAAAGTAAAGATAGTTAGTATTCGCCTATAATTGTACGATTTGCAAACCAATATGTGAAAAAAGCTGTATGTAGTAACAGACATAAACTTAAAGGAAGTAGAATTGTGATTATGGAGGATTTGACATTGAAAAGACTGCAAATGCTTAATAAAATCGTCAAAAAAGTAACTCATAGAAACTGCTGGTCAAACAATGGAAACATGTTCCTTAAAATAAATAATGTAGTGCATAAAATTAAAACATTTAATGACAATGAATCTCTTCCTAATTTAAATAGCCTTTCTATATAACGCATCAGTGTTGCGTGTACATACCTTTATGTGCGTCACTTGGATATTCGTTTAATTTCACATTTACATATACATTTATTTAGAAAATGTTTTGTTCGTTCTAATCTGTTAGATTAGAAACCAATTGTATAATTTAGGTATTACTTTTCTATACGGTACAAATCGATAAATGTTTCTTTAAAATAGTCTCAAATAAATGTAAGGTCGTTATACCGGTATTTTCTTGAAATTAAGACAACTTTGTATAAATTTGATATTGACGTATTTTGTATCACCAAAACTTGTTTTAAATAATACTATCAACTCTAAAAATATTAATATTGCTGGTTATACTTTGTTTCGTAAAGACAGGAATGGTAGAGGAGGGGGAGTTGTTATTTACATAAAAAGCTGTTTCAAATTAAAACTGATTAAAACAAATGATGTAATTGAGCAACTGTGGCTTACCACTAACATAAACAATCAAAACATTACTTTAGGAGTGTACTATCGATCGGAAATTTATGATAAAGTCTTTTTCTTAAATGAGTTAGAAAACACTCTATCATTATTAATGCACGGTGCAGATACTCTTCTACTTTGTGGAGATTTTAATTTGTAATTTTTGGATTTTGAAAATAAACACACTACAGAAATACTAAACAAAACAAAAAACTTCGGGTTGACACAACTTGTACCTAACCCAACTAGAATTTGCAAAAGTAAGTAAAGTCTAATGGATTTAATGTTTCCGTCAAACTTGGAAATAATTAATAAAATTGAAATTAAAATTGTTAATATGCACAACGCAAACATTTGTTACTTATCGGTTCCTTAAATATATAAATATCGGATTATTATTAGCTACTATGCGACACATCCCTTTTTACAATATCTTTAAGATTGCTTCTACTGACGATAAAGTTAACTCTCTTAATTTTCACCTATCTAACCTCTTAGATACATATGCACCTCTCACTACAAAACGGGTCACTAAAAAGCCATCCCTATGGCTAACTGCTACCGTTAAAATTATGCAAACCCATCGAGATGCAACTTTAAGAAAATTTAAAAAAAACCCAAAGTAATCAGACTGGTTTTATTATAAAACCCTAAGAAATGTAACCACGCTAACCATTCGTAAGAAAAAAAAAGCTTATCTGAAATTTAAAACAAAAAACACGCATTGGTTATACCGATTCCTAAAATTAATGATGCCACAGAATACAGAATGTTAAGGCCAATTAGTATTTTACCAGCTGTTTCTAAAATCTTAGAAAAAATAGTGCACGATCAACTACAAAAATATGCAACAATACACAATATATTACCACCATATCCATCAGGTTTTAGAAAAGGATTTAGTTGTGAAACAGCATTAAACTGCATCACAGACGATATTGTCTCAAGTCCCCGCTAGTTAACATCAAGAGTTCCTCAAGGCTCAATACTAAGTCCAATTCTATACAACATTTATACAAGCCGTCTATATCACTCACTTATATATTCGAAATATTATTTTGTACGCGGACGACACCCAAATCATTGCATCTTAAAAATATAGCTGCCGCATGTAGAAATTTCAATACCGACTTGTCCTCCTTACACAAAAATGCAGTAAACCATTCCTTATCTATAAACCCGACTAAAACCAAATTGCTTCTATTTGGACCTAAAAAAGCACGCATGAATTTTATTGCACAAAATCTTAAAATTTTACTAGATAATAAAATCATTAAATTAAGCGAGAATACAAAAAGCCTTGGACTAATATTGAACACTAATTTAAAATTTACACACATGTTAACAATTGCGTTAAAAAAGCATATTTTGCACTAAAAAATTTATATCTCAACCGTCACCTGTTAAATAAAAAAAAACAAAAACAATTCTATGTGAATCGTTAGTGCTTTCCCATTTTAATTATTGTGCAACAGTATATGGACTCTTTATAGAAGTAAGCACGCAGAGAAAATTCAAAATTCTTGTCTTTGTCTAATTTTTGGAATAAGAAAATTAGATAAAATTTCACATAAACTGAAGGAGCTTAACTGGTTAAATATGAAACAACGTCGATTCGTGTATGCTGCTACATTTTATCATAAAATTCTAAAATCGAAAACACCTCCATACTTAATTAAACGGATCGTACATAGAACTGAGGTGCATAACATTTATATAAGATTTAAAAGTAGACTTATTCCTCCTCTTTACAAAACTAATTTATTCAAATGCAGTTTTTCATATAAAATTTCTTATATATACAGGGTGGCCCACGAGGTTTTGGTCAGTATATATCTTGAAAACTATTTGGAGTACGATATTGAAATTTGGCAGTTATAAACCGTAGGTAGTATTACGCATTTTAAGCAAGCAGCAACGTTGTTACAATGTCACATTTTGGATCACGTGGTATCATTTTTAGAATTTTTAATGAGACACCCTGTATATTCTTTTTACTGCTGTAAGGTCCCTTCTATGCTAATTCAGCCATACGTTTATTTTTATTATTTTTTTTTTGATAGGTAACTACTTAGAAACGATAAACAAATTTTTTATGTAGGTTTTTTATTTGAAAACTAAAAGAGTTTAGAAAAAACGTATCCTAGTAACAGCTAGTGTGTTAGTGAACAATCGTTCACTGTATTATTGTTGTTAAAAGTTTAATGACTTAAAACTTATCATGTGGAAGAAACAGCAGACGTGCTAGAGATTTATACAGAAATTGTTTCCCCGAGCGAATAATTCCAGGTAAAAATACCTTTGTTTATGTAGAACAAAAGTTAAGACATGTACTTTTCCAATCGGAAAACATCAAAATTCTCGACGTAAGCCTATTGTAACAAATGATAATGTTATTAACATTCTTGCTTATATCCAAGTCAATCCCCACATTTCAAATCGATGTCTTCATTAAGAATTAGGGATAAGTAAATCAACTATCCAGAGGGTCTTACAGCAATCCAAATATCATCCTTTCAAAGTACATTTAACGCAAGGTCTGACTTCTGCAGATCTAGAAAGGAGACTTAATTTTATTGCTGAAATGTCAGTTAACATCGAATCTCCCTTTGTTTTTAAATAAAATATTGTGCAGTGACAAAAGCCGTTTTCACAATAACAGTATAGTTAATAGACATAACTGTCACTACTAGTCGGCTGAAAATCCCAGGTGGGTGTTAGAAACGCATTTTCAAACTATTTGGGGGATAAATGTTTGGTGCGGTTTGTTTAATTGCCGCTTGATTGGGCCGTATTTTATGACGGAACTCTGACAGGCGAAAGGTTTTTAGATTTTCTCCAGAATATCAATCAATCAATGTATTTATTTGTTTTTCTACAATAAATAATAAATCTACAATAAAGTGGGGGATCAGTTCAGAATACTAAGAGGATTGAGACAAGGATGCCCGATGAACCCCGTGTTTATTCGCAGCATATATAGGGGACATAGAGGAGGAGTTAGAGAAGCAACAAGTGGAAGGGATCGTGGTAGGGAAGAAAAAAGTTAAGAGTGGTAGCGTATTCGGATGACTTAGTGGCAGTGGCGAAGAGCGAGGAAGAAATGAAAGAGACGATAAAAGTAATTAAAAGTACTTAGAAAAGAAAAGATTGGAGGCAAATGTGGGGAAAACAAAGATCATGAAATTTAAGAAAAAAGGAAGAGAAAGAAAAATGAAATGGTGGTGGGGGGAAGCGGAAATAGAAAAAGTGGACAAATACAAATATCTGGGATACGTTATAAGCTATGATAATAAAAATAGAGAGCATATAAAAGAACTGGAACAGAAAGAAAATAAGGTAGTCAGACAAGTATGGGGCAAAGAATATTTGGGAAAAACCTTGAGAAAATAAGATGGCTGTTTGATAGGATGGTAAAAGTGTTTTGACATTGGAGCGGAATTATGGGGATGGAAAGAATGGGGGGAGCTGGAAAGAATTTAAGAAAAATATTGGAAATGGACAGTAGGATTAGAAAAAGAAACACCGAAATACATAGTGAAGGAGGAGGCCAAGATGGAAAAAATAAGATCACAAACAGGAAGAAGGGCAATAAGATATGAGGAGAAAATCGAAAACAAGAAATAGAAAGAGATATTAAACAAGTGCTGAAAAGAAATAGAAATGCAGAGGGTAAAATATGGAGAAGAAGAAAGGAAATAATATTACAAGAGAAGAAGAAAGATAACAAGAATAAAAAGAGAAGGGAGATCGGTAAAAGCAGGGATAGTAAGGGGGGATGTAGACTCGCAAGTGCAAGAAAGAGCGGGAAGAATAAAAGAAGGGAAGTACAATGGAAATATTGGAAGATAAGGACAGAAGAAAAACCCAGATATTTAATTGGAAAGAGTGGATTAAGGGAAAAAAGAATTACAGCAAGGTTTAGGGTAGGGAATGAGGAAAGGGAAAACAAATATTGGTTGAAGGACGAGGATAGAATATTTAGGATGTGTGGAGATGGGTGGAAGAACTTGGAACACATAAGTAAGGAATGTGGAGAACTGAGGGAAGAGGAGAGAGAGCGAGGGAAAACTGCTGGGTGAAAGAGGGAAAGGGATTGAGTGGATGAAAGAGGTAATAAAAAGAAGAGAAGCAATGGAGAGAAAAAAAAAGAAACATAATCAAGCTATAAAACATAGATTAAGAGTAAACAGGAAGGAATTATGAAAATGTAGTTATACAAGGCTGAGGGAGAGGAGAAAAAGGAAGAAAATCAAATTCATTTCTCCATTATTCTTCATGATTTGCTTGATGACGTTTCACTAAATGAGAGAGCGACTATGTGGTGGCAACACGATAGTGCATCTCCTCATTTTGCTCAGCAAGTAACGTCACATCTGGATGTGTATTTACAAAAAAGATGGATTGGGAGAAATGATACAATACTTTGGCCGGCTCGTTCACTGGATATAACTTCGTTAGATTTTTTTCTTTAGGGGATATTTAAAAGAAGTTTGTGTATGTTACAGCTCCTACCGATGTAGATGATTTAAAAAACAGAATCAGAGCAGCTTACCAATCTGTTACACCAGAAATGATTCAAGCAGCATGCACAAGAAATTTACTTGAAGATTTGGATGCTGCATTACTGAAAATGAAATCCAATTTGAGCATCAACTATAGTAAAAGGTTATTTTAATTCCAAATATTTTATGTTTCTAAACTATCATTGTTTTTCAAATAAAAAAACCTACATAAAAATTTGTTTATCGTTTCGAAGAACTTACCTACCAAAAAAAAAATAAAGATAAAGATATGGCTGAATTAGCATAGGAGCGACCTTAACAGCAGTGTCCCATTAAAAATTCTGAAAATGATACCACATGACCCGAAATGTGACATTGTAACAACGTTGCTGCTTGTTTAAAATGCGTAATACTACCAACGGTGTATAACTGTCAAATTTCAATATCGTATTCCAAATAGTTTTCGAAATATATACTGGCCAAAACCTCGTGGGCTACCATGTATAATATTGTCAACCCTAATTCAGAAATATTATCTTCAAAGAACTGAAACATAAAGCAGGGTGTATAGCGTACAGCGGTTTAGTTTAAAATTGAGTTACAAAATATTATGTTAATTACTTTATTTTTGTTTTTTGTTTTATTCTCAATTTATTATTATGTAGAAGTACTACAACAAATTAGTAGAGACTTTTGTTTTCCTTTAAGTTTATAATTAAACACATAGAAATTATTTGATCATTTTTTGACAGAATGCGTCTTTTGTTTACCTAACTACTATTTTTCCAGGGATTAGGTGGAAGAGCAGCTCCTATTACTATAGATAGCTAAACCTCTCCCTTGAGATTTTCTGTAATATGCCTCTTTTATATGGATATTACAAAAAATAAAGATTATTATTATTATTATTATATTTTATAATAGAGTATTGAAGTAAGTATAATCAAATATTCTTGCATAAAACCTGTTCTTAATGAATTTGAGGTTAAATGAGTCGTTTGTTTACTTGCATCATAAAAAAAATATGCAGGTATTCTAAAGCTAAAAGTGTATTTTTAAGTTAATGCAGTTAGTATTATGTAATTTGTCTCTACATATAAACAGAAGTTAGTGTTCTAAGGACTCTACAAAATAAAGTATAACCCAGAAGTGAACGTTGTTATACATTTTTAGCTTCTTGATCATAAACAATTATTTGAAACTCATAGGATTAATGAAGATTTTTAGGAGATGACCGTTTAAGGTTGTTAATTTTATGAACTATGAGAACAAAATGGTTTGTGTTTCAAATTATTTAATTTGCTATTTCTCTTCTGACTTTCTATTTCAGGTTTTATTAGAATCCAGGAGTCAGCAAACAAGATAGTTATTTTCAAACCATTCAAGACAATTGTACAAAATGTTGTAATTTCAAATACTGTTTTTTTATTAAAAATGATTGTCGTCTTAAGTTTTAATTGAATCGTATCAAAAATTCTTTTCTATAAATGTGTTAGTGGCGATCTTGGTGGCCAAGTAATTTTCTCACCTCTTCCAATCTACGTTTTAGAAGGTGCTTAATTTAAAAGTTGTTTTATTTAATTTGCAATATGTGCTGGACACCCATCATGCTGATACCACATAACTACATCTTCTTCAGCTACTTGATCTAATGCGGGTAAAATGTTCTGCATCAATAAATATCTATACTTAACCGCAGTAAGTGTTTCTTCAATAAAAAAATGGGTCTATAATGGTATTAGATAATATTCCAGTCCAAACATTCACTTTTTGAGGATATTGTGTGTGCTCTGGGAGAAGAAAGTAGATGGGTGGAGAAAGAGAGGAGGATAAGAAAATAGACACCAAAAACTAAAAACTGAGAAGGGGAGGGCAAAGAAAAAAAAGGGCGAAAAGAGGGAGGGGTAAAAAATAAAGAGAAAAATAAGATCTTATTTTGGAACATTGCAGGGATAAAAACAAAGGTGTAGATTTTTGGAACTATATAAAGGGCTTTAAAATGGTAGGTTTAGTAGAAACTTGGATGGAGGAAAAGAATGGAGTACATGGAAAGATAAGATGCCGAAAGAATATGTATGGGAAATTCAGTATGCAAAAGGAAGAGAGGAAGGGAAGGGCGAAAGGAGGACTATAGTGGGGGTAAGAAAAGAATGGGGAAATAGAAAGGAAATAGAAAAGAATAATGTGGAGGGATGATTAAAATTAGAGTAAAGACGGAAAAAGGGAAAAGTATAATATTTTTACGATATATGGAAAGAAAATGGACACAACAAAAGCAAATATAGAAAAGGCAATAGAAGAAAGGGATGAAGGCAATTTGATTATAGGAGGAGATTTGAATGCTAGGATAGGAGAGGAGGGAGGAATAATGGTAAATGGAGAGATAAGAAATAGGATATCAATGGATAAGAAAATAAACGGACAAGGAAAAATTTTGATAGAACTATGTGAAGAGAGAGGTTGGACAATAATGAACGGAAATTTGTAAGAAGAAGGAAAAGGGAATTTACATATGTGGGAGAAAGAGGCCAGTCAGTAATAGATTATGTGATTATAAACGAAAAAGTAAGGAGGTCATAGAAACACTAAGAATAGGAGAGAGAGATAGAATCGGACCATCAGCCGCTAGAAGTACTCATGATGGAAGAGGGAGAGAAAGGGTACAAGAACAAGAAAGGTATGGAGAGAAAAGAAAGTATGGACTGAAGAGAGTATAAAAAGATATAAAAGGGAGATGGAAGAGGAAGTAAATACTAAAGGAGAGGTGGAGGAAGAGATGGAGAGAATTACAGCCAGGATGGAATTGGCAACAGAGAAGATAAAGTATAGATTAAGAAAACAAGAATTAGGGAAAAGAAAAGATTGGTGGAACGAAGAGAATGCGAGAAGGAAAAAAAAATTAAGAAAAGGAAGAAGGAAATGGAAAAAAGGAAAGATAGAGATATGATGAATCACAAGGTTAAAAAGAATTTTTAGGGAATATGTGTAAAAAATAAAGAAGAACATAAAAAACAAACCAGAGATAAAGATTAGAGAAATTAAAATGAAGGACAGGTATGGAAATTCATTAATAAAAGAAGGAAAAAAGAGGAAGGATGGAAGCAAATATAGATGGGGAAAAATGGAAAGAACACTGTAAGAAGTTAGTAGGAGAGAGTGAAAAAACAGCAAGAAATGAAAAAGTTGGAAAAAGGATAAGACACAGAGAGGGTGGAATAGGAAAGAAGAAATGGAGAGAGCAATAAATAAAGTAAAAAGGAAAAGCAGAAGGGACGGATGGAATA
This sequence comes from Abscondita cerata, assembly GCA_030710515.1. Classification (NCBI taxonomy): domain Eukaryota; kingdom Metazoa; phylum Arthropoda; class Insecta; order Coleoptera; family Lampyridae; genus Abscondita; species Abscondita cerata. Next base: position 509,147 of record JALBCR010004308.1, on the reverse strand, counting down.
CAAGGAGAACAATGGAGGTACATCGGAGAAGGAATGAGAGAAAAAGTAAGAGAAGTATTCGAGAGAATATGGAAAGGAAGGGTTTCCAGAAAAATGGAGAGAGGCAATAATATGCCCAATTTACAAGGGAGATAGGAAGAAAGCAAACAACTATAGAGGAGTGAGTATAATGAATGCAGACTATAAGATATATACGGAAATAGTTAGAAAAATTGGAAAAGAAATAGAAAGAAAGAATGTAATACCGGATTGGCAAGCAGGATTTAGGAAAGGAAGAGGAACGATAGACAATATATACATATTAAAGCACATAATTAATAAAGAGTTAGCAAAGAAAAGGAGGAAAGATGTACGCAATATTTCTAGACATTAAAGCGGCATTTGATAATGTGGAAAGAGGGGATTATGGAAAGGATGGAGGAGGTAGGAATAAACAGAGATATAAAAAATGCAATAGAGGGAAATATACAGAAGAAACAAGGTGTAGAACGAGAGTAGGGAGGAAGCTAGGTAGAGAATTTAGGACGGAAAAAGGACTAAAACAGGGATGTCCGCTAAGCCCAATCTTATTCTCGATATACATTAGTGATCTTGAGGAGGAAATGGAAAAAATCAAGTAGGAGGAATAGTAGTAGAAGGGAAAAGATATGGGTGTTTAGCTTATGCGGATGACATTGTGGCAATAGCGAGAAATGAAGAAGAGATGAGAGGAGTAGTTAAATTTATGAAGAAATACCTAGAAAATAAAAACTAGCAGCAAATGTCGGGAAAACAAAAATTATGGAATTTAAAAAAGAAAAGGAAGACGAAAGAGGTGAAATGGTGGTGGGGGAGGGAGGAGGTAGAAGAGTAGACAAGTATAGATACTTAGGTTACAACATCAGATATGATAACAAAGATGGAACCATATAAAGAGATGAAAATGAAAGGAAATAGAATAGTAGGACAAGTATGGGGTTAGGGGAAAGGATATTTGGTAAAGATATAGAAAAGGAGATGGATGTTTGAAAAGTTGGGTAAGAAGTGTGGTACTGTATGGAGCGGAGATTTGGGGTTGGAGGGAATGGCAAGAGCTGGAGAAAATACAGGAGAAATACTGGAAGTGGACGTTAGGACTAGAGAAAGAGACACCAGGGTATATAGTGGAAGAAGAGCTAGAAATAGAAAAATAAGGATACAAGCAGGAAGAATTGCAGTAAGGTATGAAGAAAAAATGGGAAGTAGGAAGGAAAATGAAATACTTTATGAAGTTTGGAAAGAGATCGAGGCACAGAAGGTAAAATATGGGGCAGAAGAAAGAAGAAAATACTATGAAAGAGTGGGATACGCGAGAGAAGAGATAAAGAGATTAAGAGAGGGGAGAAAGATGGAAGAGGAAATAATTGCAAGAGATAAAGATACTCAGAAGCAGGAAAGAAGGGCAAAAATAAAGGAAGGAAAATATAACGAGAAATACATAAAAATAATGACAGACAAGACACCAAGGTACATAACAGAAGGAAAAGGAATGAATGAAATAAGAATGATTGCAAGGTTCAGAATGGGTAATGAAGAAAGGAAAATAAATATTGGATGAGTGATGAGGAGAGATTATGCAGGTTGTGTGGGGATGAATGGGAAAATATAATACACATAAAAAGAGGGATGCAGGAAACAAGACATGAGGAAAAGGAATGGAAGTTACTACTAGGAGAGAAAGGGAAGGAAAACAATGGATGAGGGAAGTGTTGGAGAGGAGGAAAGGGATGGAGGAGAGGAAAAAATTACTGAAAGTTTAGAGAGAGGGATGGAAGGTTGAAGAAGGAAACAGGAATTAGTGGAATTATAATTTAATGAAATGTTATGTTGTTTTATGTTTATTTTTGTAAAGGAAAAAACTGAATCTTTTGTTATAGTAATTTTAAGACAAAATAAATATTGAATTGAATTAAATTGAGTGTGTGCTCTGGTACATATAAATGAGGGTTTTGAGTACCCCAATAACAAAATTTTTGGTTGTTTGGTGCTCCATTGTGATTGAACAAACATTCATCGGTGAAGCAAACATTCTTAACAAAATTTATATCATTATTGCATATCTCCATTAATGTTTCACAAAATTCTTGCCTTTTGTCAGCATTGGTTCTGAACGTTTGCTGTTGATGTTGGTAATGATATGACCTATATTTATGCTTTTTTTTAATTTTACAAACTCGAAACTTATTTACACCACAGTCGATACTTAGTTGTCGAATGCTAATATAAGGGTTGATTTGCACCGCAGCGAGTACTTTTAATTTCTTCATCGTTGGCATTTTCCATGTTTTGGTTTTGTTAAACCTGCTTAGGACGCTTGTGTACACTGCCAGTTTCATCACTGTACTACTATTGTAGAATTGGCAGATCCCAAAAAAGTTATGCAAACAAAGCAGAAGTGTTTCTATAGGTTTCACCACTGTATACCCACTTAACCATTTGAACTTTCTTCTTGTATATACCCTTAATTTTAAAAATTAAATTAGAGAATATTATAGTAAAGAAGACGTAATAACAATTAATTGTAATGTATATGCTAATACGATAATTTCATAGTCTTAGTGGATCAATTGAATTTTTTTTTATAGTGAAATTCCTATGTTGCGTCTTGCCAAAGACACACGGTATGTTCTCAATAAATATTTACATTTAATCAAGAAAATATTGTTTTGTATTTTATTTTTTAATACTTTTGAAACAGTAATTTGAGATCCTACTTATAATTTTAACAAAAAATCAAAAAAAAAAATTCGAAGATAAATATACGTTATAATATATAATTGGAAAGGTAAAATATAAGGAATTCGATGACTAAAAAATATTTAGGGTGTTCCGTAAGAAAAACGTCAAGTTTAATTGTTATCTGGAAAACTACTCGATTTAGAAAAAATCTCAGTACACCACTGGGTTCTACAGAAAATTTTACCTAAGGTGCAATTTTCCCTGTAACTCAAAAACAAAGAGGGCTATAAAAGTTTCAAATGCATCATCAATTGTTTCTTGAAAAAGTAGCTAAGGATCGTAAAAACCGCATCGCTCTACGATTAGCCGTTTTCGAGATATCCCCAAAAACTACAGACAATGCGACACCTTATACTTACAGTCTAGCTAATACATTCATTACAAATTGAAAATTTTATTATTATAGCTAACTTGTTAACTTATAAATCAAGTTAAAGAAACGTGAATAAGCAAGTATTACTATGTGTTTAAAAAGTCGATGTTACTATAAAATTAAAAATATAAAAATTAAAAATAATAAACGACTTACAACAACATTAGTAATAGTACTAAAAAAAGACATCTAAAAAACCAAGTGTAAATTAATAGATTTTATACAATAAAATTATATTATATTTTAATGGCTTCTTAGTATCAAAGCCTGATGTTCATAATTGAAACGCAATTATAAATTATTTTATAAGAAAAATGCTTTCATGTAAAAAGTCATACAAAATAGAAGGCACTTATATTACATTAAAGAGCTGTTTTAATTAAGAACTTGGCATCTCAGTTCGTTAAGACACATGGAAGCCAGACAAAAGGAAACCACAGTAATATCAGGTTCGAATCCAATAAACTACACCAAAAAAACATATTCTAATTGATCTTACTACAACGTTGATAAAATCTACTAGAAAAAATAATGCTAAAGAAAGTAGGTTCCTATGGTTTTCTTGATATCTAGTTTACAAACACCTGCCGGCCATCAAAAAAAAATTTTTTTATGCTTCATTATATCGCAATAACTCTAATTTATTGAAAAAAAATAAAAAGAGTATAAAAATTTTCGGTTTTGTAACCGTCTTCGCATAATATGTGGATAAATAAACTCAAGTTCGGATCGTCAAATCTAGTAAAGTTTTTTAATATTAAACTAGTATTGGTAATGAACTGAAAGATCGTTTTATTTAATTACACTTACAATTACATTCAATACATAAATTATTATTCTCAAAGATGGATGCCGTTTTCATCAATAAAATTAAACTCAAGTTGTTTCAATGTAAATTAATTATTGGAGTGTTACAATAGCACGAGGAGATACTAGATGTCGCACCACTTATTTGTGTTATATAATGCGCCTTTTTGTGGATAATAAGTCGGTAGCGGCGCATTTGAACTATAGTGAACTTAGACTCTAGTTCTCTCACTCCTGAAGAGCCCCAAAAGATCAAAACAGCCGTCGAGTAATTCTCGGTGTTTCTTTGTTATTGTACAATTTTGCAAATTTACAGCAGGTGATTCAAAATTAATATTTTTGCTTACACTTAGTTTGTTATAAGTATTAAATAATCGACTTATGTAACTACTTGGACATCTGTCGAAAGTTGTTTTAAATGCATGTGACAATTGCAAACGTAACAAATAACTTTACTTAACTTAGTCGATGTTGGTTAAGCCTTTATGCATTTCTTCAAATTAATCAAGTGTGTCACAGAAAAAAAAACATTCATATTCTTTTATAACTAAGTTTACGAGAAAATCATTAACTAATTTGACATAATAATAAAAGTAATCAAATATGAGTAGATGTTTAAGAAGTAAATTAAGTAAGTTGCGCATGTTTTATAGAAATAAAGAGTTACGGTTTTTCTATATCTAAATATAGAGTGTAGTAAGTTATTGCCATTCTTCTTAAAATATGAGGTTGTAGAAAAATCTATATCTCATGATAAAAAGTAATTACAAGAAATTTACTCTTAGGTTTGAATAAAAGTAAATGCTTATGATGTAGTGATCGACACCACTTTAACTTCAATTAAAACGTTTACAAAAAAATTTCTACATCCTGACGACTAAAACGTAATGTCACAATAATTTAACGTAAACTATAATAAATGTTCTACGTGTTGTTGGATACACGCATTATTTTTTTGGCCAATGGAGCAATGGAGTTTTACATTTTGTGACATATTAGAAGTCACTGTTTTAATATCATTTTCAATCCCTCTTTTTCCTATTATGAATAAGTCATGTTAACGTTAAAAATAAACAGTTTATAATACAGACTCAGTAGAAAGAAATGATTGCCAATTCTACAACAATTGCAACATTCCGACAGTAACATCATCCAAAGCCCGCACTATTTTAGATACGGAACAACTAAAGATTATTATTCATACTAAACATTTTTGCCAGAAACGGATCAAATCGTCTGGATCTCTTATGGAAGGTACGAATGTTCTGAATGAAAACTCTGTGTTATGGTAGGGCGACAATTTGTAACCTAAAGTGGGTGTTTTCTTCTAGACCAGTAACCAGGTTTGAAGCATCTAATTTAGGTTGCGAAGATGTTGCCTCTACCAAAACTTCTAAGTTTTCGTTTGGAACACTTGCACATTCATCAAGGAGTTGGAGCAATCTAAATGTTCTCTGTAGAAGTATAAATCTTCCATAAACTGGAAAGGAAAATAGATTTAAACAGTAAGGAGTCTGTTAAGTACAAAAATGATTAAAAAAGCAGTACTTAGATCATTTTGGTAGGGGTGGTGTACAAGGAGTGAGACCATATCCTCAGAAACAATTTATTGTACAATTAAAAACAAATATTATTAGAAAAATGACCGTGAAATAAAACGGTTGATAGGGGCGTAACAATCATGGCTAAAAATTATTAGAGTTTCTACACATTTTGCATATTCAGATGGTATTCAAAATAGGTTTAATAGAATTATGAAACATTTTGAATATTTTATACAACAAACTTTTTGTTTTATTTTTAAAAAATAAAGTCATTGGGGAAAACACAAAGTGTTTAATTTAAAATTCGATTATCTGAATTACTCCAACAGAAATTTAATAAACTGTAAATGCGTTAGGAAAGAGTTTTCCTTAGTTCATTGATTGTAACATTTCATTTTGTCTTATTTACTGTTATTATCGTTGCCACTAGAGAGCTGTTATAAATGTAATCAACAAATAAAAGCCAGTTTTTCTGAAAAAATTAAAATATATACAAATATAAATAAATAAAATTAAATATAAATAAAATAAAAAAACTTAACAAGATAGTAAAAATTTCATCTTGATTATCTTGTTTCTAACTTTAGATTATTAACTTACAAATTTATGTTTTAAACTATTATGAGGTTTCAAGGCAGGTTATAAATTAGATACGTATTAAAATAAGTCGACTATGACAATAAAATTGTAAATGTCAAACAATTGGCTGTTGCAAATGCTCAAGGAAGATCCTGGCTTCCTTATGCGAACTTTATGGTCGATGCACAACATGCGTTATTGGTCAGAAACAAATCCTTTACCACGCTCGCTGGTCACTAGCCTTCCAAATGTGTGGTATGAAATTTTGGATGAACGAATTATAGGTCAATTTTTTTAATAAAACTTAACGGGAACCGCTATTTAAACTTTTTAAGAAGTGAGTTGCCATTGCTTATAGAAGATGTACCTCTAGAGATACGATATGTTTTTACTACTTGATGGTTATCCAGCACACATTTCAATGAGTGTTGAAAAATTTTTGAATGAAACATATGCTGAGAGGTGGATAGGACGTGGAAGTCTGTATTTAGCTAGTTATGAGTATTTTATTTGCAGAAATAGAAAAAACTGTTTCCTCCACTACTAGAGAAAAACTTCTTTGTGGCACTGAAAACCATGGGAATCATTTTGAACATTTAAAGCTCTATTAATTATGTTAGGTTTTAATTAATAGTTCTTAGGTTTCTTAATGAGTTTAGTTTTTTAGTTTTAGTTATTTGGTTCTTAGTTTGTTAATATATTTACTGTTTATTTCTTATTTATTAGTTTGATGGTTTAAATTTTCTAGTGCGTTTAATGTTTATACTTATGTTTCTGTTAGAGGACAGTTTGTTAGGCCACGAAAACTCAAAAAAAAAACAACAAAGTGCCACACTAACTCATCGGCGAAGGGTGGGACTAAGGAAATGTCTTTTACTTAATGTTATAGATAACTAAAGGTCCTTATTACGAGTCAATTTCGGAGTTTTGTTAGGTATCACCCAGATCTTTTAAATGCTTTCTAAAAATCCGGGAAAACTATAAACACCTGAAAGAAAGCGCTTCATAAAAAGAGAAACACGAATGACGTATAATTTTCTATTTAAATGCAAAAATATTTTACAATTACTGATTACATCACGGTCCCGTTCTTTTGCATCGCTTTTATTTAAGACCAAACGCAAAAATATAAAAATATAATGGCGGCACCGCTTGCTTTCACTAGTGAACGCAGATTATACCAAAGTTTGTTTAAAAACTGTTTACAGATTTACGAAGATCATGATTGAAATGAGACTGTGGGTTTTGCTCAAAACAAAATAATTAATTTAGCATCAAACTGAAAATTCACAACGACGTTTTCTAACTTAATTCGGTTGTTCGTAACTAACACTCAATTACTCAAAACACACGATAGTTTTCCAGAATAAACAATCAGATTACTTACAGTTGGTTTTCTTCTGATGAGACGGATAATCCATTTTGGGGTATACACCAAAATTTTCCAAGGTTTATGTCGTTGTTACACTAAATTTCTTTAAACATGAACTTTTTTATTACGCCGATTACTCGTTCAATACTTTACGATATGCATTGCTATATATAGTTTGCAGTTTTTAAAGATATTGTTGAATAATCGGCTGGTGTTTTTTGACCTTTTATTTTAAATCGAACAAAAATCTCTTCAGTTTCTGCGTAGATTAGATTTCCTTATCTTTCATTATCAACTAAGTTTAACACACGCATAAGATTTACGTACTTTCATTACATGGCGGTGTATATTTTTAACAACATTATTCTGCTAAATTTCGTACATGCTTTTACTACATGTTACTATTGTCTCTAAATATCGATTGACTTAAAAATACTAAAATACAAACTGGGAAAGTGCATCCCCCTTTCTTACATTCACAAAGACCTTACAAAAATATGTTCACAGTTCTCAAAAAAATAAACAATCTGCAAATTTAAATTTCAACCGTAGTTTGTAATCAGTGTACTGTTCATCTCAGTCGTAACAAATATCGAATTTACTTTATACAAGCGATAACATTCAAGCTCTATTCTTGGAACAAACAAAGAGTTTATTAATTCACCAAAACCAAAACGGTGACATATGGGATATGTTTCTACGAAACCTTTGATAGAAACTGTCGCAATAAACATTTTTTTAAAGCTTAAATGTGAGAAAACTAATTTAAAGCATTTCACGACACCACGTCTCAAAAATATTAAATGACAAAAGAAAACAACTATTGCAGCAAAAGTGAATATGAAAAACATACGTGCTTTATTAACACAAACAAAATCTAATTAAAATTACAGTACAACATACTTAAAACAAACACCAAAATCATTTACTCGAAAAAACATAAATTTTCACCAAACAAAGGTGATAAGTTGCATTAACATATCGGAAGTTTTACTAATATTAATGCTAGAAATAGATACAAAACAATTAGTTTTATAAATTGTATGGCTAATTAAGTTGATTAAAAAATAAGCATCGTTACTATAACTCCAAAGTGTATACCAAGACCATTGCTTGTAATTAATGGAATAATCGGCGAAGTGGCTTGCCTCTGATGGCGATAGCTGTAATTGAATATCTCGTGTAATTTTAACCATAAATTTTGTATAAAATTCATTGAGCTGTCAAAATGCCAAAGGATTGTTTTCTACGCTGTCAAAAGAGAAGTATTCTCCCGAGATAGAGTAGTAAAAATGTCATTTTGGAGTTCCGTCTATTGAGCGTGATTATTCCCAATTGTATATTTATTTTTTATATTTAAAAAAATTTTGGGTTATGTTTTAGTTCCATAGCCTGCTTATTTTAATATCCACTTCATAATAATAGTTTCAAAATATAACTTTTAAACAAATATCTAGAAATAGCAAATAAAATATCAAGTTGTACTTTTACTATCTTGTTAAGCTTTTAATTCTATATTTAACCGTGTAAAATTTGACATGATTCAAAAAAACGGCTTTATTTGTTGATTACGTATTCAACACTCTTTAGGTTAATTAGAATAAGACAAAATAAAATGCAGTCAATAAACTAAGAAAAACTCTTTCTAACGCATTTATGTTTATTAAATTTCGCTGAATCAATTCAAAGTAGTCGATTTTTAAATTTAAAACTTTGTGCTTTTTCACTTTATTTTTAAAAATGCAATAAAAAGTTTAAAACTTTGTACCCTGTACGATGATATAAGAGTAAAATAAGTAGAAAATCTGAAGATTTGAGTAGCCAATACTCTTATAAAGTCCGAAAAGACAATTTATTTTTTTATTTATTTATTAGTATGGTACATTATACAAATATTGTATTGTGCCCCAGACGAGCACGGTCAACTCGGCGATACCAACTTAGCGATGGTCAACTCGGCGATACCAACTCGACGATAGTCAAGTCGGCGATGGGAAACTCGGCGTCATTAGTCAGTACATTCGATAAACTATTCTTTTGATGGTTAACATAGTATGGGCACAGAATACGGACAGAAGCGAAGGCTAGTGGCGGTGTCACACTTATTGAGGGATTCGCACCAAAGCGTTAAAATATCGTTCTAAAAAGAATGCTTAGCCATCGCTTCTGCCCGTTGTTTATATTCTGTGATATGGTGTTTAATAGTTTCCAGATTAGATTAGTGTTCATTATACAGGGTTATTTCAATATGTTGGACCAACATCCGGTAGGTGTTGCAGGACCTTCAGTTTAGTACAAAAATGAACGCCAATCTATTTTGCAAAAGAGCATTTAATTAGACAACAGATTTAATTGATAATAATTGTTAATGGAACAGTAATGTGATACCAAGGATATTTTGTTTTAATGTTACACAATTCAGAATTTCTAGTAACCTGACAACCGTATATATTTTATTACTTGCCCATGTTGCCGAAATTAATTCATTGTTTAATTTGCTAGTTACATAGATTCCTAATCCGGTCTATTCAAGGGTACTATCGCCTAAGGAGTACCAATTAGAAATACAATACAACTTTTTACATTAAACAAAAATTCTTTTGTTGTTAGATTACAATACAAATGATGTGCATGATAATTTAAAATATTTTAGTATTACAAAATATAATCAGTAGTCCAAACTAAATGTTCCTTGTTTATTTAATTTCCAATACCACAGGTTGTAAAATTAATAACGTTAATGACTAGTTAATCTTTAAGCCCTTCATTGTTATCATCATTATGTTAATTACCTTTTTAGTTCTTTTTAGCCGAATTTACACAAGAACTCATTACGAAAACTACTATTTCCACCTCCACCTCATACAATTCATATTTTTACAGTATAAAGGTAAATTCTTGCTTTTCTTTCCAATTATTACAGATTTGTGTCTGAAGTAGTGACAGTGTGTGCGATTTTGTAAGTTGTCGGGTACCGAAATACTTAAGCCAACGTTGTTATAATTAATTTATATTCATCGAACAAGGTAAGAAATATTATTTATTACAGTACTGTTTCAATGAAATAACAAATTTTCCGTTTTTCTCAGTAAGATGGAAAACGTGCTCAGCCAAAGGCCAGGCAAAATACTCCTGGGATGGATATCTCTACACCAAGGATAAAACCAATAAGGACAACACCATTCAATTCTGGCGCTGTGAACATAAACATGAAATTGCAAGGGCAGGATATGGACCAATATTGTGGATGGTACTTTCAATTCAATCCGAAATCTGCACACATGCAGTACAGTAGGAAATGCTGCAAATGTTGTTTCGCAACAAATGAATACCACCGTAAAGCACCTGGCCACGACAACGATGGAAAATCCTTCTCAAATTAGAGGACGAATTTTAGGAAGTGTTTCGGCTGCCGTCAAAGGAATTCTCCCAAGTTCGAATGTTATGCGGAGGACCATTCAGAGAGTAAGAATAAACACGTCCAACGCACCGGCAAATCCAGAAACTCGCGAGGCAATTAACATTCCACATGAGTACTCGCAATACGAGTACAGCCCTACCAATTTTGAGAATTTTTGTTGGCGGATTCTGGAAGAATTCAGGTTGATCCACAGCGTATATTGATATTTGGTAGAGAATACCATTCAACGTGGAGTGCAAGTATGAAAGAATTATTTGTGGATGGCACTTTCTTATTGAGCCCACCACTTTTCGCGCAAATATTTGTCATTTTGGCAAGGAAAGATACGCACGAAGATAAGGGTCCTGTGTTTCCAATACTGTATTGTTTGCTACCCGATAAGACCGCAGAAACTTACCTTAGATTGTTCAACATGGTAAGAGAACTTTGGCCACAGTTGAATCCCGAAAGCATCAGCGTGGATTACGAATTGGGGATTCACCAGGCTATACGACAAGTTTTCCCAGAAGCAGATATTTGGGGTGTTTATTCCACCTAGTAAAGAATCTTCGAAGGCATTTATCTTCTTGTAATCTCCTTGGTCGGTACAATTCTGATCCAGAATTTGCACTACAAGCGAAAATGATTACTTCACTGGCATTTGTTCCACAAGAGGATGTAATTGCTGCAATTGCTGAATTAGAAGATTCTTTGCCAGATGAATTCGAACCTATTTTGGGATGGTTCACCAATAATTACATCGGACGACTGAGAAATAATGGAACTAGAATGCCGGCAACGTTTCCATCAGCGATTTGGTCTGTTTACTTCCGCACTTTGAATGGAAGAGACAGAACTAATAATTTCGCCGAAGCATGTCACCGTAAGCTGCAATTGGCTTTCGGTTCTGGGATTGCTCACCCAACATTATGGACCTTCATAGAAAATTTAAGGAAGGTTCAGACAACATATGATGCTGACTACGAAAGAGCAATAACCGGGCGCAGTGTCACAATTAAAAGAAGACGCTATGTGGAACTCGACCAAAGAATTTTAAATAAGGTGGCCAATTACAATAGAGACAATATAATCGAATACCTTAGAGGGCTATCCCACAATTATAATATGGAATAAGATGTTGTATATTATTGTACTTATTATTATGCATTGTACATGATGAATAAAATCAAAGAATTTCTACAATATCATGTTTTTTACTTTCCTTCTTATAAAAATTCTACTTCGCCGTCGCCAAGTATAGCATCTCTGAGTAGAAATGGTCGAGTTGACCATCGACGAGTTTCCGATCGCCGACTTGACCATCGCCGAGTTGACATCGCCGAGTTGATTCTCGCCGACATGGAATCGCCGAGTTGTCGCGTACCATGCCCCAGAAGATCAGTATAAACCTGTATAGTGTGGTAACAAAACCGTGTGCAATAGTAGATTCGTTCGTCCTGGCAAAGCATTTACTTTATGGTTTAGGAAAACCACTAAAACCTAAACATGCTAACCCTTACCCACCCTAGTATTCACATGTAATAATATTAGTTAAGTGTGTAAACATTATAGAAGCTGCAATAAGAACATATAACAGCCATTGCATGACGACATATAATGGACCTGTCAAGCGCCAGTCACGACAATGACGAAAAAGAAAGACAATTAAGTAAGCTTTTGATAAGCTCATGAAAATATAAGTTCTGCTATTTAAAATGAGCCCAATTATAACAGCGAGAATGTTCTACTAAGTAAACTATAATTTAATGTAATTATGTTTATTATCAGATATACATTTTTTCTAAAACTTAATATTTTAAGAAGAATGGCCTAACGTACTACACTCCGAGGTTAAATTCAAATTCATATACAGGGTATTACATTTAAAAAAAAAACACAACCTTGGGACGCCACTTAGTTCTGGAGCCATCTGTATATTTAAAACTATGTTTAAAATGTTGACTTCCATAATACAACTGTAATCTACCGTTTCTACCTAAAACTCCGTGGCGTCGATCGTGAATCACTCTGTATATACCGCGTCGCAATTACTATATTCTATTTGCTATATTACATTAAAACAATTTAAGGTTTCTGTTATAGTTTTTAGTTTAATGTAAAATTAATTACCAGTAGTGTTAAAACTTTTGTAGGGTACTAGAACGTTATGCTTGTTTAACTCTTTGTTTTATTTTCTCTTATATAGTTGGGATGTATGGTATGCATAAACTATTTTTTACCACGACATACTTAGAAAACGGACGTTTCTTCTCTACAATGGATAAAATTAATGGAAAAGTTATTTTTTATTTGTCTTTATGAAATTGGTGGTCGGAAAGGGTAATTGCTCTGTCTACTAAACTAAATACCACACTTCTTTTATATTTGATAGTAATGTTGGAATTGAAGTTTAAGTATTTAGGGTCGACTTTGAAGGTTTTCCAAACCAATTAGTTTTTAACAAACCATTTTCTTATCTATGCAATTTCTTGCTCCCTATTTGTTTTAATTATTTTTAAATAATGACAATTTGGATTTTTGAAAATTCTACCCAAGTAGCTGCTATGCAATATTGAACCAAAGTTGGTTTAATATTTTTCTATACTGGCTCAATATACAGTTCAATCTTGGACCAATATATGAATGAAACAAAATGCAATACAGTACTGGTAAGTTATATTGGCTCATCATTATAAATTATATTGGTTCAATATTACCAAATAATTGGTTCAGTATTACGCCAAGTTGTACAATAATATTGGACCAATTTAATTTTAATCATAAATCGCAATAGTTTAATATACTCATAAAATTAATACAGTTCAGAAAAAGAGATATTAGTATTATATATCAAAAAACATAATATTAATTTACATTAATTTGTAATATTAGTTATTGGATCTTTTTGCCTTTCCTTTCTTCCATCCTCTCAGTCGCCAACGGTAGCTAAAGCTGTGCCAATAATCTTTGAATTACACATTCTTCAGTGTTAGCAAATTTAGATTGTACTGCCACTAAAAACATAATATTAAATAGTGCACAAATATGTCTATTTACATTTAACAGCTTCAAACAATTTTAATTTGTTAAATGGCCTTTTTCCTTTTCGGCCTTGCTCATTATTCCTTTCATCATTGATTGAGGGTTGAGAACACATTATCTGGATAATTAGAACAATGTGAAACAGGAAGTTCATTGATACGAGTATTACAGCTTTCATTATTTTCCTACGTTTAGTAGATCATTACCTTAACTCCACAATTTTGACAATAGATTAAAAACGTAAAACGTAAACGTTGTATAGGTTATAAAATTAAGAGTACTAAAGGAGTGTTTGTCAGATAAGGTTACGAGTACACTTACCGACTACCGGTTTTAAGTCGTACTGCAAATTGAAAAGCAAAATATAAAACATGAAAAATAATCCAAATGATAGGTGTAAGTTGCGGGACTCACCCGGTAGCGCAAATTGTTTTATTCGGGAGACCTATTTATAATCAAACAATTGTTTACATTCGTTCTACACATACAGGGTGATTTATACCACGAGGCGAAAAATGAAAATATGTGTTCATAGTTTGATTCTTAGCAAAAAATGCGAAATAATTTTTCTTCCAATCGGCCTTTGTTTTCGAGATATCGAGGTTCAAACTTTTAAAAGACCTGGTTTCAAGTTTCACACAAAAATTATAGTAGGCAATATGAAAACTATATTTAAAAACCTTGTAACTGCAACACAAAGAAGAACCAATACCTTAACTTACAAGTATGTTCGAAAGTCCACCGCCAGCTGCGATGCAAGCCTGGCAACGTGAAACCACTCAATTATAAACTGCAGCAAAGTCTTGTTCATTTTCAACTTCAAGTTGCTGAACTGCATTCTGGGCTAAATTTTTAAGACTAACAATTACAAACACTACCCAAATGTAAAACTGTCAATTTCTAATAAATAAGTTTTTGTTTCAAAGCACTCTATATTAGTTTTTTGTGAAACTTAAAGTCGTATCTTTCAAAAGTTGGTATCTCAATATCTCGAAAACAAAGGCCGATTGGAAAAAAAATTATTTTGCATTTTTTGCTTAGAATGAAACTGTGAACACATATTTCCATTTTTCGCGTCGTGGTATAAATCACCCTGTATACTGACTTCCAGAAAAATTGCAACACCTAGAAGTTGTCAAACGATTTTAATGAAATTTTTAGGAAACGTCGATTTTCATTAAACAAAGTGATGATTAAAATTTGAATAAAATCTAGCCAGTAGTTTTTGTTTTTTTGCCTGTTGGATTCCATAGCACATAACATAGTAACAATAAATTTGAAGTACTAGACCATTTAGTAACTGTCAAGTTTGCAAATTGTTGTTGTTTCTTCTCAATTTCATTTTGAACTTAAAAACACTGCCGAGAGTACGTCAACATCAACATTTTGTCCAATTAAGTGCTTTTGAACGTGGCCGTATGATTGGTATGAGAGAGGCCGGACTTTCGCTAAGAGAAATTTCTCGTCGTGTAAACCGAAATGTTTCATCGGTATTGAGATGTTGGTCCAAATGGTCCGATTAAAGGGTTCAACATCGTCGCCGTGGATCTGGACGTCCTCGAAGGACTACAGATCGCGAAGAACGTCGCTTAAGAGTTTTGGCCACAAGAGACAGATTTTCAACAACTCGATCAATTGCAAATGATTAGATGACAGGTACAGGACTTAGGATGTCAATGTCATCTGTTTATCGCCAAATACGATCTTATGGGTTGCGTTTATATTGTCTATTGTCCTCTTACACCAATTCACCGTTTACGCAGACTAGAGTGGAGCAACGAAAGGGTTAATTGGGCGCAAAAATTGCATCAAATTGTATTTAGTGACGAGTCGCTATTTTGCTTGTGGGCCCACGATGGTCGTAGGAGGGTCAGACGGATGCGTGGAGAACGTAAAAATCTAACATTTTTTGTAGAACGCAACACAGCCCTCACTCAAGGAGTTATGATATGGGGTGCAATATGTTATGGTAGCAGATCATCCTTGGTTTTTATTGTCGGCAACTTTAACGTAGCTGCTTACATTGCTAATGTGCTACAACCAGTTGGCCTTCCACATCTTCAGGGACTGCAAAATCCCATTTTCCAGCAGGATAATGCGCGCCCTCATACGGCAAGGGCTACAACACGGTTTTTGGAAGAATCTAACATTGAATCTAAAATCGCCTGATTTGTCGCCATATAATTTACACGATCGTCAGCAACGGATTTAAGAAGCTTGGGATGATATACCACAAGCAGCTATAGATCACTTGATTGATAGCATGCCAAGCCGTCTAGATGAGAGCATTACAAATAGTGGTGGACAACTCATTATTGAAAAAACTTTTAAAGTTTTTGTTCTTCTGTTTTTAAATTTTAATCATCACTTTGTTTAATGAAAATCTACGTTTCCTGAAAATTTCATTAAAATCGTTCAACAACTTCTAGGTGTTGCAATTTTTTTGGAGGTTAGTATATTTATGGTTTCTTGTAAATCATTATAGACAGACCTTAAAAATTTGACAGAGCTACAGAATTGCAAATAATACTGATCTGTAAATATTTTACTACGATCAGATCATAAGATACGATCTTCCGATTGTACTATATTACGATTTGTAAGTACAGAATTGCAATTTTAGTTTTGTAAAAAAAAATCGCACAGATAGGTCCAGTGTTGCCATGCATATGCTTGAAAATGGCCATAGAGTAGGCGACATTGAATTAATTAAGAGGGTAGATAATAAAACGAACTTGATTCTTATGAAAGTTTAGAATTTTTAAAAACAGAAATTTGCTTATGAATTATGATGATAACGGTCCATTAGGATTTTCGGAATTATTTAAGCTTATCTAAGAATCTATTAACTTTAACGATGCGTGATAAGCAGATAGTATATATAAGCTTCCTGTTGTTTTTAATTTTAGTATCGGTATCGCTGATGATGACAGCTTAGCTGTTGAAGCATTTTTTTTTATAACGAAGTAAACTAACTTATTTCGAATGGTTTTAGTTTCAAAATTAGTCTATATTTATCATGACGATGGACGTTGGGGCGTTTATTTGTTCCAATTGACTTACATCTTACTTCAGGCTAAAAGTTCATTCTAAAGGGAATTTTTATTGAAGCAATATTCCCATTCAAAAATATCAAATTAATTGCACGTTTAATAATTTACTTGATGATTAATTGTACGCTTGTAGAGCTTTGAGTTCATCAAAAATTTCGTTCTGTACTTAAGTATAACTATATCATTGTACTTACACTGATACTAAAATTAAATATATTAATAAGTAAGCAAATATTAAAATTAGTATTAATTTAATTAAAAATACATTTGAAAGATTCTGAAAAAATTAAAATTGAATATCTATACGTCCTGGTCAGAATTTATTTAAAATTTGAATAAAAAGAAACAAGTTAAATCCTGCCCAATTACTAGATAGATGTTAGGTATTTACTTAGTGAAGTTAAATTGTTAACCGCACAAGGGTTCTACTTAATAAAATTGATAAAGTTTTGTAATTAACATGAATGATCGATAACTCCTGTCTTCATGCGTCTATGAAATAATGAAAGCTGGCGTGTTTTCTAAAAAATGCAAATTTTAATTATCCGACGTCCCAATTAAAAACAGCACATTATAATAATTTAGTTTTTAATCTTAAAGTAAAATGAGCGGAAAAAAAGCTAGTTTCGTCGAACTCACAAAGAATGTGTCTGCGTAGCAAGCTCGAAAACAAGTGTAACTAAAAACTATGTCGAAAACATAAATGTATTTCTGGCAAATGCTTTGTTAAAGCAGTGAGCTGTTAAAAGTGTTGCTTATTTAAAGGAAAGTAGCAGATTTGAGTGAACTGGTACAGTCAGCAAAAGCGCGTTTAATATAATCTAAAGCTTTTAATAAGTTCCAAAGCAGGCTCAAGCGTTTTAAACCCTCTGTTTAAACCCAGGAATGTAATAATTGCTAGTCGTAATGTAAAAATAATTACAGTGGGAGCAGAGTAGCATAAGGTATTAATTTAAAATGAAATTACATACCTACGCAGACCTATCAGATGTAGACTAAAAATTACATAGCTGTGATTACAACTAAATAACACATAAAATCTACATGTAATGGCATTCTGCACCAGCCTGCGCGTCCATAAAGTAGCTGTTAATTTCAGGAGTGCCGCATTTGTAAAGACAATTCGTATCCTCGGCCCGGGTTTAAAATTATGGATGCTTCGTGAATATTCCCGTCTCTTTCGTACATTAAATGGGGTGCATATTATCAGTATTTCTAATGTTTGCTTAGTATTACACTGAAATGCATGAGAACAAAAAATTTTATAAAATAAAATATAAATTGCACATTTTCAATTATAAATGCAATCAACGTTATACTACTTTCTGTTACAAAACCTTTTCCAAAACATTTTATGGTAAGTTTTAATTTACTGTTACCATACTCCAACAAATAATTTTGATTAAATTCTTCTTTTCATGTTGCAGCAAACATTTGATTGAAGCGATTTATTATGATTAATCTTGACTTTTTCGTAATGTTTAAATTATTTTTGTTTTCCTTTGTTTGTTTTCAAACTTTGTTATGACATATTAGATACCAAAAAACTAAACTAATAAATTTGGTGGCAGCCAACCTGGTGTGTGACGATTTGGGTTTTCTACTAAGTGAAATGGTACAAATTGCTTATTATATTATAGATACGTATACTCCTGTATTTACTATCTTCATGTTGCTCAAATAACATTTAAAGGAAAAGTACTTTAGTTTGTTTTGGTGTCACTTGTATTATTGTTAATTCTTTTGAAGCGATATTCGATTATTCCGACTAAATATTCAGTTTATTTGTGCGTTAAGTATAGTGTCTTCAGAGTTGAATGTGGTTTGCTGTTGTTTTAGTTTGTCGGCAAAGTAATTAGATTATTTTGGATTCATCCGATTAACTTTATAGAAACTAGTAGAGTTTACACAGAAAATTATGACAAAGTTATTTTTACTCATCCTTTTTCGAAAGAATTACATTTTCTTGTTAAATTTACGTTTTAGTTTTGCTAGAAATCCATTTATCCCACCATTGCAATCCTACGCTATACGATGGCAATAGACCTAACACATGCATAAATACAATGTATACACGTTTATATTATGTCATATCCTACAACGCCTTTCGTACGATGTCTGATACATCAATTTAAAAAATAACTTATTTTTATTAATAAGTATTTGTTGTACCGTAATTTTTGATAAAAGTATTGTATATAGTGAGCAATTCACACGTGTTGTGTTTTCATTCTTTAATTAAAATTTATGATTAACTAAAATTGGAAACCAATATGATATTCTTTATAATCCATGTCCGAAAAAACAGAGATTAAAGTAAGCTTTATGAAGCCTGGGAGCAAATAAGGAAAGAATAATTCAAAATACAGCAGCGGCTCGTAGGTCAGAATACTGCAGGGTCAATAAAAATGAGTAAAATTTTCAATTCAACATATTTTGAATGTTTACCATTAAGTGAATATCGGGCAGTATGAGTATGAGCACGGTTTGTGGACCGAGCCGAAGCTGAAGTCCCACAAGTACCAATACTCGCAAAAAAAAATTTTGGACGTGTGGTTCTCCTGATGATAAAAAATTTCAAATTAAAATATAAATTATTATTGTTAGTAATTTGCATTAAAATAATCGGGTTGCACTTCGTAATGTTATCTTAAATGAATCAAGAAAACTGATTTAGAAAGTTTTGACACCGCCGTTTTGGCTCCCCCGTTTTGGCTATTTCATTTCGGCGCCAAGCTTTTTTGAATACGTCTTGTTTTGGCATATGGACGTTTCGGCGACAGGACGTTTTGACTCGTAGATAGCATGGCGCCTACGCATCCTCAGAGACTATCCGATATTTAACATCGTCGTATTTTCCATTCCATTAAGTGAATATCGGGCAGTATGAGTATGAGCACGGTTTGTGGACCGAGCCGAAGCTGAGGTCCCACAAGTACGAATACTCGCAAAAAAAAATTTTGGACGTGTGATACTCCCGATGATAAAAATTTCAAATTAAAATATAAATTATTATTGTTAGTAATATGCATTTAAAATAATCTGGTTGCACTTCGTAATGTTATCTTAAATGAATCAAGAAATCTGATTTAGGAAGTTTTGACACCGCCGTTTTGGCTCCCCCGTTTTGGCTACCCCATTTCGGCGCCAAGCTTTTTTGAATACGTCTTGTTTTGGCATATGGACGTTTCGGCAACAGGACGTTTTGACTCGTAGATAGCATGGCGCCTACGCATCCTCAGGGACTATCCGATATTTAACATCGTCGTATTTTCCATTTTTACAACGCAATTGTTCTACATATTTTGTAACGGTTGCAGTTTACAAATAATAATAGATAAAAATTAAGTGACTGCTCTAGCGATGCAACCTAGAACAGAAAGAACACAATAATATTGGGTTCGAAGTAGGGCACCAAATGCTTAGAAGATTCCGTATTTATAAGCGCTAACACAGCAGTGTCCGGCTGAGTCGGTGAGATGGAGAAGGTCCTTAGGAGAACTAAAAGAAATAAATGCTGCGTAACTAGGCGCCACCTGTTGGGCACCGATCAACAGGAATTCACTAGGTTTTACTTGAAGTCTAACACACTACAACAAACATGAATCAAAGAGAGACAATTTAAAATAGTAGGACTATCTAGAAGAAATGATAGAGTCTGTCGCATGAAACTTGCGTGCGTTAGCAATAACTAATTAATTATAGTCTACGTTCACATACGTAGCAATTCAGTGAAGTTTTTTGTTTACCCCAAAATAGAAGTAGCGTACCAATTTAAGATTGGCGATTAAGAAAACTTGACGTGCACTCGTCACGTACACGCGGTGACTTAAAACTAATAGTACACTCGTTCTAATACAGAATGTAGCTTCCGCCAATCCAAAACGCCTTTTGTTTTAGCTTACCCCGCGATACCGACAACGTCCCCAACTCTGAAAAAGTTAGTGCCAACAACAACGAGCGTGGGTGGATGGAGACTATCCCGAATAACAATTCTCTTAAACGCTAAAGGTATAACCGCTTGATGTCGCGTGTACTTAAGTTTCGAACGCATGCAAATATGAATTGGTTCCTTAAAACGATAACTTAGCTGTATATTGTTGCACGTAGTTCTGATAAGGAAGGTCCTTGCTAACGACAGCCAGTTGACAGCTACTCGAAGATCCGTATGATTTTGTTGGAAAGAAATAGAAGACCCAGCTCTGGGAGCAGGTGATTATTGCTTTGTGAATAGCAAGTACACTGCGTGCGTGACCCTCAACCGCTGATGGATGGTATCTAATGGCTCGTTCCAGCGCCCTCCCAGGAATGATCCAGACAGTCCCAAATCCTGATCCACCAATAGAAAAATTCGTTTCAATGCGCGGTAAATTTGATTCTTGTCGTAACGTGCAACTTGAAGATTTTGGACCGTAACAGTTTGCTTATGCGTATTGATAAGTGTCTTGAACCACAACATTGTTATCTTTAGTTTCATTGTAATCTTATTTTCTTTCACGCCGAACATTACAAAATAAAAACAATTATTAAATGCTAAATTTAAACGGCTTTACTGAACAGTCGTTATTACAAAAAATGGTAGGCATTTGTAGTTCAATGTCTAACTTTTAAATGCGCTTTTGTTTGAAGAAAATGTAAACGCAGCGCTAAGCGGCTTACAATACATCTATGCAAAGTTGCAATTTATTATCTTTGGTCTGTTGTTGAACTTGGTTTAATTTTGTAATAAGCCGAAATTTCAAGAATTAGCATTATCTTTATGCATGTATGTGTCCTCTATACTATACTCACTTTTAAAAATTCAATTTTTAATTACCACAAACGTTTTTTTCTACAAGATCTGATGTACAGATCATTACTTGTACTATTGATACATTTACAAGTTTTAATGCATTTTTTTTTTCATTTTTGCCGTGATGGGTCACAAAACATTAGTATAAAATCAATTTGTGTGTTTTAAGAAGTATTGATTGATCTACCACTTGGTGGTAACAATACAATAACGGAACTAATTTGTGACAAGCCGATCTTCTTTATTTAAGTAGGCCTTTACACAACCACTTTTGAATTGTCATACATGTACTTAGTACACTAAAGGAAAGTAATAATACAATTAACTAGATTTGGATGCTGCAACAAATATAGGTTTTAAACACATAATTTTTTTTCCGATCAACACATAAATTCAAAATTATGTATAAAGTCCTAGAGCCAAAATGTCTTGGCGCTCAAACTTTTAGCGCCAAATTGGCGGCGTCAATATGGCGACATCAAAACGTCCCATTCCGCAAAAAAACGTATTAGAAGTACCAGCTCATATTCAAAATGTAGCAGAAACTGCAATTGAAATGTATTGCCTGAAAAATCACACAATCGTTATTGACAAGAACATCAGTTACTAAAGAAATGGGGCCCTTAAAATCGTGTATTTGTATACACAAAGTAAATAAATAAGTGTAATATAAGTAGTGATTTTTTGTTGAAAAATCATGTGTGGGTCTTTCATATAAAAAAAATTACATGAACAAACTCTGCTTAGATACAGCCACTTAAAGATTGCTATAAAACGGTTTTAATGTTTTCTTAAAAACAAATAAAGTTACAAGATTTAAAATAAGCGAATATGTCTTGTTACCAAAAAAGCATTCAATGTGTGGTATTTTTGTATCGTTCCAAAGGAAGAAAAAGCCATCCCTAAAATTTCATATTTTATTATTTACAAATTTATTTCAGATAGCTTGATTTTTCTATTGTGTTTTTGTAAGATTAACCATTTTTGAGGTAAAAAACGTATTACCAAAAACATCAAATGATTTTGGGTAGGCTAAAATTTTTGACCGCATACGTGGATCAGTGTGCCACCGTATAGAGCATGTATGACAGTCGACTAGGTACTTGATAAGTTCAAAAATTCAACTAAAATTCTAACATACACGATTAATACGTTGTCCTTAATTTTTCAAAAATTGTTAACCCGCGAAGACAATACAAGAGACCTTATTTGTTTAAAAAGAATCGATCTACGTAAAATAAATTTTTAAATAATAAAATATAAAACAAGAAAAAATCACAAAAACAAATTTTTGGGAGGATTTTTCTCCATCTTGGAACTGTACGAGAATACCACAAACATATTCATTTATTGCTTTTTCGATATTAAATTTTGTAACTTTTTTTGTTTTCTTTAAGGGGTTTAATCTCAGACAAATAAATAATACGGTTGAACTAAAATTTGATTTTGGGATCAGTTTCTGCATGGAATGAATTGAAAATTTACGGAAAAATTGTAACCACGTGATTTGCACTATTTTCAAATTTAAAACAATTACAAAAGTGGGGTTATTTCTCAGAATTTCAAAAAAAAAGTTATATGAAAAAGTCGTTCTAAATGTAGTTTTGAACCTGTGTTCAAAATTTCAGCTTTCTAGGGCAATTTTAATTTGTTCACTACT
The DNA here is from genome assembly GCA_030710515.1 of Abscondita cerata. Classification (NCBI taxonomy): domain Eukaryota; kingdom Metazoa; phylum Arthropoda; class Insecta; order Coleoptera; family Lampyridae; genus Abscondita; species Abscondita cerata. The sequence continues at coordinate 485,768 of JALBCR010004308.1, read as the reverse complement.
TTTTGGAAATTGCACCGCCATCTAAAAATTGGACTCAACACAAACTACATAATTCTTCTTCATTTTGTCTCAGTGTATTATTTTTAGACATAAACTGCCTTTTCAAAAATAGAAATTTAATTTTTCCGTGCACTTAATTCATCGAAAAAAAGGTTTTAGTTAAATAAAGCAAATTACCCGGAAAAAATGAACCTCTTGTGTATTATTAACCGACAATTTCACTAGTGGTTAGCATTTTATTATCAATTATTGCAATCTCCCTTGATATTTAAAGTTGTCAATTTGACAAATAAACATTGAAATTAATATTATTATTATTTGTATCCAAAACAAAGAGTTTGACATGGCCTAGTTTTGTTATTCATTAAATTGTCCTGGCGAATTAAACACAAACTTTGTATTTTTGCAATTAAATTTGTGTTGGTTAAATTCTAATCTGTTTTCTTTAGCAATTTAGTTCAATAAACTGTCAACCTACAAACGCTCCACCGATAGAATTTTTGACCTCGACCTTAAATCTTGGTCAAAAATTAACACTCTCATGTGCTATTTGGTATCGCTGACAGTTTTTCTTGTCAAGTTGCTAGACAACAAATTTTCATTAAACAACCCAAATTTACTCGGCAAAATACAAATCTCTTGTGCAATATTTTTGACTAATTTTAGTATATGTACCGCCGAAGCGAGTACTTTTTGAAGGTGAAATATTGAACCATTACAATCAAATTTTGAACTTACATTTTTAATTTAATTAGAATTTGAATGAATGTTGTTTTATTTTTCGATATCAATTCTAGCATTCATTGTTTGTTTGTCATTTTTTGTGCAATTAACTGAAAATCCTGAAAAATTTTGCAAGTTTTTTTTTAACAAAGTAACAATATCCCGTATGCTATTCATTCAATTTTTTTGGTAAAATTTACACATAATTTTCTTTTAGTAATATTTGTTGGAGTCTAGTCTCGGATTTGCTGAAATAAGGTCGTGTAGAACTTCGCTCTTGACTAATTTTTAATTATTCAATTATTTTTAAGAGTTTTATGTGTTAAGTGCATTGGATAATTGTGTTTATAAGATCAATAGATAACAATGTATTAATAAATAAAAGTGACCATAAAGAGGTATGTGTATTTAAATGTTTATTTATTGATATCGATAAATAACAAATTTGTGACCTCCAAAATTGCAACACACGAATTTAACAATCGCAAAGAATGCCGATATCCCATATCTAAAATTGAGAATCATTTATATTTAACAACGCATAGCAGTAATTGTATTAAATAATTTACCATTCTTAATGTGTTGCTTAAATAAACACTGAAAAATTTAAAAGCAATACAAGACAACGTGTAATTAGTTCACCGCAAATAACTGAATTTTTCAAACATAAAACAGAGGAAGAAATATTATTGTAAACAAGCTCAGAAACACCTTTTTCAAAAAGTAAAAAAACGATCTGATCACCTAAAAAATAGGAAAGTAATACACAAGCTATCTTACAGAACAAAGAAATGGAGGAAGTATTAAACACCATAGAGAACCTAAGAAAAGAAACAAATCAAGGGTTTGATAAAAATAGGCAAGAAATTCTTAAATTACAACAGGAAATGAAGCAAAGACAAGAAGAATGAAACAACTAAATGAAAAAATAGAAAAATTGGAAAATTATATTAAAACTCAAGAGAAACGGAAAAAGAAAAACTGTGTTATCATTAAAATATGGAAGTTGGCCAAGAACGAATAAAGCCGCATTTACATGTGTCAAGTAACTTGAGCAAGTAACTAAATCAAGTGACTAAATTGAACGCGATTTTGTTTAGGAGATGTCTACACGCAATAATAAAATATGTTAGTAGTTTATTTCTTTTAATGGCGGAACGGGCATCTATTCGTGCTGGTGTGAAAAGGTGTATACTGCAATTATGCAGAGAACTGTCTGAGGCATTATCGGAAGAAATTGTAAGTGAAAAGAAAAAGCGTGTGTGGATTAGAAAATGGCTGTCTAGGAGAGAAGTTCTTGGCGCTTCAGCGACATTACTAAAAGAACTTGCTACTGAAGATTACAGAGAGTACAGGAATTGTATGAGAATGTCTAAGGATCAATTCGACAAACTGCTGGTCAAAATTAGTCCTCTTATTAGTAAAAATGACACGGTGATGAGAGCTGCTATTCCTGCAAGAGTAAAGTTAGAAATAACGTTATCCTATTTGGCCACGGGAAACAGTTATCGTACATTACAGAGACTATATCGTGTGTCAACATCTTCAATTTCAATATTTGTACCTGATGTATGTGGTGCACTGTATGAAATACTTAAGGAATATATCAAAGTAAGTATATACAAACTCAAACAATAATTTTTAATGGTTTTATTCAAGAAAAATATACACTAGTGTACTATGTGTATGTTTATAAATCATGGAAAGCTTGATGTATAATATCAGATGTTGAATAATTATTTGTTTGTTGCAAACACGTTCCTGACATTTCACTCACAGAAAACTGCTCCTCTGAAGGCGATTGCAAAGGAGTATTTACGTATGATGCAACAGATGATGCATTAGAATGCCTCTGTAGATCCTGCAATTTCAATTCAGTAAGTACAGATTGTATGCGATCCTGTGCTTGTATGGCGGAATATGGCGAAAGCTTCATTAGTTGCGCTGCGATGCTACGCCCGAAAATAACGTACTCATTTTCCATTTCAGGTTCTCTCACAACAGTTTCGGTAATTCGTTTAAGATCTTGTACTACTGACGAAATTTGTTTTACTTTCGTTCCTAAACGACGTTTTTTTGTTGCTGGCTGATGGACATTATCCTCTTCAATTATGTTGTCACCCATTTCTTCTAGATTTGTGTCATCTGTTACTTCTTCCCCTGTAATATTTTTCTGTTGCTCTGGTTGAACCTGAAAAAGAAGGAAAGTGTTTGTTTCATACAATAATATTTAAAATGTACCAACATTTTCAGTATTTTCTTATAGAAATTGCTCGTAAGTGTTATTACAGTTTTTTATTACATTGTTAATTTAATTTCAGGTACCAGCTAGTAAGGAAGAGTGGAAAGTCATTGAACGAGGTTTCCGTCAAAGATGGAATTTTCCAGATTGTTATGGGGCAATTGATGGGAAACATGTAAATATTCATGCTCCAGGCAACTGTGGCAGTGATTTCTTTAACTATAAAGGAACCAATAGCATTGTATTATTAGCTGTTGTAGATTATGATTACTGCTTCAGATATATAAATGTCGGAGCGACTGGTAGGCAATCTGATGGAGGTATATTTCAACAATCTACATTGTTTGAAGCTTTAGAAAACAATTTATTGCCTGAAGACGGTTGCTTAGTAGCAGACGATGCATTTCCACTGAAGGAGTACATGATGAAACCCTATTCAAAATTTGCACTTTCCAGAGAACAGAAAATTTTTAACTATCGTCTCTCTCGGGCGCGAAGAATTGTAGAAAACAGTTTTGGGATTATGACTAGTAGATTCCGAATTTTTGAAAAACCGATAGCGTGCCTACCAAAGACAGTTGATAAAATTATTAAAGTATGCTGTGCCTTACATAATTGGATGAGAATAATATCCCTACAAGTTATACACCAACAGGATCCTTAGATGAAGAAAATATTCATAACGGTCAAATTACGCAAGGTGCTTGGAGAAATGAAGTTAGAAATAATCTACCCTCAATAGCCAGATTTGCAAGCAATCATTCCTCAAGAAATGCCAGAGAAAAAGGGATTTATTATGCCAGTATTTTTCTGGTGATGGTGCTGTACCTTGGCAGGATACAATGATTTTTAATGTCATATTTTGTATTTGTAACCCGTTAAAACAAATGTGAAACTTAACAAATAATAGACTTACTGTCAAATTATCTTCAGTTTGTCTTTATTGTCCTCTAATTGATGTAAAATGAATCCATTTCTTTAAACCATTTCACACCTGGCACATAAACCTGATTCGTACCTGCACCCGATTTCTTCGAATCTTTAATTTTTCTTCTCTTGCGAATAAGTGGAACGCAAAGCTCGTATTTTGTTTTTATTTCCATAATGCCGAATCCCTCTATATTCATAATGTTTTCAATTTCTTTGTACGCAGCGTCACGTGCATGTTTGTTTTTATAAATAGCATCTTTTACATTCCACAAACATGGCCAGTCTCGGTACGCTTCTACAAATTTAATTGTCGTGACTTCACTCCAACGAGACATCGTGTACCTTTCAACGTGTACCGACTAATGCACTGGACTAAAAAGATAACGTCTACACTTGTTTAGTGAGTAATTTAGTTGCGTACGACGAAAGAGGGGGAAACTACTTGCACAGAAAAATAGAACGGCTTTCTATTTACTTGACTAAATTACTAACTTAATTGGCTACTGGTGCAAGTACTAAATCAAAACTAAATAGATTGTTTACACGATGCAGGTCGCTAAATTTAGTCACTTGATTTAGTTACTTGCTCTAGTTACTTGACACATGTAAATGCGGCTTTAGTCAAGAGGTAGTAGAACAGTTTATCGAAGCGCGAATTGGAGTCAAGGTTACAGTAATGGAAGTATACAAAATAGGAAAGGAAAAACAAAGAAACTATATTAAAACCAAATTTCAAACCTTCCAAGAAAAAGATGTCAGTAATGTCTAATAAAAACAAACTTACAGGAAGTAGGGTGTATATTGACAACGATCACACAATTAAGGAAATGTAAATTCAAAAAGCGATACATGAAATAGCAAAAAAGAAAGATCTTTAGGTAAAAAACAAAGATACTTTATCAAAAATTAGTTATAAACGACGAAGTGTTTGTTTGAAACCATCACGACTGCAGGCTCAAAAAGAAAGAAGAAAAAGACTCTCACAAGTTTTGTCCTCAAAAACTAAGTACAAAAGAATCACGTAATGTAGAGACCAATAGCGAAGTGTGTGAAACAACAGAAATATCTATGTTTTGTTGGAACTGCCAAGGTTTTTTTCAGTTTTTATAATAAGCTAATTGTTAAGGAATTATGAAAACTTTTGAGTTTTGATATAATTTGTTTATGTGAAACATGGATTGTAAACTTGATTTACCATTTATTTTTTAGTAATATTATGTTCTTTGTAGTTTAGCAACTAAAGAAAAAAATTTTGGCAGAGCTAGTGGTGGAATCCTTATTTTAATTAAAAAATCACTAATTTGTACGAAAATCAAAATTAACTGTATATGTAATAATAGTTTCTCATTATTAATTAAAATTGCTTCTTTGTGTTACATAATTGGCTGTTGCTATCTTAAACCCAGTTGCGACGATAAAATAGCAATTGAGTTACTAAACGAAACTATACAAAATATTATTTCTACTTACAAAACGATAAATTGATTATTGAGGGGATTTTTAACAGCAGAATAAGCACTTTAAATTCTTATGATGACGCTCAATTGGAATATGTCGGATGTTTGTTTACCAGTCGAATTTCGAAAGACTTAAAGGAAACGCGCAGAGGAAAATTGTTAGTAGAAACTATGGAAAGATATGGTTTGTGGGTTTTTAATGGCAGAACACAAGAAGACACACCAGGTGAATACACTTTCATTAACCACTCAGGGAATAGTACAGTCGATTTAATCTGGGTTAATTTTGAAACCATTGAGGCAGTTAAAAAATTTCGCATAAATGATGAAATACTAGTTTTGGATCATCTGGGCTGTGAATTGCATATTGCCACTTTAAATCAGCTCAAGTCGGTCCATAATATTAAAAAAAAGATAAAATTAAGCTAATCTGGGAAGAACAGAAAACCGTATCTTATTCTAATATACTTGACATCGCAATAAATAATTTATCAAAAATCTAGAAGATACTGAACATGCTAGCACATTTTTCACAAAAGCGATTATTAACACTTCTAAATTTCTAAATATGACAAAAGCAATAAACAATGTACAGGACATTTTATAATCAAAAAGCCGTGGTATGATAAAGAATGTTATCAAGCAAAAAAGAACTAAAACACAAACTAAAACAATACAAAAATACATTAAATATCCAGGTTTGATTATGTCATTGAAAGGAAACGCTACAAACATTTACTCAAATTAAAAAACTGAGTTATGAAATTATGTAAAAACCAAATTAGTCTAAGTTCAAACCCAATAAATTTTTGGCAAAACATTAGAAAATTTAAAAAAAGAAGAAGAACTTTGTCGATGACATAGATATAGAATTATGGCAAAAACATTACAAACAATTTTATACTACGCAGTTAATTAAGGATACATTATTTCTGGATGCAAGGCACCCTTATTTGGATCAACGGATTACAAAACAGGAAATATATCAAGTTCTTAAAAATTCCAAAAATGCGAAAGCTACAGGACCAGATGCCATCCCAAATGAATTTTTCAAGCATATGCCAATAAGCGCCATTGAATTTATGGAATCGTTATTTAACAATATATTTGAATCATCAAACATGCCAGAATCTTGGTGCAAAATTAAAATGTTTCATTTACATAAAGGCGGTGATCGTAATACTCTAGAAAACTACAGAGGAATAGCAATCATAAATCATATAACAAAGTTATTTACACAAATTTTGTACAATAGATTATACAAATTTTCTGAAAGCTGTAATCTTCTGCCAGAATGTCAATCGGGTTTTAGGAGAAACAGAAGCTGTGAAGAGAACGTGTTTGAACTGAATACTGTAATAAACAACTCAATCCGACTGAAACGACGAAAAGTCTATGCTCTTTTTGTGGATTTTAAGAAAGCTTTCGATAGCGTTAACCACGTTGTTTTATGGCAAAAATTATACAGCATCGGAATAAGTACCAAATATATTCGCATATTGCAGTCACTCTACAGCCAGGCGCATTTAATTATTGAAGGAGTAAGCAAAGAGTCTGAAGAAATAAAAATCACTAAAGGAGTTCTTCAAGGAGATCCTCTAAGCCCTCTTCTATTCTCTTTGCTAATAAGTGACATCGAAATATTTTTTGTACGAAAGGAGTCATCGGGATCCCACTGGACAGTCATACAAATGTCGTAATGTTGTTGTACGCTGATGATCTCGTTATTTTGGCAGATAGTCCTGTTAAATTGCGTCAGAGTTTAACACTTTAAGCACATATAGCGATTCCTTATGCTTAGAAGTAAACACGAATAAAACAAAGATAGTAATTTTAAGCAAGGTAACAGAATAAAAAATACGACTCATTTTGTTATAAGGAAGTTCCAGTCGAAATTGTCAACATGTATAGATATTTAGGTGTAACTTTAATTTAACGGAAAGTTTGGGAAAGCATGTGAAGAAAGAATTCAAAAGCTCGTGTTACACAAGCAGTATTACTAGACACTATTCGAAAACTGAAAATAACCAAATGGCATGAATTGATTCAAATGTTTGAAACAATAGTAATACCAAATTTAACGTATTGTGGAAGTATTTGGGGAATTAATTATACTAACGAAATTGAAGTCATTCAAACCACTTTTTTTAAAATTTGTTTTATTTACAAAAATCAACTCCAGGTTACGTCATAAGAACAGAATTAAAACGAATAAGATTGTCGTATTATATATTAAAATGTGCTTAACAATTTTTGAAAAGAGTATCTGTACAAAACAACAATAGACTGCCTGCCATTGCTTTCAAGAGACTGCTACAGTTACACGAAAATAATGAACTAACTAATTATACAAGTTCGAAATTTAACTATGTATCTCAAGTATATTCTTTTATCTATAGTTTTTGTAACTTTAAAATAAAATTAAATAAGATAGATCAGCAACTAATCGATATAGTCACATTACGACGACTGGAATAAAATTTTACTTAGCATCTACACACCGATGTACAAACACCTTTTTGCTGGCAACCCACTTGATTACACAAATGCATCTTACATCACTAGCATGCTATCAATGGAAAATAAGCGAACAATGATTCAAATGAGACTGGAAAATCAGAGGACAATAAAAATATTTGCCCGTTTGTCTACGCATAAAATCCTTGTCAATACTAAGTGTTCGCTGTGCAATACGGATAACTTGGAAACCCTCTCGCATGTTTTGTTGTCATGTCCAATCTACTGTCATATACGAATCAAGTATTTAACTGACTCTGAGAAAACTTCCGATATCGAAATCCTAATTCAAAATAACGATAAAAAATGTATCATACGATATAATAACTGCATAAGAGAATGTTTAAGTTTAAGATCTTTTTTATTACAAGAATAATTAATATCTTTTTTTTATTATTCACAACTATATTTTACTTTATTCTAATATTGTTTTATAGTGAGTTTTCAAATTTTGTGTGTAGATTCTTTGTTTATGTTATGGTCATAAAAATCAACCATTTTGCGTATTCTTAACCTGCTCTGTTTTGAAAATAATAGATAGGTATAGTATTAAAATAATGGTTGACAGTAGCAAAGATGAAATTTATTCAGTGATATTAGCTTCCACATTATTACTGAATACTCTGTTATAAAAAAATAATAATAACTAAGCGAGAACTGTGGACTAGGAAGTGGTTGTTACGCAGAGAAGAAAACTTATATATTTTTTTTTTTTTTTTTTTTTTTTTTTTTTTTTTTTTTTTTTTTTTTTTTTTTTTTTTTTTTATTTTTTTTTTTTTATTTTTTTTTTTTTTTTTTTATTTTTTTTTTTTAATTTTTTAAATTTTTATTTTTTTTAATTTTTAAACTTCTTAAATATGTAAAAAAAAGAATGGAAAAAAAAAAAAGAAAAAAATTTACGATACGTTTTATAAGTGTTCGGCCCTTCCTTTTTTTTTTTTCCCCCTTCTTCCCCTTTTTTTTCCTCTTTTTTTTCCCCCTTTTTTTTTTTTTTCCTCCTTTTTTTTTTTTTTTTTTTTTTTTTTTTTTCTTTTTTTTTTTTTTTTTTTTTTTTTTTTTTTTCCATTATCTCTTTTTCTTTTTTTTTTTTTTCTCTTTTTTTTTTTTTTTTTTTTTTTTTTTTTTTTTTTTTTTTTTTTTTTTTTTTTTTTTTTTTTTTTTTTTTTTTTTTTTTTTTTTTTTTTTTTTTTTTTTTTTTTTTTTTTTTTTTTTTTTTTTTTTTTTTTTTTTTTTTTTTTTTTTTTTTTTTTTTTTTTTTTTTTTTTTTTTTTTTTTTTTTTTTTTTTTTTTTTTTTTTTTTTTTTTTTTTTTTTTTTTTTTTCTCTTTTTTTTTTTTTTTTTTTTTTTTTTTTTTCTTTTTTTTTTTTTTTTTTTTTTTTTTTTTTTTTTTTTTTTTTTTTTTTTTTTTTTTTTTTTTTTTTTTTTTTTTTTTTTTTTTTTTTTTTTTTTTTTTTTTTTTTTTTTTTTTTTTTTTTTTTTTTTTTTTTAGTTCCTCCCCCCCCCCCTCCTCCCCCCCCTTTCCCTCCCCCCCCCCTTCCCCCCTCCCCCCCCCCCCCCCCCCCCCCCCCTCTCTCCCCCCGTCAAAAACTAATTGGGCCTTCTTTTTTTTTAGGAGTAAATAAAGGTATTTTTTTTTTTTTTTTTTTTTTTTTTTTTTTTTTTTTTATTTTTTTTTTTTTTTTTTTTTAATTTTTTTTTTTATTTTTTTTTTTTTTTTTTTTTTTTTTTTTTTTTTTTTTTAAAATTTTTTTTTTTTTTAAATATTTTTTATTTTTATTTTTTTTTTTTTTTTTTTTTAATAAAATATAAATTTATTTTTTTAAAAAAAAAATATTAATTTATAAAAAATATTTTTAATAAATAAAAAAAAATATTTTTTTTTTTTAATTATTTTTTTTTTTTAAATTTTTAATTTTTTTTTATTTTTTTAAAAAAGAAATGGATTGTATACATGTTAAAAAAATCTTTAAGTGTTGTTCCCCAAAAACTAATTGGGCCTTCTTAGGAGTAAAAAAAAATAATAAAAACACCAAGCTCTCTTTAGCCGACGTTTCGACTGACGTGTGTTCAGTCTTTTTCAAGGCATCTGTAATATACTTTAATTAATTTAAAAATTCAAAAAAGAGACATTTGTTACAACCAAAACAATAATTAATTGACTAGAAATACATAGAAAAATTATTACAGTGGTAGAAAATTATCTTAAAGGACTAGACTAATTAATAATTTGTAATGAAATTAAATTACATACCTAAGAATGTGGTGTAAAACAAACAACTCCTATAACAGAATATCTTTTCTCCAGTTACACATAAATTTACAATAACAATAAAAATTTAACGTCCACAATTAAAAATTAATAAATATATATATAACAAACTTCATGCGTGGACAAACAAACATCTAATGTATAAAATTTTTTGAATGTCAATACAGATAAGTCTAACGGAATGTTAAGATAAAGGCGGAAAATATCAAGGCTATGTAATGTAGAGAATTATATGTTATTTAATAATAGCAAATTGATTAGTAATTAATAATGTATTAATGATTATTAAATTTAACTATGTAATGATTAATTGAAGGTTTTTATTTTAGAAATTAGGTTTTTATACATACTGCTAAGATTATACGTATCTGTTTTGAAATTTACATTATTGTTGTAGGCATTAATGAATATCATTTCCGAAATCAGGCGTTTTTTGTAATTGGGTTCTATATCTAAAATTGTTACTGAATTAAAGTCGAAGTTGTGATCTTCTTTAACATGATGAACAGACAAACCAGTAACTTCCCTCATCTTACTGCAGTCGTATTTGTGATTTTTAATTCTATTGCATAATTTTTGTTTAGTTTGACCTACATATACTTTATTACAAGAAGCACATTTCACTTTATAAATGAGTCCTGATTTATCCAAAATATTAGTTTTGTCTTTTAGTTTTGTATATAATGTATTGTAAATTGTATTTTGGTTATAAAGTACAATTTTTATTTCATTAAGTTTTAGACAATGAATTAACTTATTTGATAAGCCAGGCACGTTTATTAATTTTACATATGTAGTAATGGTTGAAGTACTGTTTTGTGAAACATTTTGGGGAGGATTATTAGTTTGGCTAGTTATTAAAAGAGTTTTTATTAATTTTGTAGGATAATTATTGTTTTTTAAAATAGACATAAGTTTTTCATTGTTTTTTTGTTCAAAATATGGGCTGCTCAGTTTTTTAATTTTTGTTTGCATGCTTTTTATTATATTGATTTTTTGTTTGTGGGGGTGCTTTGAGTAGTAGTTAATGACCCTATTGGAGGCTATAGATTTAGTAAACCAGTTGGTTAATATTGGTTTTTCATGTCCATTGTTAATCAAAGTTACATCAAGGAAGGAAATTTTTCCGTTGTTTTCTTTCTCATAAGTAAAGTTCAAAAATTCATTATAACTATTAAATAATTGTAGTGTCGTTTCTACGCGTGATTTCGGAATACATGAAATGATATCGTCTACATATACATAGACAAATAAAGGGGTATAATCTAGTTTTTCGTTAACATAGGTTAGTAAATCATGCATAACTAAACTGGATAAGATCGGGGAAGCTGGATTTCCCATTGCCGTACCGAAGATCTGTTTGTATTGACATTTATCATAATTAAAAAAACTGGAATCAAAAAGGTATTCTGAAATATTAATGAATTCTGGTAAATCTAATGTAGTGAAACTGCACAATTGTGTCCAATATTTTGTAATTAACTTGGTCACCAATTCCTTAGTGATGTTTGTGAACAATGATATTACATCAAACGAGATGAGTGTAAAGTCAATTGGGATTATGACGTTATTAATTTTATGAACAAATTCATAAGAATTTTTATGTTAAAATTAAATATAGGTGTCAAATTGTTCATGATCTGCGTAATGAATTTGGATAATTGATAAGTGGGTGACCCCATACACGAAACAATTGGTCTAATTGGGTTATTGTTCTTATGAATTTTGATTAGTCCATAAAACTTTGGAGGAACACTAGAGTATGTAGTTAAATTTTTGAAAGTTGTTAAATCTATGTGGCCATTGTTTAATAATTGTGGACGTTAAATTTTTATTGTTATTGTAAATTTATGTGTAACTGGAGAAAAAGATATTCTGTTATAGGAGTTGTTTGTTTTACACCACATTCTTAGGTATGTAATTTAATTTCATTACAAATTATTAATTAGTCTAGTCCTTTAAGATAATTTTCTACCACTGTAATAATTTTTCTATGTATTTCTAGTCAATTAATTATTGTTTTGGTTGTAACAAATGTCTCCTTTTTGAATTTTTAAATTAATTAAAGTATATTACAGATGCCTTGAAAAGACTGAACACACGTCAGTCGAAACGTCGGCTAAAGAGAGCTTGGTGTTTTTATAACTCCTTTCTTCCTTTATTTACTCCTAAGAAGGCCCAATTAGTTTTTTGGGGAACAACACTTATAAGAATTTATTCTAAAAGGAGAACAACGAACAAAAATAAATATCACTCACCTTCTAATATGAGCTCAACATCAGTTATATCTTGGAGATCCACGTTACAACATTATGGACAAGACGTAGTTACGACAATACATAGGTTTGAAAAAGATCATTTCAAATTATCCAACCTTTACAATCGCATTAATTTTTTGAAAAAATGTAAATCACAGAAAGTTGTACCCTCACATATTCAACAATTTTTTAAGTGTACCTATTTGATCCAGGCATCAAATACTCCATTTAACGATAAACTAGATTATTTTATTAATAAATTCCAAGAAAATTTACTTAGATTAGAACTTGACATCAGTTATTGGCAATTGCATAACTTAAAAAATAATGTAAATGCAAACAAACTTAAATTAAAAAACTTACTTGATACTAATGACTTTGTTATTCTGAATAAATGTATTAAAAATAAATCTAAAAAGTTTACCAAAAAAATAAATGTAAACTCCATAAAAAACTCAAAAACTGATCGATCGGCAATATTTTGATATCAATGTATCCGAAAAAATTGTATTTATAATTTAACAGACACTACTCTTCCCAAATATGTGACCCAATGTTTATCATTAAACCCAAAATTCACTTTTAATTATGACTATAATAATATTCCGTTAGTTAATTTAATTAAAGATTGCGAAACTGTAATTACTAGTCATCCTTACCAAGACCAAGATAAAAAACGAGGTCAAGTTATTAATACCATTACTAACTTTGTAACCAAAAAATATAACATCAGTGACAATGTTTCAAGACAGGATAATTTCTTTGGAAAACTAATTAAAAGTACAAAAAACTTCTTTAACATGAATAATAACTTGTATGTTGTAAAATCAGATAAGGGCAACGCTACTACTGTTATATATAAAAATGATTACCATAATAAATTACTTGAATTATTAAATGACACAAACATTTACATGAAAGTGAACAATGATATTACTATGACAATCCAAAACAAAAATAATAAGATCAGTAAATGGTTATTAAACAATGGCCACATAGATTTAACAACTTTCAAAAATTTAACTACATACTCTAGTGTTCCTCCAAAGTTTTATGGACTAATCAAAATTCATAAGAACAATAACCCAATTAGACCAATTGTTTCGTGTATGGGGTCACCCACTTATCAATTATCCAAATTCATTACGCAGATCATGAACAATTTGACACCTATATTTAATTTTAACATAAAAATTCTTATGAATTTGTTCATAAAATTAATAACGTCATAATCCCAATTGACTTTACACTCATCTCGTTTGATGTAATATCATTGTTCACAAACATCACTAAGGAATTGGTGACCAAGTTAATTACAAAATATTGGACACAATTGTGCAGTTTCACTACATTAGATTTACCAGAATTCATTAATATTTCAGAATACCTTTTTGATTCCAGTTTTTTAATTATGATAAATGTCAATACAAACAGATCTTCGGTACGGCAATGGAAATCCAGCTTCCCCGATCTTATCCAGTTTAGTTATGCATGATTTACTAACCTATGTTAACGAAAAACTAGATTATACCCTTTATTTGTCTATGTATATGTAGACGATATCATTTCATGTATTCCGAAATCACGCGTAGAAACGACACTACAATTATTTAATAGTTATAATGAATTTTTGAACTTTACTTATGAGAAAGAAAACAACGGAAAAATTTCCTTCCTTGATGTAACTTTGATTAACAATGGACATGAAAAACCAATATTAACCAACTGGTTTACTAAATCTATAGCCTCCAATAGGGTCATTAACTACTACTCAAAGCACCCCCACAAACAAAAATCAATATAATAAAAAGCATGCAAACAAAAATTAAAAAACTGAGCAGCCCATATTTTGAACAAAAAACAATGAAAACTTATGTCTATTTTAAAAAACAATAATTATCCTACAAAATTAATAAAAACTCTTTTAATAACTAGCCAAACTAATAATCCTCCCCAAAATGTTTCACAAAACAGTACTTCAACCATTACTACATATGTAAAATTAATAAACGTGCCTGGCTTATCAAATAAGTTAATTCATTGTCTAAAACTTAATGAAATAAAAATTGTACTTTATAACCAAAATACAATTTACAATACATTATATACAAAACTAAAAGACAAAACTAATATTTTGGATAAATCAGGACTCATTTATAAAGTGAAATGTGCTTCTTGTAATAAAGTATATGTAGGTCAAACTAAACAAAAATTATGCAATAGAATTAAAAATCACAAATACGACTGCAGTAAGATGAGGGAAGTTACTGGTTTGTCTGTTCATCATGTTAAAGAAGATCACAACTTCGACTTTAATTCAGTAACAATTTTAGATATAGAACCCAATTACAAAAAACGCCTGATTTCGGAAATGATATTCATTAATGCCTACAACAATAATGTAAATTTCAAAACAGATACGTATAATCTTAGCAGTATGTATAAAAACCTAATTTCTAAAATAAAACCTTCAATTAATCATTACATAGTTAAATTTAATAATCATTAATACATTATTAATTACTAATCAATTTGCTATTATTAAATAACATATAATTCTCTACATTACATAGCCTTGATATTTTCCGCCTTTATCTTAACATTCCGTTAGACTTATCTGTATTGACATTCAAAAATTTTATACATTAGATGTTTGTTTGTCCACGCATGAAGTTTGTTATATATATATTTATTAATTTTTAATTGTGGACGTTAAATTTTTATTGTTATTGTAAATTTATGTGTAACTGGAGAAAAAGATATTCTGTTATAGGAGTTGTTTGTTTTACACCACATTCTTAGGTATGTAATTTAATTTCATTACAAATTATTAATTAGTCTAGTCCTTTAAGATAATTTTCTACCACTGTAATAATTTTTCTATGTATTTCTAGTCAATTAATTATTGTTTTGGTTGTAACAAATGTCTCTTTTTGAATTTTTAAATTAATTAAAGTATATTACAGATGCCTTGAAAAGACTGAACACACGTCAGTCGAAACGTCGGCTAAAGAGAGCTTGGTGTTTTATAACTCCTTTCTTCCTTTATTTACTCCTAAGAAGGCCCAATTAGTTTTTGGGGAACAACACTTATAAGAATTTCTTTTTCCCTCTGATAATTTACAGTGAAATTATTGAACAATGAAAAAAAATAATTTAAGGCTTTTTATCTTTTTCACAGCAATATTTTATTAACAGTCATATGTCCATATATCTAAATAACCCTCCCTCCATAGTTATGAATTACTTTATATTTAACATTAATCAGCATTAATCTACGTAAGTTAATAAATCAAAAGACAAAATTGATAATCTATTACAGAGATAAATAAATTATCTCACCAACAACAATTTCGTGAAAGAATTAAAAATTGATAAAATACTCATACCGCCTTCTTATTGAGACGTTGCCAAAGACGAAAAAAAATAAAAATAAAATTGTCAATAAATCTACCACGAACCTGCAGAACACTGTAAACAAATTACAACCTGCATTTATTGCAAAAATGTTAGCGTGTTGACTTCAAGCGACACACAGGAAGAAAAGTCTACCTCTCAATGTAACTTGGAATGGCATGTACCTAATCAAAAACGCAAAAACCCGCAAATTTGGTTTATGGGAACTCCAACAATTGTAATCTCAAAGCAGCGGTCATTTAGTAAAATGTTCAAAGCTAAACGCTAAATACCCCAAGTGTATTCATCGTTCAAAGTGGAAGTTCCACTTGAAAAAGTGAAGATCTCAAAATCCCAATCTATGTTTACTCCCGACGGATTCAATTCTTAATTTGCCAAAATTGCTTCAGAAACAATATCAGACCTAGATAGTACCGATATAGATCCTTTAAAAATTCTGCGAATCCCTTTTAGTTATATGGTTTCTCATTTATTGAAACCAGATACATTATCTGAAAAACAGTAACACTGCAGATTATTTTGGCCTTTCCAATAGTATCATTAAGAGACTAACTGTGGTCTTGGTATACCCTTTAACCAAACTCATAAATAAGTGTTTTAAAGAAAGCATTTTTCCATCTTGTCTCAAAACTTCAAAAATCATACCATCACAAAAATAAAAATGATTATGGCATAAACAATTACAGACTTATCTGAATAATACCCATTTTTGGAAAAATTATTAAGATCGGCATTAAAACAAGGCTAAATAATTACCTACACAAGAACAGTTTTCTTTCACCATCTCCATTTGGTTTCCGTAAAGGACTATCGACACTGATCGAATTCACTCATTTTATTTATGAAAGTATTAACAACGGCGAATACATTAATGTGGGACGTGGCAAGGTTTTTGACACAGTCTTCCACTCTGTTCTTTTAGGAAAATTAAAATTTATGGTTTACCAAAAACACCATTTTCTTTTTCAATTCTTATCTTTCTGATAGAAAACAATGCGTCGAAATCTCCCGACGAACTTCACATCTTCTTGAAATAGATATGAGTGTAATCCAAGGATCAGTGCTTGGTCTTTTACTATTTTAATTTACATAAATGATTAAGACAAAAAATTTGTAATTCAAAGTTAGTATTATTTGCTGACGATACTACGGCTTTAAACTCAATTCAAATTTACAAAACTAAATCTTAAAAATGGTTTGAGGCAAACAAATTTTGATTTAATGATTCCAAAACCAGAAACTTAACATTATCAACTAGACCTCTACCATTGACAAACTAAGATAACCAAATCAAACTATTGGGTGTTTTTGGATACCACACTCACGTGATGGAATCATGTTAATAACCTTGCCTTCAAATTGACATCGATGGTCTTCCTTATACGTTCGATACAAAAACTAGTTCCTCAAAGAAGTTCTTCTGAAAGCCTATTTTGTTTTTTTAACTCTTTACTCACTTCTGGTTTAATTATCTGGGGTCATAGTGCCGCTGCTAAAAGCATTTTTCGTTACAAAGAGCTGTTATCCGAGCCATATGCTGTGCGAGGTTATACAGAAAACTGCATTCAACTTTTCAAAATGTTAAAAATTCTCACTCTTCCTGCAATATATATTGCAGTGTGCCGACTAACACAAAAAAAAAAATTTACATCATTTTACTATCAATCAGGAGGTCCATATCACAATACACGTTAAAAAACACATATCTTATCTACAGAACCTGTACTGGCATTAGTTATTATGGTATTTAAGTGTACAATTTACTACCAACGGCAATTTCGGACCTATCTCGAAACCATTTAAAAGAAAGAATCCGTGCAAATTTGGTAAACATGTATCCTTTTTCCATCGACGAAATTTTGTTTTACAGTTAAGTGTATATGTGATTTATTGTTAACTTTTAAGCATTTTTGTAAACATTTATTTCATAGTTTCCCTTTCATGACTTGTTCAAAATGTAATCATTATTAGCATGCATGTAAATAAATAAATAAATAAAAATAAAATGAACGTTAGAAAGTGCTACCACAAAGAGTTTTCATTTTCCTTGCTTTTCATACTTTCTCTTTCGTCTTTTGCCGTTTCTTCTATGGTTCAACATCGTCGAAGTTTTGTTCTTAATTCTTCTTTTATCAATGTTTTCATCTTATCGGTCTTATTTTCAAGCTAGCTTTACTGTTTTTCCTTTTTCTTTTCCAGTTGTACCACTTTCTCTAACTATCATTTTCTAGGCGTTCTTTCTATATTGTTTATCCATTATTACCCATGTCGCGCTGGCATACGTTGGTGTTGACATTACAGATATTTTTGTGGCCTTTTTAGACCTCGTTGCAAGACTTGAGTAGGGCTTTAACCATCCAATTCATGTGACACTTTGCATGCATTTGTTGATGTCTGGTTGTGTTGAAAGTGAATGCATAGTAGTTCCCTACGCATTTCTTGTATTTTGTGTAGTTTTCATCCATTCATTTCAATTGGTTCGTTGACTTTAGTATCTCCAGTTCTTTATATTTAGTTCTACTGAATTCTATCATTCAAGAAGTAGAAAATTTATGAGAAAAAAACTACGCACTATTTGTTACATTTAATTTTTTTCAATAAAGTTCTAAAAAATTGGGATTATTTTCTGGAATATCGAAAAAGTGATAAGAAAATGTTCTAAATACAATTATGAATCAGTATACTTACACGGTAATTTTGTTTTTTGTTACCATTTTTTGAAAATTGCACCATTGTCTAAAAATTAACTTTGACATTGAATTCATCCCAGACGTAGTATAGCCATATTAAACGTGTGTTTTTCTAGAAATTTCAAAATATTTTAATTAGAGGTTGATCATATGTGTTGCAAAATTTATTTATTTTTTGACCCTGTATAAGGTAAATTCATGAAATATCTATTTTTTGAAGAGAGGTTTATTTCCAAAATAATACATATTATAATTGAGACAAAATCGACAATAATTATGTAGGTTGCGTTGAGGTCTTATTTTTACACTAGAAGGTTAAAAGCCGGTGTACAGACCGGCGGACGACTTGATTGAGAACCCATAGAGCACTGTGAATAAAAATATCCTTTTATATAAATAAGTATATAAAAAGTCAGTTTTTACGATTACACCTTGTCAGAAGTATTTTGAAAAATTATGTCGTGCATATTTGAAACCGTCTTGGTCAGCCCGTCATTTTAAGGTATCACTCGATAGGTGGTCGTATTTAAAAAAACAGGCGCCCCCTCAGGCCCCACCTACTTGAGCAAGGAAAAGTTTTTTTATTAGACGTCGTTTGGCCCGGGGGATGCCCAAGAAATCTAGCTATCACAACTTGAGGTCAGGCACACTCCCTCGGTGTGTGTAGAAGGAGAACGCCAGAAGAATTAGCAATTATTAATATAGATGAACCTTCACGGGAGCAGATATGCGAACCGACCATGTGCCAGTTATCGGAAAATTCAAAGTGGTTATGAAGAAGAAAAACTGTTCCATTAAAAGTTAACCTAGTACAGCTGAAAAACAGAAGATCAAAGAATGTATAAAGAAAAGCTGAATACAGCAATAGCAGGAACAACAGAAGATAGCTCAGTAGAAGAACACTTGAATCACCTGAAAAGTAAAGTGGAACACATTAAGTAAACTATTCTGAAGGAAGACGGACAAAAAGTAAAGAAGAAAACCTGGATGACAGATTACTTATTAAACCTAATGGAAGAGAGAAGATTGAACAAAAATAACACCATAGAATACAAAAGGATAAACAACATCATAAGAAACGAAATACGATTGGCTAAAGAAAAGGAACAGAGGGAGAACTGTGAGGAGATAGAGGCACCGCAGTTAAAATATGACTACTTTAACGTCCACCGGAAGGTGAAGGAAGTCACTGGACAAAGAAGGAATACAAACTTCGGGAAGCTAGTTGACGCTAACAGGAACATCATTGTAGACATGGAAGAGAAGAAAACGTGGACTAGGTACATAGAACACCTCTTTGAAGATAATAGAGAGAACCCCCAGATCCAGGGAGTAACACAGAGAGGGGCCAGAAATAATAGAAGCAGAAGTGAGGGCAGCTATAGAGCAGAGCAAAGAAGGAAAAGCAGCAGGACCTGACAACATCCAGACAGAGTTCCTGAAACTTCTAGACGAAAATGGATTGAGGAAGATCACCAAACTTTTCAACAACATCTACAAATCAGGTAAAATACCACAAGAATGGCTAGTCTCAAGAATTCATTGCACTGCCAAAGAAACAAGGCGCAAAACGATGTGAAGAGTATCAAACGATAAGTCTGATGAGCCACTTGCTGAAAACCTTTCTCAAAGTCATCCATAAAGAATATATAACCGATGCGAGAACCTAATCTCCCGAAACCAGTTTGGGTTCGTCAATGCGATGGGGAACCAGAGAAGCACTCTTTGCTGTCAAGTCCTTGTCCAGAGATGCAGAGACGTTAACCGTGACGTTTACTGTTGTTTAATTGACTACGCCAAAGCATTTGATCCGGGTTCAACATGGCAAAATGATGGAAATACTAAAGAAGACGGGGATCGATACCAATGACCTGAATGTCATAAGTAGCTTGTACTGGGGCCAGTCGGCAACAATGAGAGTCGACGGAGAAACAACTGAGGCCGTCAAAATAATGCGAGGAGTGAGGCAGGTGTACTCTCACCCCTGCTATTCAACATCTACTTCGAACAGATTTTTAAAGAAGCGCTCGATGACGAGGAGGAGAGGGCATCTCAATAAATGGGAAGAAATTGAGTAATATAAGATACGCGGACGACACCATCGTGTTCGCAGATAGCCCACAAGCACTGCAACAACTTATCAACAAAATAGCAAAAGTTAGTAAGAAATATGGTTTAGACATAAACATACAAAAGACCAAAATTATGGTCATTAGCAAAAACAAGATCGACAACATCCAGCTATCCATCAACAACCAGCCTATAGAGAGAGTACCACACACCACATACCTGGGAACACGTATAAATGAGAACTGGGACACAACTCAAGAAATCAAATTACAAATCGCCAAAGCCACAGCCGCCTTCAACAAAATGAGCAAACTCTTCAGAAGCCATGATCTTACACTGGAAACAAAAATGAGACTTCTCAGATGTTACATCTTTTCTATCCTCTTGTAGGGACAAAATCTTGAACACTCAATGAAACCATATCCAAGAAAGTAGAAGTCTTCGAAATGCGACTCTATCGAAGGATGCTGAGGATATCATGGACCGAACATATCACTAATGAAGAAGTACTGAGAAGGATGAATAAACAAAAGAAATTATGAACACCATCGAGATCCGAAAACTGCAGTATCTGGGTCACATCATGAGAAACGACTCCAAGTACTCTTTACTCCAGACAATCATCCAGGGAAAATCGATGGAAGAAGAGGTCCAGGAAGGAGAAGAATATCTTGGCTGCATAACCTTAGGAAGTGGACCGGAAAAACATTAGCCGAACTCTTCCGCATTGCCGTAAACAAAGTTAGGCTTGCCATGCTGGTTGCCAACATCCGTAACGGATAGGAACCACAAGAAGAAGAATTAATATAGATAGTCCTGCAATTTCAAAAAATGGTGAAAAAATCAAAATTGCACTAGGTAGCTGAAATTTTGCAAACGATTTCAAAATTGCATTTAAACCCACTTTTTCGTTATTCTAAGAAGTAATTTAATTTAATAAAAAATTAAATTAAACTTGCCTACAACTTTTTTTGTAAACTTTTATTTTAATCGATGCAGAAACTGATGCCGAAAAAAACTATAAATAAAACAAACTCACATATGATGCTGACTTTACTAGTCACATTGTATATATTTTTAATGGCTATTTCTTGTATCTTTACAAAAAAACACTTTTTTGAATATTTTAATACTAATAGATCAAATTTGACATGTACCAAGAACCCCTTCACCGGCTCCAATGAATGTTATTTTTCGTTTTAAACCAAACAACATTTCTAAGGATAATTAATATTAAAACATTATGCGTACTTCTTGGGAATTCACTGTATAAGAAACTATAATATGAGAATGTAATTTTAAGTATAAAAAGAACGTATTGAAGAATTTGGAAAACTGGAGTGATTGCATCTGACATAGCCACCTATTTTGAAATTGAAAGAATTCTAAGGATTTCAACGCTACACATTTACCTTGTATAAATGAAATTCTCATACTGTGACAGAAAAAAAAACGCCCATTGTGCATTCAACATTCAACTTGAACGTCGGGAATATATATTCAATCATTAATTTCCAAATTTTATTTTAATTTTTAAAACTACTACACTTGGGTTAGGTACAGAAAAAATTTTAAAATACACTTTTTAAATGATGAAATGTTAAAGTAGAAATATCTCGTCCAAGGACGAGGTGTAAGGGAGAGTTCCAAGTACACTAGCTACGTTCCCCTCTGGATAGCTAGACTTATGCGTTGGATTAGGTAGGATTTAGATTTAGGTTCCCCAGTCGCATCCTTTAAGCGTCTACCAAGATCATTAGTAAACTGAATGGCCGCATCTCCAAATGAACCTAAAGTCTCCACAGCAAAGGGCAAGAAAAGTAGTCCTCTCTCCACAATATCTGAGTATTTCCTTATCTTGATCGCTGCGGCAGCATTTGCTGTGGCTCCCACTGATTTGGCTGAGGTCTGGATATTGGAGGGCGCAAGGGTATCTGGGCAAGTGGAATCCAATGCTAAGCATTTTCCATTGGACCATGGAATTAAGGTCACACCATCCGCTCTCTTACCATCTTCAGGACTAAGACCTACCGGCTCCAGAAGAGAGGGTATGTGGGCTGAGCTTAAAGCTTTGGCTACGATAGAGTTGATTTCTTGGTGGCGAGAATGTCGACCTGCACTAAAACGGCATGAGAGACCGTGGATTCCAAGTTCACTGACTTTATCACCACATTTACATAGGTGGGGTTGGCAAAAAACTGATTCCCATACGAAGGGCAACCGAGATTTGAAAGACAATGTCACTCAGTAAAGTTCAATTGTGCTGATAGGGATGGCGTGTAACCAGGCTCCAGCTTCTGGGGTCATAACTGCATAAAATCTTGCCTTTTCTTGAGTAGATTCAGGTTCGAGGAGGGAAATTAGACGGTGGATATTAAGTAAGTCCCAATTTTTTTGTTTAAGGGGGTCAGAGGGTTGAGGAAGTTCTAACTGGGTCCAAGCATCTTTTGCTTCAAGGTATCCATGAAAACAGTAGTCTCGGAGGGGAGAGAATAGAGACCATTAGTTCCTCGACGGATGAGATTGAAGATAAAAAGCGGGCAGGTAGAGATCTTCGAGTTTACGAATGCCTAGTCCTCCAAAGTTCACTGGTAAACTAGACAGGTCATGGTGAGCAGCATCGAAATTCAGATTCGTAATTTTAGTCAGAGCTTCTTTTAAAAGAAATTGTCAAATTCTTTCAGGATTGCGAGATGATTGTGTAAGGGTGTATTGCGGATTAGGTAGGTTAACTTAGGAATCCCAGTGCAAGATTTCAAGAGAAAGTAAGCTGTGTGTTTGTTAAGATTCAGAATTCTTGATAAGAGCAGTTGGAGTTCGTCAAGTTTAGCCGCAAAGACGTCACTAGTTGCAGAATCAACGAGAGGCTCCCAGAAGTGTAAGTTGGCTTGAGGTTATTCTTATGCCGGGAGCAATCGACTGGAAATCTTGGATAACCTTTTCATTTGGTTCAGAGCAAAGAACAACTCGCATTTTGATGGATTAATTTCTAATCCCCAAGTGTTTTCCCGACGAGATAATGTGTTGGAGATCTTTTAGTACCTTATCGGGAGATCCTCCTAAAGTACCATCGTCGAGGTACCACACGTTCAATTCTGATGACAGTTCCCTGGATAAGATTATTAATGGCGAGGCAGTATAGTAAGGGACCTCCTGGATCGCCCTGCTGGGCTCCGACTTGCGACATTATAATATTATTGCCAAAGAACAAATTAGAGCTTGAACTGTAGCATGAATTGAAAAACGGGAACAGCTTGGGACATATTGTTAATACTTGTTGGACATGTTGTCTCGTTCTATTGAATTAAAAGCGTTCTTCTGGTCTATTTTAAGAATAACTTTGTCCGAATTAGCTTTAGAGTTGATGAATGATCTTGTTGAGTGAACGGCTGCTTCACAACCCGCTTTAGTTCCAAATCCTAGCTGTTTCGGTCTGAGAATTGAACCAACTTCCTCTCTAACTGAATGGCAGGCTAATTTGGCAGCTAGACGACGGTATACACATTCAACGGCGATTGGTCAAATACCTCCATCCTTCTTGCTCAGGGCGCAGAGGGATGCTCCAAATAGGATAGGAGTAATGACTGAATTGACCTCCCCGGATAGCAAAAGATTGACTAGCTTTGTTAACGAACTGACTAATTTGGCTCCCGTGTTTCCAAGGCCTGTGGCAGTAAGGTCCTTGAGGTGTTGAGGTCGAAGACTGTCCAGACCTCCAGCGGAACCATTGTTAAAGCTTTTAATGGCTTCAAGACTAGATCACTGGTCGTAACTAAAGATTCCATTGAGTTGTCCATGGTGGGCATGGCTAAATCTCAGGAAGGGCTTGGATGTTTCTTCTTTAGGGACTCCAGGGTGTCTTCGTTGAAGGGGGCAAACGAATCATTTGATGACAGAAGGGTGATAGCTCCTCTGATGTCCCCTTCATCCACCTTAGCTTGGACTTTCTTGTTAAGGTTAAATTTCGGTCGGTGGTTTGGCTTGATTAATGTAGGAGGAGATGCGTTGATAATATTCCGTTTGACTGCTGCCGACAGACTTAGGCCAAGTTTTTGTCGGGTTTTTGAAGAAAGGCGTAGGGAAATAGAAGTAAGGTTTTCCATGAGTCGACATCATTGAGTGAAACACAGTTATCTATTAAGTTGGTAAACTTGGCAGAGGCTGAGATACCTAGCTGCTTTGGGGATTCGGCAACACACTCTGACGGATGTTTTATACTTTATGAGGATTTCTTCTAAATCTTGCTCTTGGGTCGAATTTAAATCCGTATTCTGAACAATGTTTTTGTGCATGCGGGCTATGTGCGTATTTAGTCCCTTTTTGGTGTAGAATTGGTGACAGTGAGGACACTGGGATCGGTCTCCTTGAGTAGATGGAGGCATAGGAAACAGTCAGAATTTCCCACTTCAAAAGTCAAGAAAGAAAGGCACCAAAAACGTCGAATCCTGCCCGGGCGTTGACTTCAAGGGGCCAAAACAGGGTCAGGGCGGGTCGTGGCGTCCGTGAAAATATTCAAATAATAATCCTCGCAGTGCAAGCTCCAAGATGACACAAAAACTTAAAAAAAACGGCTGGGTTTTTTGAAAGTTGTCAAATAAAATTTAACTGACAGTTTTCAATGGGTAAATTTATTATTTATCCAAATTATTTATAAACAGTTCAGCTAAAATAGGTGAAAGAGGAGAACCTATTGGTAGTCCTTTTTCTTGTTTAAAAATTGATTGTTGAAGAAAATGAAAAATTGATTATTTAAACAAAATTTAAGAAATAATTATCTATATCTGAAAATTATCAAGTTAGGCAATTCACTATCATGTAAATAATTGGATAATAAAGGAATCATTAATTAAATGGAAAACGACTGTTTCTGGTATAATTTTGTAAATTCGAAATTTAATATTGTATTCAATAGATGGAGATGTACTTCTAAAGCATAACACCTTTCAAATGATATAAACTAATAATGGAAGTCTTCAAGTTATTTACAATCAATTAAAATAGTGCACTTATAAATTGTTGATATCAATTATGAGAAAACATGTACGCACGTGGAGGTAGTATTTGCAGTAGAAAAATTTACGTTAATCGTTTTGAAATTACCACAATTTTCAAGTTGCCAATAATGTAGCTCGTTTTAACTATACGCTTCTTTAAGCCCATTTTTAATTACTTTGTGATTTATTATTTACGAGAGGAAAAAAAACAAGTTAAACAATTTTTTAGAGCCAATTTTCCTTTCAAATTGAGAGTTTTTATAGTGCATTTAGTAGATTAGAAAAAGTTAGTATGCGTTTTAAAACTGAATACTTTAAACAACTGACAGTAACGAATGTTTGTCAGACGAGGACATCGAAGAGTATAATGGCTTTAATGTTTTCCAAAAGCAACCGTAAAGTGGATTAGGTAATATACCATTTACGTCAACTATTCAAACTTAAATTGATCCGAATTACTTCTATTTCAGAAGACTTTCATAGAACATGCACGAAGCGTTCGGTGTCCATTTATTTATCATGGTCACGTTATTCCTTTTCCTAATAAATCGGGAACAATTTTACGCTTAATAAATTAATAATGAATACGTTTACCGTTTTACCAACATTAATTGCCATTTTAATTAATAAATTGCTATAGTAAGAGAGTGGGCGTTGTGATTAAACTTATTTTTTGCCCTCACGAAGGAAAGTAATTATACGATTTAATTTTGAGTTTACAAATTTAAATACAGTTCTCTTGGCAATTTTAATTCAAAGTAAGGAAACTAATATGAGCTTAAAACGTACTTTCCATATTTTCCGGTAGGGGAAACGGCAGACCTGCATAGATTATCTGTCGCCTACTTCGTTGAGAAAACCACTAATAATGCAAAGTACTGGAAGTAAATTACAAACGAAAATTTTTGTTGGTTGAACTTCGAAAGTTGTGCTTTAAGTTTAATCAACTAAACGACGAAAATAATTCACCAAATTGTACTGTTTTTGAATTCGCCGCGTAATAATTAAAAAGTTAAATCTATGTTTGATCCGCAAATTACAAATGAACAACCGCGATTTTTAAAGGAAATTCAGTTTCTATTTACGTCACGTCTCGTTTTGTTTAGCTAAATTACGGTGAACATAAAAATTTCGATTTAAAAATTTGGTTACGTAAAATACGAGAATGTAGAGTCTTGAAGATGTTTTGAAGCTCGTCTGGTACTTTCATTATGTCAAGTTGTAATGGTATAATTTGCATACTATAACTCAATATATTTTTTTATATAAATAACGTAAAGATTTTCTTTGGATAAATTTGATATTCAAAAGTGGTTTGGTGGTTATTCGTTATTACTATTAAAAGGTAATTGAGTTTGCATTTAAAAATTGTGGTTTTAAAATTTGAATCCTCGGAAAATGTTTTGTTGAAAGTAGTCTAGACACAAGAATTCATTCTATTGAGGAAATTCTTTACAAAATAACTTCAAAAACTAGAACTAAACTAAGTTACAATTATTTTCTTTCTTTACGTCGGTTTTCAGTTTTTGATTTTGTTTGTAATCTATTGTTTTTAAAAAAATCTTTGTTAAAGTGCTTTAAAATGTTCGCAACGGTGAAAAAACAAAACTAGAGCAAAAAAAATTTTATGTTTTAGTATCTGAATGTACGTGTGCTACATTAATATCGCTTTGAAGACATTTTAAGTTGACATATTGTTTTAAACTCTACCTTCCAAAGAGTTCTATTGTTTTGACATTAATCTCACCCTTTCGCTCTAATTTTAAATTATTTTATTTTAATTTTTTAAAAACTTAAATTGTTAGAAAATTAAATCTTACACTATCTTTGGATAACTAGTAAGTTTTGAGTTCTTGCCAAAAACTGTTACATCTTGTAAAAAAACAGAAACAATGACTTAAACGAAAATGCATTTTCATAGACATTTATATTATTTATAACTCATTTTGGCATATCTAAAGAAATTGACTTTTTGGATACCATTCTTTACGTTTTTTTAATTTTTGATAATGAATAGAGACGATGTTTGAGAAAAATGCTAGTTTAAAATGCTTTTAATTTGTTTACCTTTTCGAGTAAAACATTACGAATCTGGGATAAAATACTGCCGGAAAAAATATCCCAGTAAAAATACCACCGGGAAAAAATGTCTTTCGGAAAAATAGTCCCCGGAAAAAATATCCCTGGAAGAAAAATCCCCGAAACAATGTTTTCACAAATAAATATTAAATAATGTATTAAAATAATTGATATATATATATATATATGCCATTTTTAGTTTTAGATTATTATTCTATTGTTCTTAATTGTATTTTTATTCAAGTTTGATTAAGTTAGTATTATTTCAATTTTGACAACTTATTGTTTTTTTTTAATTTATTTTTATCTAAAACTAAGTAGTGACATTTTAAAACCGATTTCCTTTAGGTAAATATTATTATTGTTGTATGAGTTAACTAATAAAATTATATTCCTTTAGAGATACAACTGTCGTCATTATTAAAAACGATGCAAGAATTATAAATCGGTTTTGTTAGTCATAATAAAGTTAATTCAGAAATAGCAGATATGAAAGTGCATTTCTACATTGTTGTAGAAGAAATTAAGAAGACAAGCCTGGTAACTAATGTAAAAACAATACGTAAATGTTCAGAAGAACGGTATTTGTTTTCCAATAGAGATGCAAGACAAAGAATTTCACATTGACCTATTTAATATTCCTATCGTAAGAAATGCATGTAAAAATTTACTAAAAAGGGCGAGTATCGTAATTTAGTTGTTAATTTGCCATCAGAAATAGTTGATATGTATTTTGATGAAGAGTTAAATCCTGTGTTCAAGAATGTTATTTGGATGAACGACAAAAAGTGTTAGATTTATCATTGTTAATTAATAATGACAATGTTACAAATAATGCTAACTTCATATTCAAGGCCGAATTAATTGAACCCCCCCCCCCCAACAACAACCCCCAAAAACAACCACCCCCCCCCCCTCCCCAACAAACCCCCTCCCCCCCCCCCTTAAATTTAACTATTCTATACTAATTCGACCTTGCTGATACTGAATCTATCTTCACTTTTTATCTAGTAGCTCGGGTTTAGACGATACATGTACCACTAGATGTTTACTGGTTAGTCAGCAAATTATCACAAACGGTGAAGTAAGTAACAAGATTGTTTAATTTTATCGGGATGTCGTCATCAGGATAGAAAAAGACGTACTTTAAGTTCAGAAGTCCCATGATCTGGCGTGAACTACCAAACCATCACGATGACTGCTATTTTAGTGTTGTGAACATTACTGGAATAAATCGCAAAAATCGTTCTAAGTGGATTTTTCCCAGCTTGCAATCTGCTATTAGGCCTGTTCTGAGTTCTAGTGATGCGTCAGTACCACAGTCCCAACCTAGTACATTCACTCTAACATCGCCATAACGTTCAGAAGATAGTGATGATGTAAAGGATAGTGACTTTTATTACCCTTCCAAACCTCTACCTTTCAATCAAAATAATCTAGATGACCTGATCAGGGTCAGAACTTCCAGCTTCTCGGTTGAAAGAAAGAAATCTCGTAACACCCGACACATTTGTATCCGTTTATTGCAGTCGGGAAAGGAATTTACGCCCTTTCTTTTCTGAAGAGGATGATTTGGTTTATTGCACAATATTTCTGGTTTAATCACTGCAATGGGATTACACACTTATTTATTTATTTTTTATTTATTTGCATGGTAAATTTTTAATATTGTATCGTGATGTAAGTGTTATGTATGGTGCCCCAGAAGATCAGTACAAACCTGTATAGTGTGGTGACGAAACTGGGTGCAATTGTGGATTGGTTGATTCAAATGATTGGGGTCTATTAATAGATTTCTTGAAACGCATTCTTAAATGTGAACTTTTGCAAAATGGCAATAAACTTGGTTTTTTGCCTATTGCGTATTCAACAAAAATGAAAGAAGAATATCCTACAATATCATTAGTTTTGGAGAAAATAAAGTACAAAGAACATAACTGGGTTATATGCGTAGATCTGAAAATGGTAAATTTTCTGTTGGATCAGCAAGGGGGTACACGAAATATCCTTGTTTCATATGCTTATGGGACAGCCGAGCTAAAACTGAGCACTGGACTAAGAAAAGTTGGCCTGTTAGGGAGGCGTTAATTCCGGGAATGCTATATGTGATAAATGTTCCATTAGTATCAAGAGACCGCACAATACTGCCTCCTCTGCATATTAAATTAGGGTTAATGAAGCAGTATGTGAAAGCTCTTGACCAGGAAGGGGAATGTTTTAAGTATATCACAAGAATGCTTCCAAAACTAAGTATTGAAAAGATAAGATCTGGTATTTTTAATGGTCCTCAGATCAGAAAATTAATAAAGGATCCATATATTACCAGTTGTATGACAGTTGTTGAAAAATCTGCTTGGAATGAGTTCGTTTGGTTAGTGAAAAATTTCTTGGAGAATCAAAGTCGGCTGACTACCATCAACACATTCAGAAACTAATGCTGAACTTCCAGCGACTTGGATGCAACACGAACATTAAGCTACATTTTCTCTTCGGCCATTTAGACCGTTTCCCTGAGAATCTGGGTGATTTGAGTGAAGAACAGGGAGAACGCTTACATTTGCACTATAGAATACCGATATTAGGGTTACTAAAATGCGAATATGATGGCTGATTACTGTTGCAGCATTCAGAGTAGTACTTCTAAATCAGCTCAGGCAAGGAAATCATACAATAGAAAGTTCTGTTCTTAGTAGTTTTGATAATAAAAAATTTTTGCTTGAAAACTAGAATAATTTTGAAAAAATTCCTCCCCTTCATATCTGAATAACTAGAGCTGCTCCAGGAAAAGGGACTTCAAATTTGAAAATTCAGTGAGTAAGTACTTTTAGAATCAGGTATAAAACTTCATGCAACAATACCACTGTTTACTAATGTTACCAAAATTAAAAGGAGGAGGAGGGTGGGTTGGGAAAAAATTTCTTTTTTTAATATATTGTAGAGATAAGGTGCTCCTTTTTGCGTTCCCCCTTCTTTTGGTTTTTTTTTTGTTTTTTTTTATGTTATAAAAAAAAAAAAAGTTTTTTTTTATTAATAAATAATGTATTCTTTTTTGTTTCTAGATTTTTTGGTTTTTGGTTTTATTTATAAATATAAATTAAGAAGGGAAGAAAAATAGTTAAAAATGGAGGAAAAAGAAAAAAAGATAAATTAAAAAAAAAAAAAAAAAAAAAAATAGAGAAAGGTAAAAAAATTGCTACTTCTTTTGGTTTTACCACAAAGGAGGATAACTTGTCTTTTCTGGCAAAAAAGGAAAACTTTTTTCTTTTTCTTCATTTGTTTTTTTTAGGTAGAAAAAAAAAAAAAAAAAAAAGTAAAATATTATAAAACTCCTTGTTTTGGGGTTGGAATTTTTCCAAAAAAAAAAAAAAAAAATAAAAAATAACATTAAAAAAAAAAAAATTTAATTAAAAAAAAAAAAAAAAACACAAAAATTTATCTGAGTTTTCCAAATATATTATTTTTAATCTAAAAATGTGAAAAAAATAAAAAAAAAAAATAATCCAAGAAAAATTTCTTTAAAACAATTAGTGGTGTGCAAAGTAGTATCGGTAAAATTACATTACCTTTACGAATTTACGATATTGAACATGAAGTTGAATTTAATGTTATTAGAAATGAACGATTTTCGTACGATCTTCTTTTAGGATTGGATGTCATTAAAAGTTTCGTCTTATACAGGGTGAAAATCTTCAAATTTATTAAAAAGAAAAAAAATGAAAGAAAAAGAATGTATACAAGAAAAGTTAGTTCAGTAAGAACATTATAAATTATTCAGAATTCTCCGCTTTTTCGGAAATGCAACAAAAAGTGAAACTTTAGATAAACAAAAATCTATTCTTAAGATAGTTGAAAATTTAATATTTTTGCCGTAGATAAGTATGATGTTGGACAAGTTAAGAATCATGAAGGTCAAATTAAACTTATAGAAAACAGGTATGTTTCTAAGAAACCATATCAACTGTACTATTCAAGACCAAGATGAGATTGATTCCCAAGTGACAATCTTTTTGAAGATGGATTTAATTGAAGAATCTACGTCGCCTTTGCTGCTCCAGTTACTTTAGCGTTTAAAAGGAAGATGGAAGACGTTCAAGACTGTGTACTGACTTTAGAGAATTGAACAAGATTGTCGTGCCAGAATCACAACCTTTTCCTCGCATTGAGGATATAATTGTAAAGACCCGGAATTGTTCATGGTATTCAGTGCTGGATATTAACTCGGCGTTTTGGTCAGTCCCAATTCGTAAAAAAGATCGTTACAAGACAGCATTTGTAACTCAATCAGGACACTTCCAATGGAAAAGATTACCTTTTGGGTTAAAAATTTCACCAGCTATTTTCCAACGAATACTTGCAAGTATTATAAGACAAAATGGTCTTAATGCTTTTGCGTGAATTATATTGATGATATTTTGATTTTTTCGCAATCATATATGAACATTTAGAACTTTTGCTGCAAGTAATATTACAGGAAGGATTCAAAATTAAACTTTCAAAATGTAATTTTCTATGGACAATGTAAAATATTTAGGTCACAGGATAAAATACAACACAGTGCAGCCACATAATGATAACTTAATATCAATTAGAATTTTCCACGTCAAAGAATAAGAAGAATGTTCGTCAATTTTTGGGTAAAATTAATTTTATTATAAATATATCCCAAATAGTGCTAGATTGTTGGCTCCTTTACATATGTTAACTAGCAACAAAAAAAATTTTGTGTGGACAGAAGAGTGTGAAACATCATTCAAGGAGATGAAGAATACTTATGTCAAAGTCCAATTCTTGCTATTTTTTGATCCGCAGCGTCCAACATTTGTATTTACAGATGCAAGTAAGATGGGTGTTGGTGCTGTTCTAAAACAAACTCAGGATAGTGGAGAACTATTACCAGTTGCTTATTTCTCAAAGAAGCTAACTACGGCACAAGCAAAAAATCGACGTACCTGGAATGTTTAGTAGTGAAAGAGGCATTAATATTCTGGCAACATTGGTTGTCAGGATTGCAATTTCATGTCATTTCAGATCATAAGCCACTGGAAAATTTAAGAATCAAAGCACGAACAGATGAAGAACTTGGAGATTTATTGTTTTATTTGTCACAATACAATTTCACCATGCGTTATGCTTCAGGAAAAACAAATAATGAAGCGGAATCCGGTGCTGGAAAGTTTTGATATTTCTGATAACGTTTTGCAAGTAGTAAATTTAACTACAATTGAGGAAATTAAACAAGATCAGAAAAATAATATTGGTAATTTACCAACTCTAAAAAACACGTTTTCAAAAAACGATATAATATACAAAAAAATTAGAAATCGTGAAAGAATCATGGTATCTTCAGAATTTGGACGTTCCTTGATTCATAAAATTCATCACTTCTATGGTCATATTGGAGTTTCTCATTTAGCTGCACTTATTCGTCAGTTTACTACTTCAGTAACATGGATACAATGATTAAAGATTATTGTTTGAAATGTGAAGTATGCAAACTGAATAAATCTAGAAGAAGTAGAGAGATTGGAGTATTATCTCAATTAGGACCGCCAAAGAATGTTTTGAAATTATGTCATTGGACACGATTGGTGGATTTGCTGGGAATAGGTCTAGAAAAATATTTACACTTGCTAGCGGACAATTTTTCCCGTTATGCTTTTATGTCTACATCATCAAGTCAAAAAGCAAGAGATTTTTATTCAACTTCTCCAACCAATTATAGCAAATCATAAGATCAAGGAATGTGCTTCTCGTCGATCAATATTCTGGAATTAATTCTTATGAATATAAAAAATTTTTCGTAAAAATGATGTTACATTGCTTTTTACCTCGGTGGATTGTTTTTATCTAATGGGTTAAATGAAAGATTGAATCAAACATTAGTGAATCGCATTCGTTCAGGTCCTTATTGCATTGTACAACGAATATCGAGTTCAATTTATGAAGGTAAACAGCAGAAGACGTAGGCCAGAAGCCAATTATTATCATTCTAGTAAATTGTTTGCCATATTATGGAGAGTCAATAGATATTGTTAGTTAGAAACAATCTGAATAGCGGATTGCTCTCTCAGGGGAAGATGTAAAAATATAATACCATTTTTAGTTTTAGATTATTATTCAATTGTTCTTAATCGTATTTTTTTTCAAGTTTGATTAAGTTAGTATTATTTCAATTTCGACAAGTTATTGTTTTTTTAATTTATTTTATCTAAACTAAGTAATGACATTTAAAACCGATTTCCTTTAGGTAAATATTATTATTATTTGTATTAATTAACTAATAAAATTATATTCCTTTAGAGAGAAATCTGTCGTCGTTATTAAAAAGAAAGCTTTATATATATATATATATATATATATATATATATATATATAATATATATATATACAGGTGCCCATAATCTATCTCATAACATGGGTAACTTTCTTAATATGCAAAATAGGTAATCGGTTAAATTAGGAAAGTTGGGCAGAATTACAAGCAAAATGTTAAACTTTTTCCAAATTTGACATATGTCTTCAACTTTTGAAATTTTGTGAAAAAACTGAAAACAGTCGATTTTTAATGTTGTCCTGTTCCACTACTACTTACTTTAGAACTGAACTAAAATGACATCTTATACATATTTTTTACGTAGAATTCGATAAAATTACTCAAAATGTCATAACCCTCTTGATTTTCGAGATATAACACAAACTTACATTTTTTTAAATGACAATCATAGTTGGCTGTGATCTTATTAAATAGCTTTTGTTTTTGCGATTTCATTGATATAAGGTTCGATATACTTTACTCTTGTATTTCTATTTAAATGCCCAAAATTGTGTTGTTGATACCATTAAGGAACAAAATGATTTACAAGTTAGTTAAACTTGAAACAAAATTTATATTGACAATATAATACCACAAGTAGGTACTATTAATGGTTTGTAATTATGTTCTATTTCAATAATGTACAAAAGACATAAAAGTTCATATTAAATGTTCGAAATGGCCCCCGTTAACCAATATGCACATTTGACATCTTCTAACCATCTCTCTATGCACTTTTTCCAAACTGCGAGGACGAATTCTTCTAATAATCAACCTAATTCTATCTTTTAATTCTTCTACATTATTGGGTTTTTCTTTGTACACCCTGTCTTTAACGGTTCCCCACAAGAAAATATCGAGAGGTGTGATATCAGGTGTTCTTGCCGGCCAATTAATAGGACCTGAATTACCGATCCAGCTCGGAAAACGTTCGGAAAGATATTCAGAAACAGCTCTAAAATTATGAGCAGGAGCACCATCATGTTGGAAATGAGTAAGATTTTGTACCACATTTAATGGCAGTTCATCTAACATGTCTTCCAAGTCATTTTGAAGAAATTCTAAATATCGCCTTCCATTTAAATGGTAATTGTAAAGAACGGACCAATTATTCTGCTACCGAGGATGCCACACCACACATTTATTGAAAAAATATGTTGATCTCGTCTCTCAACAGTAACATGAGGGTTGTTCTCAGACCAATAGTTATTATTATGTCTATTAAATACACCGTTATTGGTAAATTTTGCCTCGTCAGTAAATAAAATTCTGCGCAGAAATATGGATCGTTGTCAGTTTCTCTTAAAAACCATCGAGCGTAATTTAATCTTCTCTCTGAGTCGGCTGGATACAAGGTGTTGCCGATATGAAATTTATACGGCTTGAATCGATTTTGTTTTAAAATTAAACGAGCTTTTTCTGTAGAAGTACCACACTCACTTGCAATTTCACGGGTAGATGTTTTGGTTTATAATTTACATATGCCAAAACTCTTTCTTCGTCTTCTTGATTAAACTTTTGCTTAGCTTTTGGTTTCATAAATGATCCGTATAGTTTTAAATTATTTTCCAGTTTGGAAAAAAGTCTTTTATCTGGTTGTCTTCTTTCCATATATCTTTGCAAATACATTTCACTGGCTTCATTACTATTTCTGTTGCTAGCATAATAACAAAAAAGCATGTCGTTTCTCTCTTCATTTGAATACATTGTTTATTTTGAGAATTTTATGTTTTTAAAATAAATCACCGTGAATAATACAACTTACTTATGTAAATCAAATTATTTAGTTGACGACACAGGCTTTTTGTTTCAACAGGTTTTGTTTGAAGCATTTGTTTCCATAGCCTGCCTGTGTATTATTTTGCAGCTTAATTGTATCAATAAACTACTTTTAGCATTTACAAAAAAATGTAAGAGTAAAGTATATCGAACCTTATATCAATGAAATCGCAAAAACAAAAGCTATTTAATAAGATCACAGCCAACTATGATTGCCATTTAAAAAATGTAAGTTTGTGTTATATCTCGAAAATCAAGAGGGTTATGACATTTTGAGTAATTTTATCGAATTCTACGTAAAATATGTATAAGATGTCATTTTAGTTCAGTTCTAAAGTAAGTAGTAGTGGAACAGGACAACATTAAAAAAATCGACTGTTTTCAGTTTTTTCACAAAATTTCAAAAGTTGAAGACATATGTCAAATTTGAAAAAAAGTTTAACATTTTGCTTGTAATTCTGCCCAACTTTCCTAATTTAACCGATTACCTATTTTGCATATTAAGAAAGTTACCCATGTTATGAGATAGATTATGGGCACCCTGTATATATATATATATATATATATATATATTAACTATATAGTTGCTAACATTTTCGTACGTGAACGCTTTCACGAGTCGACACTAGATGTCGAAAAAACTTATCATTTAAATATATATATATATATATATATATATATATATATATATATATATAGACATATAAACCGGCAGTTGTTGAGCCCGTAGAATATATAAACGGTACGCTCTCGGGCCCGAAGAAACGTTATTGAGCCCGACTTCGGGCTCATCAACGTATCCATGTGTATATTATCATTATACTATTGTATATGCATTGAAACGTGTAAATCGAAAATTTGGCCGGGCTCATTTAGGATACGTTTATATATCCACTATATACAAAATAGTTCGAACGAATGCGCTGCAGAGGTCTCTTTTATATACACGTTCTCGTTCGTTACGGATGGTACGTTGAGTGGCCCAGTATGTGGCAACATTGAACAGGCCTAACAACGTACAAAAACATATAGTCTGCGTAAACATTTTAGTGGGTAATACTATGTATCAGCACATTTTCCGACTTACACACGTTAAGTATTGTTTTGGCGACTAATCACTACTAAGTTTTGCTATATTGATCTCATTAAAGTAAAAATTATACGCAATGTAAGTACGTGATATCGTACTTTACAAAAAAAACAGCTATTAAATTAACATTAAGATATTGTAATAAAATATTATATTATTCAATAAGTGGTAAAAGAAGGCAATAACTCACGCGGATGATTTTGCGACACGAGACGTTAGTCGAGTGGCGTAATCATCCAAATGAGTTATTGTCCTTTACCACGAGTTGAATACTATGCTTTATCTACGACTATAACATTTTCTGTTGAAAAAAATTTTTTTTTTAATTTTACGATGTTAAATTTTTAATTTATTTGACATTTGTTTAAAAGAAAACAAGATAGGTATTATGATCCCTTACGGTTGCTATGAAAATACGATAATCTGTGAGTTATTATAACTCACGCTTGTAACTCACGCATCCTAGTCATTTATACAATTATTCATCAAAATTCATTGAAAAAGAAGACTATATAATCCAATCGGAGTAGATAAAATTATTTAAAAGCTTTAAATGCATATTATTTTGTTACTATTGGAAACAAAGGTTTTAATTACAACACGTTTTATTAATTAATCCAATGAACAGTTTTTGATTATGAAGTTTCTAATTTTGCCACAAAATAAGTTAGTAACATAAGTTAGTTCGTTCGCGCTTCTGTAAAAGGTTCTAAAAGGATCTGGATCAAAGGTTAGATTGATTGATATGATTATTTAAACAACGATTTAATGAAACAAATATTTAATAATATTAGCTTTTAGAATACACATTATAAACAAAGGCTTTTACAACAACCCAGTTTCTACCAACAAATATGGCTTTATGTTTATTTAAGAATTCTTCAACTTCAGTCTTCTTGGGAGGTATTTTATTTTTAATATGTCCGTTGAAATGTGTTTTTATTAAATGTTTCTGTTCCTCCGTCCATCTTTGTCTAATTATTTTAGTTTTCTGTGAAGTCTGCTCTTCTTCTTCACTGGAAGCGTCGGTAGTGGACGACCATCTCGATTTGGCTGAAATTAGAAAATGCTATGATTAAAGGCAATCAAAGACGAACAGACTAATATACTTACCAGATGTAAGAGTATTTTTTGCACCACCTCTTGATTTTTGTTTCTGATTGCGTTTATCTGTTTTAATTTTTTTTCGTAAACTCTTAATTGACTGTTTATCATCATCGGAAGTTCCGGTAGTGGGAGGCGATCTTGATTTGGCTGAAATTAGAAAATGCTATAATCAAAGACGAATAGAATAATAAACTTACCAGATGTAATAGTACTTTTGCACCACCTGGTTTCTGTTTCAGTTTCCGTTTGGCTGTTTTAATTTCTTTTCGTGAAGCGTCTTCATCTTCATCGGAAGTTCTGGTGGTAGGCGGAGATCTTGATGTGACTGCAACTGAAAATGCAATAATAAAGCACCAAAATCGGTAGAGAGAAATGTTCTTACCAGATTTAACGGTAGTAGTTGAACGACTTCTTGATTTATCTGAGTTCATATCTTGTTCCTCCCCTGAATCAGTGTCATTGGAGAGGTCAACTTCATCCAAATTCATTCCTTTA
The DNA here is from genome assembly GCA_030710515.1 of Abscondita cerata. Taxonomy (NCBI): domain Eukaryota; kingdom Metazoa; phylum Arthropoda; class Insecta; order Coleoptera; family Lampyridae; genus Abscondita; species Abscondita cerata. Next base: position 447,338 of record JALBCR010004308.1, on the reverse strand, counting down.
TATTTATTTCCTTTTCCTCTATTTATTGCAAGTAAGACTTTAGATACTTTAGCAGTTTGGAATACATCTTGCGGCAGCCTGCAAAAATTGTATTGGTAGCATACATGTATTATTGTAATGTAGTGGTTAACTTACCTGTAATATTCCTCAAGAGTTTTTTTTTTGTGTGGCCCATAAATGTTGCAAATTGTTCTGTCAGAAACATTGTTTTAATTCAAATAGTTCTTAAACAAAATTTAAAAAATACGTTTTGAGTTGGCACCCTTTTGTTTGAATATTAATCGTTACGATAAAGTTTTACATTGTTCTAGTTGTTCTAAATACTGTTTCAAAAACAAATCAATAACTTAAATTATAGGGTTAGAAATTCAAAATCAAATATTTCAGCTGGCACCCCTTTTGAAATGTTTGAAATTTTTGAAACTGTTCTACATTGTTCTAGCTGTTCTAAACATTGTTACAAAAACAAAAATTTATAACTCAAATTATAAGCTCACAAATTTAAAGTAACAATTTTTGAGCTGGCACCTTCTTTTAAATGGTTTCAATACTGTTCTACATTATTGTAGTCCATAACCCAAATTATAGACCAGCAAATTAAAAAAACACAATCTGTAAGCTGGCATTCCTTTTTATTAAATCAAACGTTGCAATATTGTAATACATTAGCTGTAGTTGTTCTAAACATCATCACAAATGAACAAATTCATAACTTAAGCTATAAGGTCACACAAAAATACAAATTTGAACTGACATTAATTATAAGCTCATAAATTATTTCTTATTAGTTCTGAATTGTACTAAGTCTAAAGCTCTACCTTTAAATGCATTTTTGGGTATCAATCACGACATTTTTAAAAAAATGACGATTTTGCTATATTAATAATAGAAATATGTAGTTCAATAATAGTTATTTGTTATACAAGACGGTAAAATTATTTTTATCGACAAGTGAAAATGTTTAATTTCAAGAGTCTATAATGAAATTTTACCGTTGTGTGTAACATTGTATTTTTTATTGCGAACGTTAAAGAAAAACCACGAGAAAAGCTCAATAATTTTGCAGACAGAAATAAGAAAATCAGTCAAAAATTAAATTGCATTTGGTTTGTTTGGTATGTTGCTATACCAAATAAATAATTGTTTCACATCAATAATAATAATAATAATAATAATTTCAAATAAAAATAGATACCTACTTAATTAAAGAATTTTATCTATCCTTGCTGTTAAAGTTCCATTTTATCTACCCTTACGGTTAAAATGGTACTTTAAGCTGGTGTTTTGAGTTGAATAAAGTATACTGTAACCTTCGCAATAAAAAAAAGTTTTTTATTTTGGCCGAAAACTGCAATAAAGATAACGGTCTATTAAACAAAAATGTTCTTTTAATTACCTTTAATGAGTATAGTATATAGTCCGGGAGCTCGCTTAATTTGTTAATAGGTAAAACAAAATATATAATAAAATTACCCTTTGAAGTCATTCAGATCATCTGGGCCCCTATTCTTGATTTTTGGAAAATTATTTTCTCATGAAAATGACGAAAATTCTAGTATGTTTCTGCGACAATTATGGTAATTGTAACTAGAACATTGTACAACAGTATTGCAACGTTTGATTTAAAAAAGGCGGAGCTGGTCTATAATTTTGGTTATGGATTTTTCTTTTTGGAAAAATGTTTAGAATAACTAGAATAAAGTAAAACAGTATTGAAATTTGAGATCATTTAAAAAGGGTGCCAGCTCAAAAATTGTTAGTTTTAATTTCTGAGCATATAATTTGAGTTACGGCTTTGTTTTTGGAACAAAGTTGAGAACAACTAGAACAATGTAAAACTGTATCGTAACATAAAAAAAGGAGTAGCAACTCAAAACGTACTTTTTAAGTTTATTTGAGAACTAATTGAATTGAAATAATCAGGAACAATTTTTAAAATCAAACATTACGAGAAGTAGGGTACGTACATCAAAAATTTCTATTTTAATTAAAAGTTAGATTATTATTTGATTATTTTCATTATTATTACATACAACTTTGCTCTTTAGTTTTTCCCCTAGGACTTGTAGTTTTGGCGGAAATCGAGATAAATCGTTTTTACCCATAAAACCTTAGATTGCCCGTAAATTATTATTCCTTTAATTCTTATTATATTCTCTTTCTTTTCCAACAGGTTTCATTCTACTATTATTTTTTTTACTTTTGACCAATTTGAAATGTTCATTTCTGTTCTATTGTAGATACATAGAAACTACTCTGTAACTGGAAAGTGTTTCACAATATGTGTTATATTTTACACTTTATTATTTCACTTAAATAATGCAGGCTATTTTCTAATTGAATATCAATATCTAAGGAAGCGATTTTTGGGTCCATTTTAAGAAAAAAACTTTACTTGAATATATGTCTTAAATGTCTGAACTTTTGAGATATAGGGTGGTAAAGTTTTTAAAAATAAATAATTTCTTGTTAATATTTTTAAATGAATTTAGCTACTCTAACGAAATTTGGCATACATGTACAGGGTGTCCCATTTTCAACACTTGTATATCGTATCTCCGTAATTGTTAGTGCAATCAAAAAAGTAATATAGGGGCAACGTGTTCTTTTTGGGTCACACTTAAAATAATAAAATAAAAATTTGAAGATGTTTCCTCGCTTAAAAGATACGAGGGAAAATAAAAAAAAAATGAATTTTTTTTTTAGTTTTGTTTTTAATAGCTTCTGTTTCATGGTTTATTGCGATTTAAAGTAATGGAGTTTAAATAAATCGCCTAGGAAACCAATAACTTTATGTTCCATTTTAAAAAATGAGGTTAGGTCCGATTACTTTTTTTACCTGAACTCGTATCCTCATTTTTGAACCGGTATATTATTCAAACACTATAAAGAAACGTGAATTAATTGTTAATCAGAACTTTAATTGTTAAATCGGTTACAGAAAACAAAAACCTGGAAATCGGCTATTTTTAATTATCAGCTTACTCATACCTAAAAATGGTAAATTATACACAAAAATTATTTTATACTGAATTGGGTAATTACATTTAAAATTAATATTTCTATTCGATGAATTGGGTTTACTAAACCAGTCTGTAATAATGGTTTCTTTTAATTAGTATAACATTTAAATAATTAAGTGAATTGTTTACTTCCTGTTCAAATGTAAGCGATAACCTGCTGTGATAGTACTATATTAGGAGATATTCCATTAGATCAATTAATTAAAGATATTCCTCCCCAGTTGACAATTCCGCCAACGTTTATTAAAAAATATGTTGAGGGTTTATTTTTAATAATTGACAAAAATATATTGACTTACCTTATACTAAATGCAACAACTATCATTAAATTGGGAAAACAAAATTTTAAGTATAATCCAAAAACAGCACATGACAGATACCCTATAAGTGTCGTAAATCGGACATCCTGAACTATGTATGAAAAGCTTTTTAATGTACCACATTTTTTATTTTCACCGTCGCGACGTACGAAAGGTGACCTTCTTGTTTTTCAATCCGATGCGCGTTTTTCGTAATAAATAGAAAATGTTTCTCTGGAAAATATTAACAATAACGTTAATATGACAATTTTTTAAGCGAAAACCGTGCATTGGATTAAAAATCAATCAATCAATGGATCAAATGTGCTAAGATATTGATGGGAGCGTTCAAAAATAATTTTTATTTCAAGAGAAATCAGTGACATACCATCAATGCCGTACCTAAATATTTGAACAATTTTATTAATTTCATTCTAATATTCGTAATTATTAATTACATAAAGAATAATGTTAATTTCTTTATTACAAATGTACGAATTGCAAGTTCAAAATTTTGTTTATATCTTATATAAATTTATTTATATAAATTGAGTCCCCAGATAAAATAAAAAAGGAAAACAAAAATTAAACCTAGTATTTACTTTTTATAAATAATGTTTAAGCACACTATTTGTATGTGTATACGATTATTATATTATAGGAAATAAAAACAACAAATGAAGCAAGATAAATTTTGAAATACTTACCACTACAATTGAGAGCCATCGACACTAGTTTTTTAGTTCTAGAATTCATTTTAGCACATAAAAACTCACGATTTGCACACTTCAAATTGAACAAACGAACTGAATGATAATATTTTTGAAATTAACCAAGAAGACATGGTAATGAATATAACAAAAGGCTTATTAGAATTACTACATCCTGTGTTATTGAAATGGGTACCATAATTAGAAAGTGCATGGGCTTTGTTTAGGGGATTAAAATTGCTAATGTGTTCAATAAGCTCATTAACAGAAAAACAAACAAACAAACAGAACAAACAGAAAAACAACAAAAAGGTTATTAAAAATATTTTTGGTTTGGCAGAAAATTATTTTGCAAATAATCGAGCGTTAATATGTTAATCTCTCTATTTTTAAAAATATAATCTTTTGTTACAAATTGAATAGATACTTCTTGAAAATAAAGTTTTCTGCAAGATTTATGTTCGACTATGAAACATCATTTTACAATTATTTATTATAATTCCGTTTTTGTTCTTAGATAATTTAAGTTCTACACTATAATAGACGAATGATTTTATTTATTACGCGTATCAAGGCTTTTGTACTACTGCTATCAAGTATTAAATTCAAATTCAAACTAAATAAAAAATAAAAGCTGGGGCACGTCGATTGCTTTCAAACCTTTAATATTAAAGTGGATTTTATACAAAAAGAATTAATTGACTAGGGATACATAACTAACGTTTTTATCTTTATGAATGTTAAATCGAATACGTTTCATATAAATCTGATCAATTTATAATGACGCTTGAAGTCGGGTCGGTAACAAAGAGAATTAAAACTAATTTTGTTTTGTCTATAAACCAGATAAAGCTCTAGTCTAGAACTTAAAAGTATCGATGGTAAAAGTTAAATTAAAAGTCTTAATTTAATCAAATTACTTAAAACTCGAATAGTCTTGGCTTGCACTTTATATTGAATTCATATTGGATACTTGAGAGTTTTGAACAAAATTTGATTATGTGGCACATCTCCTAAATAAATTGAAAACATTTTATAATTTTGATGAAGCTAGTATTGCGCTCATCAGATCATACTTACGCAATAGAAAAAATAAACAGTCAATGTTGTATTTTCTGATAATCGCTTCTTGCGTAATGGAGTACCTCAAGGTTCAATTTTTGGGCCTTTATTATTTCTTATATATGTTAATGATTTACATTTACATTTCCAAAATGAATCGTCCATTATTCAATACGCAGATGACACGGCGATATTAATTAAAAATTCTTACATTGCTCTACTAAAAATCTTATACTAATATAAAGACAATAAAACTTTTATTTACACTTCGACCACATAATTTTCAGAATAAGAACTCTAAAAAATTTTAGAAATAAATCTTGATCCTAAACTACAATTCACAGACCGTATAAGTCAATTGACCAGAAAATTTAACAGTGACATATATATTTTAATGCGTTTAGAAGACAATGTTTCATCAAAATGTCTCAAAATGACATACTTCGGATTAATTCATACTCATTTAAATTACTGTAGTATCATTTAAGCAAATTGTTATAGATCAAACTGAATATTCTCGTTGCAACGTAAAGCTCTATGTGTTTTAGGAACAATCGCTTTTAGAAAAGGTTGTAAGCCAATTTTTATTAAATTAATAATTATGACACTGCCGTCACTGTTTATTTTTAATTGCATCACTTATGCTAAAAAAATATGTAAAAGTTTTACATACAAATCAGATGTTCATAATTATTACACGAGAAATTGTGATAAAATAGAAAAATAATTGTATAGATTAAGTGTAAACATTAAACTACCATCACATATACGTGATTTAACTATTAAACAACTCAAACAGGAAATACAAAATTATTTACTAACAAAGGCTTTTTAGTCACTATCGGAATTTCTTAATTGTAGAAAAGAAGAAATGATAAGTTAATTATGTATCATAATTGTTTGACGGATGTAAATACATCTTGTGTAGAAACAAATACAAATGGTAAATACCGTTTAACTTATATAAAAGTACCTTTGATGAGCCCGAAGGGACTGGCAACGTTGTGGGGCTCATGAAAGAACTCTAAATATATTTTCTGTATATAATCGGGCTCCACAGCGTTCTGTATTTAAGCGCGGGGTACTGGGCTCAACAGCGGCCTGTTAACGTATCGGGCTCAACAAGATACCGTCTATAACTATATATATATATATATATACTGATAATGCAAACAAGTTTTTAATATTAATAACAAAAATAATAGTAAAACATAATGAGTAAATACACATAAAATATGTTAAAATGTTTCAATTCTTCACATCTACCAACCAACACCGTTTACCTCTAATCACATGAAAACACATAATTTTTTTAAAGAAGAATATTGTGGTAACTGTAACCTACCAACCAACAATGTTCACACCCGATCGCAACTAACAACCAACATAGATTACCCCGAATTACATGAAAATATGTAATTTTATTTAAAAAAAATTGTAATAACTGTAACCTACCAACCAACACCGTCATATCTACTAACCAACACCGTTTACTTCAAATCACATGAAAACACGTAATTTTTTTAAAGAAAGAAATTGTAATAACTGTAACCTACCAACCAGTAACGTTTACACCCGATCACACCGACCAACCAACACCGTTTACACCAAATCACATAAAATAATATAATTTTTTAAATAAAAAAATTGTAAAACTGTGACCTACCAACCAACACCGTTGAGCCTCGATCACATTTAGCAACCAACACCGTTTGTCCTAAACCATATGAAAACATGTATTTAAAAAAAAAATTGTAATAACTGTAACCTACTAACCATCACCGTTTCCCCCGACTACATTAGTATGGGAAAAGTACCGGCTTCTCTTTGCTAAATATAAAACATGTAATTTTTTTAAAGAAAGAAATTGTAATAACTGTAACCTACCAACCAGTAACGTTTACACCCGATCACACCGACCAACCAACACCGTTTACCCTAAATCACATAAAATAATATAATTTTTTAAATAAAAAAATTATAACACTGTGACCTACCAACCAATACCGTTGAGCCTCGATCACATTTAGCAACCAACACCGTTTGCCCTAAACCATATGAAAACATGTATTTAAAAAAAAATTGTAATAACTGTAACCTACCAACCATCACCGTTTCCCCCGACCACATTAGTATGGGAAAAGTACCGGCTTCTCTTTGCTAAATATAAATAAGTAACAGTCCATAAATATTTTAATAACGAATTCTAGAAAAAGTGAACTCGGTAGGCAGAAACTAAAAGCCTAATTATAAGCTAAAAATAAAAGTTTACATACCTCGATATCATATTTTTTACTTAAATTTGATTTAAATAAATTATTACATTAGATTAGATTGTAATAACTGTAACCTACCAACCAACAATGTTCACACCCAATCACACCTAACAACCAACACAGATTACTCCGAATATGTATTTTTATTAAAGAAAAAAATTGTAATAACTGTAACCTACCAACCAACACCGTTTACTCCCGGTCATATCTACCAATCAACACCATATTTATCTCTAATCGCATGAAAACACGTAATTTTTTAAAGAAGAAAAATTGTAATAACTGTAACCTACCAACCAATAACGTTCACACCCGATCACACCTATCAACCAACATCGTTGACCACCGATCACATCTAGCAACCAACACATTAGTATGGGAAAAGTACCAGCTCCTCTTTGCTTAAATCCAATCGAATAACACTTTGTATCGATTTGATTTAAATATAAATAAGTAACAGTGCATAAATATTTTAATAACGAATTCTAGAAAAAGTGAACTTGGTAGGCAGAAACTAAAAGCCTAATAATAAACTAAAAATAAAATTTTACATACCTCGGTATCATATTTATTACTTAAATTTGATTTAAATAAATTATTAGATTGACTATTTGTGAGTTTTAGGAAAATTTTCTATCTTTACTGAAGGCCTTTTATTAATTGTAACATGACAGATAGTGACATAAAAGACAACGGTTAGTTTACCTTGCAATTTTTGCAAGTGTAATCGTTCAGTTGTTACAATATTAGTATATACTTATGTAGTTGTATGTTACACACGTAAATTGAGAATGCGTCTGCAACTTACATAGAGTTGTTCGGAAAACCAAACCGTTGATTACGTCGGTATCTTACACATATGCCATCAAACCAGTTAAAGGTTAAAAAGGATTGAATTTTGTTAAATATAAAATTAAAATTTATACATTATTGCTTCTTATCTTTTAAAAATTAGAAATATAAAATTGAAAACTATATTTTGAAATAATTCATTTTTGGGGTACTATTTTTTCCGGGGACATTTTTTCCTGGGGTTTTTTTTTTCTATTGGTATTTTTTCCGGCGGTATTTTTTTCAATCCCTAAAAATTACCTATCCCAGTAACTCAAATTTTCTAAAAAAAATGGGTACAAAGTTTTTGAGTTAGTGGGTTTTACCGAAGTACTAGTAGTAAAAAAAACAGATGGATAATTTTTGTTCATAAATGGTATGTGACACTTTGTACATTTCCTAAATCGCTTTAAAATATTCAAATGTTTTGTCTGTGTGTTTCTTTGACAGCTTTCGAAAGATTGAACTTGAATACCGTAAAATGGGGTGAATCGGAACATTGGGGTAAATAGTTTTATAGTAATAGGGATGTTCTTAGAGAGTTTTGTTAATTTCATTACTCAAACAACAATAACAAAAAAAAATACTTAACTTTTATTGAATTAATGCACGTTTTACGTTACTGGCAGTTAAATGGGAACAGAACATTGGGGTGAATAGGAACTGTTAAAAGGCCGAGAATATACATTTTTACTGCAAAAAAATACAAGCATCATGTTCCAGAGAACATGTGGCGGCATAAAAAGGGAAATATCAAAAAACATGGTGGACAAACCATTTTAACAAAAGAAGAGGAAATTCTTTTGATAGATAATATTAATATATTCGCTGATTGGGGTACCCTATTGACACCTACGATTTCCAGCTTTTAGTCAAAACTACCTGGACAACTTTGGTAAGACAATTGCCCGTTTCAAAACTAATCTACCAGAAAAAGAATTTCTTTATGGTTTTCTCAATAGACATAAAAATCAGATTTCTAATTGCATGTGCCAAAACATTAAACGTTCTCGAGCGATTATTAGTAGAGATATTGTGGATGAATACTTTAATAACCTTTAAACCATGTACCACCGACTATGATGAGACATATTTAACGGGCGACGTTGGTAAGAAAAAGGTTAGTCAGAAGGGGGTGAGACACCCTGAACCTGTTATAAATACCAACAAGTTGGCTACATCCTTAATGTTTGCTGCAACAGGGGATGGGGTACTATTACCGCCTTATGTCGTCTATAATTCTCAAAATTTTTATGTATGATTCATGGACTGAGGGAGACCGTAACAACTTTAGATGTAATCGAACGCCGTGAGGATGGTTTGACATGGAGTGCTTTGAAGATTTGATTATGACTACAGTAATACCTTATTTTAGAAGATTGGATGGCCCAAAAGGTTCTTATAGAAGATAACTTAGCTTCACAAATTTTGATAAAAATAATAAAAGAACTGCAGCAATATAATGTCCACATTACGCACTTAAAGCAACCCATTCAATTATTGTATTGTGACGTGAGTGTTATGAATGGTGACTCAGAAGATCTGGTTCATTTTGGCAAAGCATTTGCTTCAAGGGTTAGGAAAACCGCTAAAACCTAAACATGTCAAGTCTTACCTAGCTTAATATTCATATGTAATAATATTGATTAAGTCTGCAATTATGTGTACCAATCGTAGTGATCGTAAGATCGTAGCGAAAAAATTGCAATTTTGTGTGTTACTGTAAGTTACAGATTCTTGTAAGTATTTACAGTTTTTCGCAAATCCTTACCAAGAAGCCTTAAAAAAATTGACAGAGATAATAGGTTTCAAAAATACCGATCTGTAATTTGTCCCGCCGGGATCAGATCATAAGATACGATTTGTAGGTACAGAATTGCAGTATAAGTGTGTAAACATTATAGAAGGTAAATAAGAACATAAAGTATAAAGGACAGCCATTGCATGACGACATGTAATGGACCGGTCCAAGCACCAGTCACGACAATGACGAAAAAATTGTAGGTTAAAGAAATAGCAAACAAAATAAAGGAAAAACAGAGAATTCAAAATATTGCATAACTCAGATGTTCTTCAGATTAGTAAGCCATAATACAGCTTCATCCGTTAAATTGTGAATGTTTACAGACCCTCCTTTAAACTATGTTAATTGATAATCATCTATAATATGTACAACGGTCTCTGGTTCGTTTTCACAGTCACAATTTAGATTAGAAATCGCACCCCATTTAAACAACATAGAGTTGTATTTTGATTGGCTTGTTCTTATACGATTTACTTTTGACCATTTTTATCTTTTTTGATCAAAACCCTGAACTTGAATATCTTCATCGTTCCTTGTTATATTTTTTTCTGTGTTTTTTCTTCTTCTTCTTTCTTTCTCTCCACTTTTTTCTTTGCACTGTACAATCCTTTTTTCCTGCTCAAATGTTGTTTTCTTTCCGCAACTCTAACGCCAATATCTAATAGTTTTCTTGAACTCTTGCCAATGTTTTCCATTCTTTCTATTCCTAAACCTCCATTCCGTACATATACCTTTGATATAACCTTTCGGATATCGATTTTTGTTTTTCTCTTACCGCTGCTTCTTACATCTGCCCTATTACACTATTCACCTTTTTTTGTCAATTCTTTAATATTCCCCTTCTTTATATCTCATCGTATACAACAGGTATTTTGTATTGGTGATCACTTTCTAATTATTCATCACATCTTACAAATCACATCTTATAAATAAGATGCAACCGAAAATTTTAAAATCCTTTTTTTTATTTTTTCGACGAATTAGCTTTAATACGTTATAATTAAGCAAAAAAAAATTCCTGTCCGACGGCCGGCCTGACCATATGTAAACAATGAAACCACCAGTTTGATTTTTATGAAACAAGGTACATAGACTTTTTTTATAATTCCGCAGATCAAATTAGATTTTGGGCATAATCTATGTACCCAAAAGAGCCGATTTTTGAATTTTTAAAATATTTAGAAACATATTTATTTTACACAATTTTGTTTCAAATAAAAGTTGTATGTAATTTAATTATACACTCTTTTGTTTAAACTATTTTTTGGTCCGATAAGTAATTACCGAGATATAACAATCACGCGACACTAATATTGTTGTAACAATATCTCCACCAATATCAATTGTACAAACAAAGTTGAGAGATAAAAGTTGTTGGAAATGCTATTGTCTATAGCTTTTATTTGAACCAATTTTTTCTTAAACGCATTTTCATTTTCGCTTTGTGAGAGTGAGAATTTTCAACGTGTCTTAAGGAACTTGGCCGCCCGATACCTCGTTTTGTCCAACGTACTTTCGTAGGTAGTGTTTGTATAACGGCTTAGCAGTTCGATTCATTTAACTATTGTTGTATGATACTGAAATGTTTACTTCGATATTACAAATTGCTTCAAGGTGCACATTTTCTTCACAAACGTGAATTTTTTCCTACAACGTATCTGATTTTCACGGCACACCAAATGCCAGGAAAACCGTCATATATCAGTTTTATACATAATAGTGCAGATCTGATTAGATTTTGGGTATAATCTATCAAGCTGAATTAGTCGTTAACCTAGATAGATATTCGAAATTTTGAAATATTTGCAAAAATATTTATTTTACACATTTTTTTATGATTGTTGTACAACATATCCAGATTTTTTCACACAAAATTTTTTTCCAAGTACTTTTTCGCCTTTTCTATTGCCCCTTTTATTTCATTATCACTAAATTTTTTTACCCCACCACCCATATTTTTATCATCCTAATAACTGCGCTTCCTCTTTGTTAACTTTTCATTTTCTCTTCAAAGCCTGATATGTACAACTAAAACAAGGTTCCACAATTTCTGTCTATTAATATTATCCAAAGTTGCTTTTAGATTTTTTAATGAAATTTAATTTTTTTATTTTTACGGTAATTTTTTTTAAGATAACACATAAATGTGACGGTACTCAATCCATGAGTTTAAAAACATACGTTTTGGACAGAACTAAGAAGCGTGTAAAAGTGTTAATATTAAACAAAATAAAGAGGGTATATATAACAACTTCAATAGAAAACGTGAAAAAAAACCAATACAATAAATGTAACTGTTTTAAGGATAACCCTTAGATGAATGCAAGCACTTGTTTATTGAACTGTAGCGTGCTGGCTGTCCCATTAAACCATTTTAGAATGGAATTCAACTAAAATTTTCCTCAAAAAAGAAGAAATAGAAAATTGTGTTTTAGAAGAAAATAGTTCAAATAAACGTTGCAGATAATAAAAATTCTAACAAGTTTTTTTTCCATAATTATTTTCGAAAGTATTTTTATTAATATTCCAAGAATTGTAAATCTTTGTAGGTTAACGGCCTTTTTGACTCGACAAATTATGTTCAAAATCTAGCCAGATCTGCGCAGGGATGGCCGGCCACCATTAAAACGAACAAACTAGAGTTCGGAAAAAGTGAAAAAAAAAATGGTGGTAACCATAATTTCTCTTCTTATTTATAAGATGGAGTAAAAGTGACCCTAGCAACAAGAACTTAAACTTTAATGGGGAGAAAACAATGAAAAGACACATTTGTTCAAGTATTTAAGGTTCCTTTTCAATTTCTTAGACTTATAATTTGATATAAAACTTAAATTGTACTTTCGAAATTTGCATCAAAATTCCAATTAGTTTAAATTACGGGGGTTCTACTGTACTTTCGATGTCCATTTAGTGTATCCCCGGATGCACTTAACTAATTATACTTGTACACTTTCTTGTTTGGCATTTTAGTACAGAACAGTCAAGTCCGCAAACCACTAAAATGAGACAAAGTGAGATTTGGTTAAGGATAAAGTACTTTTCATTCGAATAGAAAGTATACGCTTACTGAAAAAATGTGTTTGAAATTTCAAGAACAGCTCACATGTACACTCATGAAATTTCAAACTTGGCCACCACAATTTCTGTAAACAAAAGTTTGCACATTGTGAAGCGGGATTAAGGGTATTATTTACAATTCTAACAGCAGGTAGTCTCAGCAGGGGTTATCTTATAGAAGGACTGTAGAATGAATCATTACACTAAGCACGTTTTAGAAAATAGGTAATTTACGTTGCTTACTTAATTTTTTTCTTTAAAGAATATATTTAAAGGTATCGCTAATTAAACACCATAGCTCGATTAATTATCGAATCAAAATTTTGTTTAGGAAATGTTTACAAAATAAAATTAGAAATAATATTGATTTAAAAAACGTCTACAAGCAATTTTGTATCAACAATCAATATAATTCAATTAAAGCTTTAACAATTTTAAATGAGCGCTAAATAAATGACTGCCGTTGCACGTTTTTCGTTAAACCACGTTTAAAGCCAAAAAACAATGTATTAAATAGAAGTTAATGTTTCAACAAAAAACTGTTTAAAACTTTTTCGGGTACTTTATTTCCACTAAGTTCCCTGATAAATGCCAGTAAACTGTTTTTAAGCTTATCTAGCGTTATCATTGTGCACTTTAGTGTAACTTTTATAAGATCATATATATAATATAATGTCCTTCGTATGCGACCGTCAAAAATTGGAATGCAAGCTTCAAAAGAGGTAAATTTTCCATTGAAGATGATGACCGATTGGGAAGGCCAGTTTCTGTGTCAGTCCCCGAAAATATCGATGCAGTTCATGACATGATTTTATCAGACCGTCGAATTGGGCTAAAACGGATATCTGAAGCACTGAATATTTCATACGAACGCGTTCATCATATGGTTCACGTCAATTTGGACATGAGAAAATTGCTGCAAAATGGATCCCCAAATGTTTGAATGTTGACCAAAAGCGTAGAAGCATCGCGTTCGATCTGTGCTCGATTTAAAAACGATGTAGACTTCTTAAACCGAATTGTTACTATGGATGAGACTTGGGTACATTTCTACGATCCAGAAACAAAGCAACAATTGATGGAATGGCGACACTCTGGTTCTCCAAGACCTAAGAAGTTTCGTGTCCAAAAATCTGCTGGAAAAGTTCTTGCTTCAGTTTTTTGGGATTGCCATGGAGTAATCATGATTGATTTTTTGGATAAGGGTAGAACAATAACTGGAGATTACTATTCGACATTACTGACCACTCTACGGGAAAATATTAAAGAGAAAAAGACGCGGAAAGCTATCCAAAGGTGTTTTGTTTTTGCAGGACAACGCCCCTGCACACAAATCTCATGTTGCCATGCAAAAAATTCGTGATTTAGGGTTTGAATTACTAGAACACCCCCCTTATTCACCCGATTTGGCTCCGTCTGACTATCACCTCTTTCCTCAACTGAAAAAAGTTTAAAAGGTCGTACATTTTCTTCCAACAAGGAGATAATAGAAGCTGTGGAGGTCTGGTTTGCAGAGCAAGAAGAAACATTTTTTTTAAAGGTGTAGAGACGTTGCAGGTTCGCTGTAATAAACGGTTAGAATGTGGCTTAAAGTTTCAAACAAATCGTTAATTGTGTGGGCTTTCACCCATGAGAAGCCAATTAAATCTGCATTTTTTAATGCAACAGGATCTGGCACCACAAGGTTTGCTTCGAACGCCTCTTTCCTTCCAACTGTTATATAAATATTCTTACTTTAACTTAAGATTTTTAAAAGTGGCATAATTAAAATGTTGGTGGTGAAATATAGGTCGCTACAGATTACTCCCGGGTCAGTGGTGAAAAATTCACCACTATGCATGCTCTTGCTGCGTTTCAGCAGATTTATCTAGATGCATCAGTGGTAATGGTTAGAGGCGCTGAAAGTATGTGTTGTTGTTGCTGCTGGTGGATGTTGTATTAGCGTTGCTTTGATGTTTTCGATGATGTAGGGCCATGCAAAAAACTAATTCAGGATGCTGGCGTTGCTATGCTGCTGGTGAGTTGATTGTTGCTGCTGATGGATGCTGCCGTTGCGATGGTTGTTTTTGAGTTGCTTCGAAGGTGATGTTGGCGCGTCTTGATCTGGGGATCAGTAAATGTAGAGTAGCGCAGCCTTATATGAGTATTGGAATGAAGTAGAAAATCAAAAAATGAAACACGGGTAAGAACAGAGGAAACTGTATTATGAAAGAGGATGAAAGAAGAAGAGTTGAAAGGAGGAGTATAGAAGAGAAATATTAATAATAATATAAACTAAGAAATGCCAACAGTTAACTGTAACAGGTAATTGATTCTTATTCGCAATATCATCATCAAGACCAACCGCCTTCTTGTACAGTTGTATACCGCACTTAAGTATACATCTCTGATGAACTCATAATAAGAGCGGAATGTCCATCAGGTGTTATTTCGTGAGTGTGTGCTACTGTACAGAAATACTTGGCGTGTAAATCGGCACGATTGTTTTGCATTTGAAGTTATCACTTTGATGACGATCTTGGGAATAACAATCAATTGCCAGTTACAGTGAACTGTTGGCATTTCTTAGTTTATACTATTTATTTACGTGTTTTTTATAAACGAGATGTTGTTAAGACACATATTTCAATTCATAATAATAATAATGATCTCCATTCTGAAACGAAGGGATTCGTTGTTGCCATTCAGGATGATGTCGTCAGGACTAGGAACTATGAGAAATTTATCCTAGAAGACTCTGCAACTGTGGATGTGTGTAGAATGGGCAGCCAATGCGGGGAAACAATAAAGCCCATCACCGTGGGATGTCCAACACTCGCCAACTACGAGTACCTTAGGAGACACAATCAGATAGCCAAGATCATTTATAGAGAGCTAGCAATCAAGTTTATCCTGACACCCTTCTACAAATATACGCCGTCCTCAGTCTTGGAATCTGACGATTCTTATACTAGGACAGGCCCGTACTAACTGACAGAACAGTGGATCATAACCGCCCCGATCTGCTGATAACTAACATACGACATCAGTCTGCCGTTATCATTGATATTGCACCTCCACTAACGGCTAATTTTCTTAAAACTGAACAAAAGAAAATAAAAAAATAACAAAACCTCGCATATAAATCTTCAACATACCTAGTAGTCACAAATGTAACACCGATTATTATATCGGTTACAGGAATCGTAACAAAAAAATTCCTTAAGAATCTTGGCAAGCTGCAGCTGCTCAGCGAACTCATTAGTATAATCCAGAGAACTGTTGTACCTCAAACCTGTCACATATTAAGGAAATTTCTAAACATCTAACGGAACAATATGAACTTCTTCTCTGTTGGAGAGACTACTTGTCAACAACCCAGTTTCAACCGAGACGCAGAAAACAAAACAAAACAAATAATACGAGACACAGATACACAAGTAGAAGAAGAAGTTTAGGTGCAGTGATGAGAAAAACGACAAAACATATTCGCTAGAAGATGACAAAAAGCGATGCAGGTTGTGGAGAAGGGTGGAAAATATCAAACATTTAAGACAAGAGTGTGGAGAATTAAGAATGGAAGAAAAGTTTTATTAGAGGAAATTAAATTAAATTAATTAAAAATATCAGTTTTGATTATTTAAATTAATTTAGATTACTTAAAGTATCACATTGATGAGTGTCTGTGATTATTCAAATAAAATGATTTTTTAACATTCCTGTCAAAAGCTTATCAAGTTAATTGCTACTATAATTTTGGTTTTCATTTTTCAGCAACTAATTTAAGTTTGTTTTTGCATAAGATAATAATAATTTGGTTTACGGTCTAGCATACCATACAAAATTAACACTACAGCAAAGTTTAAATGATTATTTAGTTTACTTCCCTAAAGTTTTCCTTGAATACGTGGAATACTAGCACTCGCTGAAAACATGAAGTGTAATACAAAGGATACGTACAGAGTGTTAGTAATATAATTATAATTTCAATTATTTCCCGACATAATTAATGTAGACATCATCTTGTGTTAGATGAGATTTAGAACAAAGTTCGAATTGCATGCAGTTTGAAGCATTTTGAAATTGCATTCCCGACATAAATTCGTAAATTCAAGTTAATTTGTTGCAAGATGTATTTGATTGTTTATGAGGTTTCATTACACTAGATGAGTAATATGCATTCGGTAATAATCCGGTAGGTGATTAATCAAACAGTACTTTATATCGCAGGTTTCGTAACACAAACAGACAGTTATGCTTAAGTTTAACTAGAAATCCGTAAATTTTTTTTTTTAAATAAAGTAACAAATTTTCATATAAATTTAAGTTGGGAGATGAAAATTTAGGGAGAAAACTTCATTAAAATCCAATGAAAATTTACTGAAATTGGTGATGAATGTACGTAAGTTTGTGGTAGGTGAATGTATATCTACTACCAAAGTTTTTCGAGTTCTGCATTAATATTTTTATTATAAATTTTAATTACTTCATTCTCTGAGTTGGAATATCTCTCAAAGTTAAATTGCTTACTGCTTTTCATTCGCCGAAATCGCCAAAGTTTGCTTTCTATATTCTCTAAAGCACGATGTAATTAATACAGTATGCAGTTTCTCGAGAATTTTCGAGTTGTGCTTCCATATTTTCATAAAAAAAGAGAAGGATTTATCACTTAAATCAATATAACTTTTCATATTACTTTGACCGCAATTAATCAAAAAAAAAAGTTCAGCATTTTTAAATTTCTCTTTTTAGCAGACTTTTAAATTTATGAAAAATTTTAATGAGGTAGTACAGAGGTGAAACATTTTATGAGTTTGAAACTTTTTAAAAGTTAAAGAGTTAAGCTTCACCGATAGATAAGTTTTAGGTACATCGTATTGGTGAAATGGCGATGAAAAAGTTCTTGATAAATATTCTCGTTCGGGTTTGTAAGTAAGGGTTTTACGAAAGATAATGATGTTGTTGTCTGGGTTATTAAGAAACTTATCTTTGTAAGATTTTTAATTGTAGGTAACATGTTCCCTTTAATTTCTATTCTCTTGTGATAAGGCAAAATAATGTAACTTAATTTTTATTTGTTAGGTTATAATTCAAAGCAACACTAGTGCCACCATTAAAATTTTGAAATCTTCAAACAGTACGATAGTAAAGTCTTCATTATATTAAAAAGTTTTATTCGAAATTTGATTTTGGAATGGTTTATTCTTTGGCCGACATCAAAACTGAGTTAGAAATAGTAGTAATAATTTTCAAAAAATCCAAAATTTTGGGTTATGTCTCAAATTATTGAAAAAAGTTATTAGAAAAAAAATTTCTAAATTCAATTTTAGCGTAAATGAAAAATTGAGCAGCGCGAGATAATTTAGACTTTTTGACCATTTTTTGTAAATTGAAACAAAATTTTCTTTATACTATAATAGCCATGTTATCTAGGTAGAAAATAAAGTGCCATAGTAAATATTTTTTTACAATCTATGCAAACATAGTTTTGTTAATAGTTTATATATTTACAGAAATTGTTTTCTAACTGGTTTTTGTAACTATACAGGGTGTCCCACCGGGAACGCCATCGATAGATTATAGAAAAACTGTACATGGGAAAAATTTGAAAATTTGGTAGTATATTAACATCGATGGGGGCAGTTCCGTTAAAATATTTTTAAGATGGTGACACTTTCGGTTATACCAGAAGTAGGTGTCAAGTTGCTTATTTTAAATGGAATATCCTATATATTATTCTATTTTTGGATTTTGCACAAAATTGTAGACACATTTTGTGTATAATGTCCTATACCTAAGTCTAACTGTTTGGACTTATTTTAAATTTTATGTCAAAAATGACGCTTTTAGGCCTAAACAAAATTATAAAATTTTCCTATACTAATGCCTTTATTATTTAATTGGAATAGGTTTTCTTGTAGCATGGGACCTATTTTAGTGGGTTATGTCGATATTTTGATAATAAATTAATACAGGGCGATAAAAAAAGGGATTAAAATTAAATTCAAAAACACGTCAAAAGTCATTTTTTTAAATGCAAGCACCATGTTTTTTATAATTTTATCTTATTTAGCATCAAAAATAAGGTTGACTTTGTACAAGATTGTCTATTAAAAAAATTCATGGTTTTTGAAATATTGGCAATTTAACATTTTTTTTTGTTGCACAAATGCTATTGATTTCTTTTAATATGAATGGTTATTCCTAGTTGGCCATGATGGCGTTAGAAAACAATCATCTGTCAAGGATATGTCAAACTGTGTGTATCAAACTAAGAAATGCCAACACTTAACTGTACCGACTGTGAGTGTTAAAGTGCATATCGTTATCAAAGCGATAACTTATTATGCTTGAAACACACGTGTTCGATAAAGCCAAGTAATTACTTGTACAGTATTACATACGCAACGAAAGAACACCTGGCTTTATCGACACACGTATGTTTCAAGCATTTAAAGTTATCGCTTTGGTAACGATATGCACTTTAACACTCTCAGTCGGTACAATTAACTGTAACACATGTTCCTAATATAACTTTATCACATTGTCCATAAATAATAAATAAATTTAAGTAATCTTCGTTTGTATAATTTAAGCGTCCCGGCATGATTATTGAAAATTTTTAACAGTTTGACATATCATTGACAGATGATTGTTTTCTAACGCCATCATGACCAACTAGGAATAATCAATCATATTAACAGAAATACAATAGCATTTGTGCAACAAATAAAAAGTTAAATTGCCAATATTTCGAAAACCATGAATTTTTGAATAGACAACCTTGTACAAAGTCAACCTTATTTTTGATGCTAAATAAAATAAAGTTATAAATACTTGGTGCTTGCATTTAAAAAAAATTACTTTTGACGTGTTTTTGAATTTAATTTTAATCCTTTTTTTGATCGCCCTGTATTAATTTATTATCAAAATATCGACATAGCCCACTAAAATAGGTCCCCTGCTACAAGAAAACCTATTGCAATTAAATAATAAAAGCATTAGTATAGGAAAATTTTATAATTTTGTTTAGGCCTGAAAACGTCATTTTTGACATAAATTTAAAGTAAGTCCAAAACAGTTAGGCTTAGATATAAGACATTATACACAAAATGTGTCTAGAATTTTGTGCAAAATTCAAAATAGAATAATATATAGGGTGTTCTATTTAAAATAAGCATCGTTGATACCTACTTCCGGTATAACCGGAAGTATCACATCTTGAAAATATTTTAGCGGAACTGCCCCCGTCGATGTTAGTATACTGCCAAATTTTCAAATTTTTCCCATGTACAGTTTTTCTATAATCTATCGATGGCGTTCTCGGTGGGACCGCCATCAAGAATATTCCTATTACGGACCTTTACACGGTTTAAATGTCAAAACGTCAAAACGTACGTCAATTTCGTTAGAGTTTTTAATACAAATATTAAATATGGAAGGTGATCAGTACCCTACAGTACTCCATGGTCAACAAGAAAACATGTTGTTCCTGAGAATCACCACTTTGGTTTCCGGAACTGGTCATCAAAACCCTCCCGGATAATTACGAAAAAATGTATAACACAGTTTCACAAAACACAATCACACATTAATATTGGGCACACAACAAATATTCTACAAATTAATGTTGAAAGGTTAAGTAAGGACAAATCAGATTTTCTTGTATAATCTTTGGTTCAGGAATAGGGTCGATATTTTACTTTTACAGGAAACACACTATTGAGATGAGACAGGTATACTCAATGAAGGTATAGTAACAGGTGTTTAATTAGTAGACTTTATTGAGAGTCCGATTCATGAAATAGAAACATACGTCAAGAAAATATTCAATACGAAAATATACAAAAAAGTATCATTTCTGGAATTTTCGTTATAACTACTAAAATAGGCCAGCAACTTTTAATGTCGTTTTTCTCATCCATGTGTATATGTTGGTGACTTTAATTGTCACAACACATTGTGGGGCTACAAAGACAACGATATCAATGGAATAACGTTATAAACATGGATGGAATTTCAAAACCTACATTTAGTATACTATCCAAAAGATAACAAAACATTTTATTCCGGTCGATGGCAAAACGATTACAGTCCGGACCTGTGTTTAGTATCAATGGATGGTGACATGGTTCCATTACAATCAATACGTATGGTATTGAACGATTTTCTAAGAAGTCAACATAGACCTTCGTTAATACAAATTGGATTTCAAATTCCGTTTGTAGAATCTTTCGGAAAACTAAGATTGAATTTTCAAAAAGCTAATTGGGTACACTATAGAACATCTCTCGATTCAATTCTTAGATGGATACCACCGGTTTCTGATAATTATTTTAGGTTTGTAGGTGCTATTAAATGTGCAGCAAAAACATCCATTCCACGGGGTTTTCGACAGGAATATGTCCCTTGTTGGTCAACTGAAACAAACAGATTGTACAAATCATATCTTGGCTTACGAATCTGAAGGACATCTGAAGTTCAGCAATATATTGTATTTTTGTCTTGATCATCTGTTTTTCCATTATTTTGTTTTGCTATTTCTTTAACCTACTATTTTTTTCGTCATTGTCGTGACTGGCGCTTGGACCGGTCCATTATATGTCGTCATGCAACTGCTGTGCTGTTATATTTTATGTTCTTATTTACCTTGTATAATTAATATTATTACATGTGAATACT
Source organism: Abscondita cerata (assembly GCA_030710515.1). NCBI lineage: Eukaryota > Metazoa > Arthropoda > Insecta > Coleoptera > Lampyridae > Abscondita > Abscondita cerata. Next base: position 425,615 of record JALBCR010004308.1, on the reverse strand, counting down.
AAGGTGAGTAAGGGTTGACATGTTTAGGTTTTAGTGATTTTCCTAAACCTTGAAATAAATGCTTTGCCAAGACCAACCAATCCACTATTGCACACGGTTTCATCTGGTTTTATCGATCAACACCAAGAAATTTTTTTCTTTTTTTTATGTATAATATTTTTGTCTATCTTCTGCAGAAATTACTTTGTTATGATATGGTTATGAATTATATCAAACTAAAACTAATATCTTTCTACAATCAAGATGTAATAATTTGTTCCACTTCTGATGACAAGATGAATTCATTTCCAGGATATTAAGATTCACCACTATCAGAGTTAAATGGGCTACAAACTTTTTCTTCTTTGTAGTTTTTTGTCTTTAATTTTCCAGGCATTGTTTGTGGTTTAAGATTCTAATTGTTTTAGTGGTCGATTGATTTCGATAATCCCATTTTATATTTTTTTCTTTCTTTATTATTTTCTTTTATATTCTTCATCTTTTTCTTTTTTAACTTAGATTTTTGATGTTCTAATAACTTTTGCACCAGATAATACCCTTTTTTTTTCTAGTACATCTTCAGGTTGTTCAGTCTAAAAAAGGTTTTAAATAATGTCTGATTTGAAGATGTGCCGGATTGTAACTGAAGTACGTCCAAAGTCAATGCAAGTGAAGAATGTTTGCCTTTGCTATTTTTATTCTTAGGTTTTGTATTGATGAGATGGACCAAGTAAGCTGAATTCATCTTTTGGTGTTGCTGTAAACACAATATTTTAACTGATAATGCTGTAAATACCGTTTTGTCAGTTGGTTCCGTATTTTTTGTCATTCATGATTCTATAGCACTTTTAAAGATGGTTTATTTTCTGAAACAAAACAATATAGTTGCGTTTTTTCTTCCTCATGAAGAATATGTTTGCGTGCATTTTAATCCTACAGGTCCCGAAATACTTGTCTTAGATGAATCCGTTTTATCTAACAAAAAATTAATAAATAGTCCGTTTTTTTTCCTTTCTTGGAATTTCCACACCTAGAGGTTTCTTAATGGACAATTTTTCTCTTTTAGAGAAGTTTACGAACTGCTCAATACCAAGGCGTCTATTTCTAAATTTGGCTTTAATCATGTTTGTCTTTACATAACATTATACCAAATTCAACCAGTCGTCTATGGAGAGACCATTTATGCATTGTATACAAAACTGTCACAAATTTTCGTTTAATTTCTATTTTTTCCACTCTAAATCCTTTATCAATTTTACTATTTTTTAATAAGTGGGGCATTGTCCTATAAATATTGTAGAACTGAATAGCATCGAAGACTGTTTTATTACCGTTCGCAATGTCATCTAACCCAGCTTGCAATTTTTCTTGTATAGCGATTTCCATCAGCGCCTTTACATGTTTTTCGTACCATTTTCTGAAAATATGGACAGTGTGAATAAATAAGGTGTTATAGAAATATACAGTGTGTCCCCCGATTGTTTGGTCGTCTCTAAGAGCTTTTGGGATCAGCCCTGCTTGGTTGGAAACTAATTTGTGACATAATTTTAGGTCCGAAAAATCAAGGGCGCCCTTGAAATTTTTAAAAACGTTTTTGTACAACAGTCAAATGCTCTTTAGGGACGAGATACGCACAAAATGTTATTAACAAAAGTTGTTCAGAATGTAAAACTGAGTAAACGTTTAAAATTTTGTGTTTTTAATTCAGAACAAGTAAATCCTTAGTTTACCTACATTAAATATTTTAAATAAATACTGAAATGTTCCTATCGGCTTCAAATTTGCTACACATTATATTGTGAACAGTTTTTTAAGTAACATTTTTTTTTCGAATTTTCTCAAAAAATCCAATTAAGAATAAAATCTTAAAAAAAATCAAAGTAGGCCCAGGTCTTCAAAATTTTGCACTCAGTTTTTCATTCTGAACAACTTTTTTTAATAACATTTGTGCTCATCTTGTCCCCCAATAGCACTTTACATCAAATATAATTAAGTTTTAAAAAGCGGGGAGAGAGGGCAAATGGTTTTGCAATATTTCCTGAAGCACTATACATTCATAGAATAACACTACTAGTTGTACTAAAGCATCTTTCTCGACAGATGTGTAAGCAGTTACTTAATGCCATTTTCGATTACAATCTCAAATCGCCTGCTGTATATCGCAAGAGATTGTGCAATAACAAAAAAAAACGAAAATAACTAAACAGCTGTTTCGTCTTTTTGGGACTCTTCAGGAGTGAGAAAACTCGTGTGTAAGATTACTATTGTACAATTGTAGTCTGGGGTGCGGTTTCTCGACGCCTGGTTAGCGCGTGTGGTTGTCTTTTATGCGCGTGGGCGTTGGTAATTTACTTTGGCATCAATTCGAGGGCAGACATTTAAAAGGCGTTGTGAAAACTATTACTAAGAAAAGAGTGGAGTTGCAATTCGACTTGGAGTTGCGCTCGTCCGTAATGTACGATACAATTTAAGTTGTTCGTCCTTGCGGGCGAAATAAGGAAGTAACGGCCATTAGCATAATTAGTTTCTCAGATCAAGATACGCTGCTGTGTATTTATTATGCTACCATTATTAAAGTCCAATTTTTTTTTAATTTCTCTCTGCGTCCATTTTGGTCTTTTAAGCTTGTATCTCTTTTTTCTAGGCTTTTATAGGCCGCTTCCTAATTTTTTTAGGTTATTGAGTACTGCATTGCCCCTATTGTGGTTTCGTTAGCTGCACCTAACTTTTTTCTTAGACAGGATTTATATAAAAATAGGATTGGTTGAATTTAAAAGAGATCCAGCTTTTGCTTAGGGAAAGGGTGTTTTGTATTTATTGGTACATCACCGTCAGTTCATGCATGTGGTTTTTAGTCACTAAAGTACAGTTTATGCACTAATTATTTCTAGGGGAGATGAACGAGAGATTTGGAGACTTAACAAGAATGCAACGTACTTGGACATTTAGTTATAATTATTTGTTTGACTACCGTTACCGCAGTGTTTTCTTTTTTTGTTATTTTAACTATGTATTTCCATATTATTCCAGTTTGTTATTCAGATCTTCTAACACTTCATTAATATGTTTCTTGTTCTCCACTGTAACACCATGTTGTTGGCAAACCTTAAACACTCGATTTTACTTTACCGGGGTTTCGCTCAAATAATTGTGAATAATTTGATCTAAATTAAATGTTGCAACTTCTTTACAAAATATTTTTTTTTCAGTTAACCATTTCACTACTGTTACTTTTGGTTTCTCTATGTAATACAATTTCCTAAACTGTTTTTTTCCTTAAATTCAAAGTCTACGGTATATCTCGTAGATGTTATACTCAAGGTTATGTATTTCTTTACTATATTTCTTAACTCGTACTTCTTACATATTGAGGTGTTTTTACAGATACCATTTTGACGTTTGAACTAGTAGACCGTAGAGCTGCAATAGAGTTTTGATTTTTTGGCTGATGTCTGGTTCTTTGTAAAACCACCCATGAACTTTGTTTTTTTGCCGTGAGATGTATGAAAGTAGTACGTACCATTGGAAGACCCGATTACACGTCAATTGGACGCTGTCAATTGGACGAAATCAATTGAACGCGAAAAAATTGGACGCGTGCAACAATTGGACGATACAGACAATAGTAAAATTGCAACAAAAGGTTTCTATCTTATCACTGTTTTAGGCGATTAATGTGCTAAATATTTTTTACTGCAGCGTAATTTAAAAAAAAATTGTAATAACTTTAACCTACCTACCAACACCGTTCACCTCCGATTACATCTACCAACCAACACCGTTTACTTCAAATCACATGAAAACATGTAATTTTTTTAAGAAGAAAATTGTAATAACTCTAACCTACCAACCAACACCGTTCACCCACTATCACATCTACCAACCAATACCGTTCACAATAGTTTCTATCATTATTACATAAACGTCTAAATGTTTTGCGATTATTTGTCGCCGCGTTCAATTTTTGCAGATTCAATAGTTGCACGCGTCCAATTGCCGCGCGTCCTATTGATCGCGCTCAATTGCCGCGCGTCCTATTGATCGCGTCCAATTGCCGCGCGTCCTATTGATCGCGTCCAATTAACGCGTCACCGGAAGATCCATCGATTTAATACTGTAAAGCATCGAGTTTTACAGTTTCACTGCCACAAATTTTATGGTTTTCAACTCCTATTATTTCTGAATGTAGTCACCAACTTGATTGATTTGTAACTCTTTGTTATTCTAATGTAAGCATTAAATATTACTTTTTGCAAATAATAATATCATTACAAAAAAGGTAACAAATATAAAATATATATATATATATATATATATATATATATCTAAAAAGAGTTTTATTTGGGATGAGTGAGAATGAGATAAAAAATAAAATAAAAGGGACTTCATTCTCAAAAGCATTTCATTAAGTCAAATCGGTCCCGAAAAAAGATAAAATCAATGAGACGTATCTTCGTGACCCTTTGATAAAAGAAGAGTTAAGTACTAAAAAATAAGAGCAAAGGTATAAAAACAACCAATGTAAATAATGCCGAAAAGTTCCGATAAAAATGCACACACAATTACTACAATAAAGATTTTCGATCTAAGGAAGTTTATTGTACGTTCTAAATCAGAATTTGGAAGATTAACTTTGTCATAAACCACGGTCAGCTGCAGACGTGCATTAACTTCACTATATTTCAGAAACCTCCGGTTAATTTTATACGTCCACAATTTCTACGCGATAGCAATTTCCATTCAGTTTCAAACCACTAAATTCTTAATCTTAATGTTTTTCAAAATAGATAAACTTTATTATAGAGAATATTACAAATATTGATTTTTATCTCGATAAAAACAGAAACGACGTTAAAACTAATTAGTGTCCTTTTAATGCTTTTATATTTTCAAATAAAAATCTTTTTTACTACGCTCTGCCAAAGATAACAATGCAATATTTTTTTATTACATTGCTACCGTTCTATTCACGACAGTGCACATAAAATATAAATTTTTGAAATTAATAATTAAGTATTGGATGGACTAAACATTTGTAATAATTGTTTAATTGGTTTCCCCACAATTATTTTAAAAATTTTATTTGTTCTTGAAAATATTAAACTAATATCATGAAAGTTCTCAAATTGTGAGTATAGTTAATTCACTTTTAATTTACATGGATTGAATTAGTGTAACATTTGTGTTGGTATTAATGAAATAAATATTATTATGAAATATGGGTTTAAACGTATTGTTTATGTTTATGGGTAATATTTTTCAAAATCTTATACATCCTTTCTTAAATTAATCTCATTCCATTAGATAATTCAAAATTCAAATAAAAGTTAATGAACTATAATGTGATAACATCTACACTGAAATTGACGTTAAATATTCATAACCATACGTAGACATGAGTATATAAGTAAATAAGCTTGTCACGTAGAACTCCACATCGCCTTGACATTAATAAAGATATAAGATCGTATAATTCAAATACAAGTAATTTCCATTGTATACTTTTTTTAATATAATTAATATTCTTGGAGATTTTGTTCAAACAATTAGTATCACGTAATTGTCATATCACAGTAATTAATTATCGAATCAAAAACTAGTATTAGAAATAACTAAACTACCAAAAACTTTTATTTAATGTAAAAATGTATAATTGTGTAAATATTTAAAAATATTAGAATCTATTTTCATTATTTCGCTTATGCAAAAAATCTAAACTGATGGCTGGTATTATAAATAACACCTATATTTCAAGTTTTATAAAAATTTAGACGCTAACGTTTTTCAAAAAATATCTACATTTAGGCTCAACTTTGACATGTTTTATTCATTGACATTATTAAAATTAATTTATATAACAAAAAAAAGGTGTCAGAACTCATGAATTTTACATACAGGATGGCCCACCGAAAACGAAACAGACCGTTTTTTGGAGCTATATCAAAAATCTCAATTTACAGGGTTGGTCAAGTGACACCTCATATGAAAGGTATTGTAATTTTTATTCAACCAAATACATTTTATTTTAAGAAAAAGAGCTAAAGTAGCCCACGGACTTCCTTTTTTTAGAAACAATAGAAAATGCAAAAACATGGCTGAAGTACAGTGTTTGGTTGAATAGAGAATTATAATACATTTCATATGAGGTGCTACTTGACTCGCCATGTAAATTAAGATTTTTGAGATGAGGGATGCCGGGGCACTTTGTTCATTGTCAGGGCAAATTTTATCGTTAATGAATGTCTTTTGTAAACATGAATTAGCATTCTCAATCATATTGCAGTATTTTCGGACATTTTTTTATTTTTAAAAATAAGGCGGTTGATATTTCCAGGTACACTTTGTCTTCAAAAGATATCCCCCTCTAATCAAAAATTGACCTGTCCGAGCGTTTTTTTTTAAGTGTAAGAAAACGGTTTGTTTCGTTTTCGGTGGGTAAAATGGATACATGATTACAAATGCGAAAAAGTATGAAAAGAGAAAAGGTAAGGAAATAAATACAAAAGAAAAAAGTAAGTGACATGAAAATGAGTAAAAAAATTAAGCAAAAAAATTAATGAGAAAAGAGTAAAGTTAATGATAAACAAAACCAAAATAATACAAAAAAAATTGCAAAATTAAATAAAATTAGAAATTTTAAAAATTAATTGCAAATCAGTTACGGAAAAGAGAACAAATTAGATAAATAATAGTTTTATGAAGTACGAGAATTTTTTGAATACAATTGGAAACTTTAAAGGTTAATTTATATACCGACAGCTTGGAACTATTGATATGTTAGGTCCTGGCCCCAAAATGTTATTTGGTCTTCTTCTTTACCAATAAATAATTATTGGATTATTCGAGTACGTGTACGTGTACATTTGTTTGGAAAGATACACAATTATTTCTTTACTAACTTTCTTTATATTGGAGGAATTTCCTTTCTCATATACAGGGGCATCCAAAAGTATGGAAACATCCTTATTACTTTTAAACCGCGAGGATTAGCGGGATGAAACTTTAAGGAAGTATACTTGCGGACATTTTTTATTCTTGATAAATTTTTGATATCATGCTTTAATTACGAGAAATCAATACGAACTCTTGATTTTTAAATGTCATCATATGAATCAATTGATATTTTTGGATTCTACATGAAACAGTTACAAAAACAAGTGTTTGACCTAATTAATATCATTAATAATGTGACTATAAAAGACTATAATAATATAAAGTCCCTTGTCTTTTACCTCAGGTTTTTTACTTAAAACCAACAAAGCTACAATACACTATTAGCTTTGTGAGTGGTTATTCGTTTTAAGTAAAAAGCCCCTCTTAGTACTTCAGATAATACTAGTTTGATTGACATGCTCCTCCTACCTGCCAAGGGACTTTATAGTATCATTATCAATGATATTAATTAGGTTAAATAATTGTTATTGTAACTGTTGAACCCAGAATATCACCAAAATATCACTTGACCTATATGATACCATTTAAAAATGCACAGTTAGTATTGATTATTCGTAATTGAAGCATGAATTTAAATTATCAAAATAAAAAATGTCCATAAGTATGTCTTATACACTTCCCCAAGTTTTATCGCGCTAATACTCGCGGTTTTCAAGTTATAATGATGTTTCCATACTCTTGGGTAACCCTGTATATAGTTTATATTCACTTCACTTTTTCTTAAATTAGTTATTTTTTTACGTTATTCAATTTATTTAGTTTATTTGATTTTTTGAAGCCGACTCGATTAGTGCAAAGTCATTCTCGAACTGCTGGTCAATCGTTAATAGCGGGCATCACTCCTACCAACCTGCTCTTTCCACTATCACACTACATAATACTATATACATAATTGGCATATAATTATTTATACAAGCAAACCCAAGTGTTACTACTTAAATTGCAAGTTGAGCCAATATTGGATTACAACTACCATGGTGGAGGTAGTCCAAAACTCTATTATACTAGGTGGGTCAAAAGAAATCATCCTATTGGAAGATGCGATACACTCCCCAAGAACGCGGAATAATCGTGTCTGTTTTTTTGCGTAACAATTCGTCTGTGGTGTTGGCGCAGCGCGAATTCCGTCGCCGATTCCCCGGCGTTCGACACCGACTGCGCAAACACTGCGCCGTTTGGCCACCAACCTCAAAGAGTATGGGACCACACGAGACGTTGGCAAGAGTGGCCGGCCCCGGAGCGCCCGTTCTGCCGAGAATATTGCCGTTGTTGCCGGAAACATTGACCAGACATCGTGCCACGCAATTAGCCATCAGCCGGACCTCCTTAAGGTGAATTTTGGTCAAAGACCTGCGCATGTTTCCGTACAAAGTCCAGTCCGTGCATCAGCTGCTGCCTTCCGACCGCCAAACGCGCGTAACCTACGCCCAAGCCATTCTCAATTTTGAGGAAGAAGTGGACGATTTTTTGACCAAAATCATAATGAGCGATGAGACTTATTTCCGCTTCAGCGCGTACGTAAACAAGTAAAACTATTGCTTCTGGGGCACCGAAATTCACGAGTGATGCACGAGGAGCCATTACACGCGGTCAAAGTGACTGCATGGTGTGCTGTTCACGCTGAAGAAGTCATCCGATTCTTTTTTTTCGAAAACGCCGTTGGCCAAACGACAACAGTAAATATTGTGCGCTCTAGGGTCATGTTGACCGAGTTTTTTCTGCCGCAATTGGACGAATTAGGACTGGAGGATAGGGAATATGTTCAGTTACTTTTACTAAATATGTTTAAAATTAAAAAGTAACGATGGCGACATATTGCCTAATTATAATAAAAAAAACAAGTTTTGTGAAATAAATAAAAAATAAACGTATTGTCAAAGTTCTCTTATTATAAACCACATTAATTATACAGTCCATGTGGTTCCAACAGGACGGAGCAACGGCACACACTGCGCGAGCCACAACCTATATTCTAAAAGCGGCTTTCCCGGGTCGCCTCATCTCTCGTTTTGGCGATTTGCACTAACCCTCAGACTTTTTCCAGACTTCCCGTTCCAGACTTTTTCTAATGGGGTTTTTTGAAGTTTCGTGTTTACGTGAACAAGCCTGAGACTCTGGAAGCCCTCAAGGACAACATTCGACACGAGTACGAAAATCTGTCGCTTGAAGTTCTCGCCGAAGTGATGAAAAATGCAATAAAACGAGCCCGAATGGCAATCAATTGTGACGGTGCCCATTTGACCGATATTATCTTCTCGACTTGACCAAGAAAATTACAAAAGTTCAAATAAACATAATCAAAAAACCGCATCGATGTTTTTCATTTAGAAAAAAAAGAGAGCCAAACAACATCGGATGACTTCTTTTGGCCCACCTTGTAGTAAGATTCACAAAGTAAAATAGCTATCAGTTTTTGATCACGTAGTGTGCACGTTGAAAGCCGTATATGTTTGCAAAACAAACCTCCACGGCAACAGAAATAAAAATGATACATATTTAGTGTAGTGTAAAACGGTCTTTCGAATAGCGAAGAAGCCGTGAATAATTCATGTGACTGTAAATCTTCGTTGATTGGTGACTGTTACTATAGGCAAAGAACACAGGTATTACTTAACAGTCAGGAGGAATAATCTAACATCTTGACGTGGCTCTGCTGACTTGATGGACATCTTGCCAACATTAGTATGACACTAACTCAACATGGAGATTTTGCTATGTGTCAGAGAAGACGCCGATTTGCCTTCTTACGTAATGTGCAGCTACGGTTTCCAAAAGGTGGAACTATTTTAGGAAGAGATTTCTTGGAGAACTTGACCTACTGGCGGTGCTGTAATGAAAAAGCTCAATAATCAATCAGTATTGATTCCATGTTACATACCCCAGATTACAGATTATATCCATCTGTATAGCAAATTTTTTAGATCAGCCATAATGAATTATCAGCGTGATGATTTATTGTACAAACAGGACTTCTTTGGAAACACTTTTAATGTATAACAAATGTATACTATTCTGATTTTAAAAAAGTGTTCTAAAAATAAAAATCTATAAATATCTTTGTGGTATTAAAACCTTTGAACTTCTTTTGTTCAACCTAAATTTTACTGAATTACTGACTGACTTCTGTTTTTTTTTAGCAAAACATACTTTTTAGGTAGATACGAGGATATATTGAAAAATTATAAATTTCCATGAACTATAGAACCAAACAAAATTTCAATGTCAAAATATTATATTACTCAACATATTCTCCTCTTAATTGTATACATTTTTTACAGCGAACCTGCAACATCTCTAGACCTTTCAAAAAAATGTTTCTTCTTGCTATGCAAACCAGACCTCCACAGCTTCTATTACCTCCTTGTTGGAAGAAAATGTACGACCTTTTAAACTTTTATTCAGTTGAGGAAAGAGGTGATAGTCGGAAGAAGCAAAATCTGTTGAATAAGGGGGGTGTTCTAGTAATTCAAACCCTAAATCACGAATTTTTGCATGGCAGAGTTGTCCTGCAAAAACAAAACACCTTTGGATAGCTTTCCGCGTCTTTTCTCTTTAATATTTTCCTGTAGAGTGGTCAGTAATGTCGAATAGTAATCTCCAGTTATTGTTCTACCCTTATCCAAAAAATCAATCATGATTACTCCATGGCAATCCCAAAAAACTGAGGCAAGAACTTTTCCAGCAGATTTTGGACACGAAACTTCTTAGGTCTTGGAGAACCAGAGTGTCGCCATTCCATCGATTGTTGCTTTGTTTCTGGATCGCAGAAATGTACCCAAGTCTCATCCATAGTAACAATTCGGTTTAAGAAGTCTACATCGTTTTCAAATCGAGCACAGATCGAACGCGATGCTTCTACTCTTGCACGCTTTTGGTCAACATTCAAACATTTGGGGATCCATTTTGCAGCAATTTTTCTCATGTCCAAATTGACGTGAACCATATGATGAACGCGTTTGTATGAAATATTCAGTGCTTCAGATATCCGTTTTAGCCCAATTCGACGGTCTGATAAAATCATGTCATGAACTGCATTGATATTTTCGGGGACTGACACAGAAACTGGCCTTCCCGATCGGTCATCATCTTCAATAGAAAATTTACCTCTTTTGAAGCTTGCATTCCAATTTTTGACGGTCGCATACGAAGGACATTGATCACCAAGGGTATTAAGCATATCTTCGTAAATCTGCTTACCTCTTAACCCTTTTAAATATAGGTACTTGATGATGGCTCAATCCTCCAATTTTTCGATTTTCACAATTTCGGTGGACATCTTTTTTTATTTAATTTATTGCGTGACTCTTGTTTACTTTTTTGACGTCAAACTTTACACTGACACTTCTAATAAGTTATTGGCTCACAATTTTTCATTTTGTTTATTTAAGCAGGTTTTTCCTAAATACGGAATTCGTATTTGGCTTGTCGAGTGTTGCCAGATTTTAGATGAGAATTTATGCAAAAAACAATGCCAACGAGTTTGATAGAATTTTTTGATTAGTTAAAGTTTTGGAAGCAGAAAATATAAGGTTTCGGCTACGATATCGAAATATTTGTTTTTTGAACTAAATGCTAATATAAAGCATACTGTTATCTGTAAATATGTGGATGGGATTGTAATAAATGGTGTTTTACTAAATGATCAGTACAAACCTGTGAAGTGGCAACCCTTGCCTACCCTAGACACCAAAAAAAGTAAGGAATGATCTTAACAGAAGACCAAAATTTTTAGGAAGTTTATTATAGGTATTCACGTGCCACCTTCATATTTCGAAAACCATGAATTTTTTGAATAGACAACCTTGTACAAAGTCAACCTTATTTTTGATGCTAAATAAGATAAAATTATAAAAACATAGTGCTTGCATTTAAAAACAATGATTTTTGACGTGTTTTTGAATTTAATTTTAATCCTTTTTTTTTGATCGCCCTGTATTAATTTATTATCAAAATACCGACATAGCCCACTAAAATAGGTCCCCTGCTACAAGAAAACCTATTCCAATTAAAAATAAAGGCATTAATATAGGAAAATTTTATAATTTTGTTTAGGCCTGAAACGTCATTTTTGACATAAAATTTAAAATAAGTCCAAAACAGTTAGACTTAGGTATAGGACATTATACACAAAATGTGTCTACAATTTTGTCCAAAATTCAAAAATGAAATAATATATAGGGTGTTCTATTTAAAATAAGCAACTTGACACCTACTTCCGGTATAACTGGAAGTGTCACTATTTTGAAAATATTTTAACGGAACTGCCCCCTGTCGATGTTAGTGTACTACCAAATTTTCTAATTTTTCCCATGTACAGTTTTCCTATAATCTATTGATGGCGTTCCCGGTGGGACACCCTGTATACGTATACGTATAAGCTATAATCAAGAATAATAAGCGAAAGATTAGAAAAAGGATTAAAAGATAGGAAAATTATACCGTACTGGTGGCCGGATTTAGAATAGGAGGAGGGATTATTGATAATAAATAGTAGATACTATTAGAGAAGAAGGAGGAAGGAATACAATGAATGAAGGTAGTGACTGAGAGAAGGAAAAAAATGGATGAGAAAAAACCAAAACATTGAAGATATGGTGAATAGTGGGAGTTGGGGTTAGGAGTTTAGTATATTGTTATAAAACTTTAATAAGGAACTGTCCAGTGAAGAGTGAAAATGGTCTAAAATTAGTGAGATGTAAGGCAGTGGATACCTGTCTTTTCGAGTGACGTCACTAACTTTGCGGAGGTATACGCAAAAGTGACAGCTTTTTCATGGACTATTAAACTACATCTAACTCCAACATGGTATTGAGTGTGTTGTTGGCAACCTCTTGAAGAGTAGATGATAAAAGATAGTACTTTGCTTATTAGATCGGCTGTAGTAATAATTTTATGTTGTACAAGGACAGTACGACCCAACACTAGAGGGATCGTAGATAAGTAGAATCAAGAAAGGAGAAGAACTTTGTGGAGAAGAGAGTTTAGAATGAGCAACAGCATGGTTGAGAGTAGGAGGTGTTTCATTAAGGTCCTCAAAATTCCAAAGACCATCTCGAAAATTGGACACAAAGTTCATCGAGACCTAAAAATCTAAACCTAAGATTACTAACACTTCGAAAATTTTAGTCTGTTCTTGTTTGACTGAAATGGGTAAAGTAAGAAACCCAAGTATCTCATACTAACACTAATATCCACAGTACAGGAGGTGAACTGACATGGAGAGAGCACCTATTCTAAGTTATGCAAGAGCATGCCTATTTCTTATATTTTTTTAGAATATCACACTAAACTTGATTTTTAATGGTCAAAGCTTATATGGCATTTCAATCAAATTCGTGAAAGTTATGATGTGGTAATACCTAAACTCTCACTATTTCAATCGGTTTCGTAACCATTTTAAAAACAAAAAAGTCTAAGCTGAACATGCTTTTAGTAATTTTAATTTAAATTTTATTAAACAGCAATATTTACTTATAATAAATAATCCATGGTGTTTGAAGAAACTTTTTAAATACTTCAGTTAAAGTCGTTGAAAAGACTTTCCGAATTCTTTGTTTACCAAACAATTACGTTTAAAGGAAGCATCATCACTAAAGTATTCGTTGGAAAAAATTTGCATCCAATGTTATGAGATTCATCTAAATCACACAAAAGTTAATTTTAAGAATCAAATCACGGTCGTACAGCTCTTGATGTAACTCCATGTGATGAAAATAATGGCGATGTTTTTCAAAATTCTGTTTACGGTACATTTGCTTACTTGAGAACTGCTAATTTGTTAGTTTCGTACGAATCGGTCAGATTTCGGTTTAAATTAGCAATTTGCTAAACACTTAGACTCTCACCCTATGGAATATCGTCAGATAATTGGGGGACACTTTTAATGTAGTCAAGGATTGACCTCAACTGAACGACAAGCCAACTATGATTTGCTACTCTCGCTCTTGGCCTGTTTGTAACAAATGATTCGTGGTTTTATTTTTTGTTTGCATGCATCTATTCAATTCCTGATACGTTTCAGCGACTGGGTCCTTTCTAAGATATATGATTGCTTTCGTTCCTCTGGTGTGATTATCTGTACGAAAAAATGTAAGTTCTGCCTACTTGAATACTACCCTGGGTATGTGGTAAAGGAACATGGGTTATTGGAAGATCCCGAAAAGTTTTTGGCCTAATTGGAAATACTTACTCTTTAAACAGTCGCTTTATTCCTAAATTTGCTGCTCTTACTTCTCCGTTGACTTTTCTTACAAAAAAGACCCTCCTTTCATTTGGTCACTTGAGTGCCAGCAAACGTTCCAATAACTAAAAGGTCATCTGGTACCTGTTCCTAACCTTTCATGACCAGATTTTTCTAAAGAAATTATAATACAAACCGATGCCTCAAATTTTGGTTTTGGCATTGTTTTAAGTCAACGTGATACAGAGGGTGAAACGTTATGTGCTATCTCAGCCGATCTGTAACCAAGGCTGAACATTACCACTCTGTGACCAAAAAAGAACTCTAAGTTCTCTTGTTCGCTATCGAGAAACTCCGTCCATATGTTGAGGGATCATATTTCACGGTGATTACTGACCACCACTCTTTTCTGTGGTTGAGCAGACTCCCAAATGCTTTGTACGGGTTAGCTAGGTAGACTTTACGCCTACAACAATATGGTTTTTCAATCATCTACTGGAAAGGGAAATAACATATGGTACCCAACATGCTATCTCGCTCAGTACCTATTACTAACTTTTTACTTTACAATATGGGATTGTCAGGGTAGATGTGCTTTGGGGTTGGCGGTCTTTTTGGTTTTTCCGGTTTTTTTGATTTTTGGCTACGGTCTAAACTTCATTACCGGAGCCTTGTCTAAACTCTTCTCTGTTTCTGTGTTTGTGTTGGTCATTACTCTAGTAGTCTAGTAATTTTGCTGCATTTTTGGCGATCCGCTTTTGAGCGACTTTGTTTGCTAACACCCTAGTTTTGGCTTATTTTTGATTTCCTTTACTTTGGAAATTAGCAATCCGCTTTTAACAACTTTGGGAGTATTTAACCCAATTTCGCGGGCATGACTTTGTATTGGTTTCCGGCGTTGATAACTTGAAACTGTTCACGATTGGTCCGCTGCATTTGAACGCTTCCGGAAAGCTTGTCCTAAATCAACCGTTCACGAGGGAGAAGATAAACCCTCATCTGAAAATTTCCTCGCTTGAAGGAGTAATCAGGCCATCTGAAACCCTTCAACGTTTTAAAAAACTTTATTTTGTAGGTAAAACATATGATACCGCATAAAGTGGCTTTTAAAATTTGCTAAAAGGTTGTGCTCCACGTGAACTGTTCAATAAGCACGTCCTGCATTCTTCAGGCTAGGGGACGCTTTGCATCAGGTATACGATTGCTCTCGGGGCTTATCTATCGCTAACACCCCAATGTTTATTCTAGAGAGGGTGGTTTATGTCTCCCGATTACGAATATATTCTCCTCCGGTTGTTCCTTCGTCAACTTGTACGGCTATTGCGGGTCTACTCAAGGCTTTTGGAGGCGTTGTGACGAAATAGCTATCCACGAATACTCCGTCCGATTCGTAGACCACGGTGGAGGCTCATTCCGAACTGTTAGTGCCATTGAGAGCAAGAGTAATACTCCTACTGCTGCGTGAAAGGTCAGAGGTTTTAGTATCTTTTTAATTGCACATGAACCTGCAGTCGACCTATCACTCAAGTAGAAGTCACCCCTTGACACCAATCATCAGGCGCGAACATAGAAAATTTGTTGCGGATTATTTGTCGCTCGAATGTGTAATTGCATAATATACCTGGAACGTTAACTAGTTATAGATAAGAGTATTTAATACCTACGTGGTGTATGAGTCGTGTAAGAATTGAAACCTTAATCTTAATTAAGCCGAACGCATGTAGTTCCATTGACCTTCCCGGTACGACCTCGTTCCCAGACAGGCCAAATTTAACAATCGTTTAAACTTCGCGGTGACTGAATTAGTCTTAAAACTTCCCTTACACGTCTTCCTTAAATTCATGTAATCTGTAATGTTACTCAGTACCATAAATCGACATACATTCTAGGTTAAGTTCACCATAGGCGTACCTTCAGTACGTGAAATATCAATTGCATATACGAGATAGTGGTGTAGCAGTGGTAAATATTTGGGTAATTCTCTTTACTTTAACTTGTAATTCTATGTAGCTCTAGTCATTTTCGTGTTACCTGAATGTTTAATGCTGTTTTAGCTCGTGTGTATTCGTAATATATTTGTGTCTTTTAATGCTGTGAACTATCACAAATTTGTTTGTTTATTGGGGTGAATAAATATTGTGTGAAGGTTTCTCTGATTTTATGTCGAATTCTTTCGTGATTTGTTTCCCTTTTTCTGTATATTCTACTGCGGACAGTTAGCTGCTGACCTTTGGTTCTGGGTCAGATTCTTCTCCCCAGCGTTACTCAAACCTGGCGCCCTACCTTTTTAATTTTTTTTTTCTATAGGTTCTAGGAATAACGTTGACTTTCCTAACCCGCACCCTACTCTCTACTGAAGGGCATACTTTCCTAACAACTGACCGTAACAACCCTGTAATCGTTTATTTAGAGTTGATGTTGATTTTTTCTTTAATATAATATCTTTACTCTATTCTGCATCAAAACTTGATACTTTACGTCTCAGTTTCAGTCCGGGAAAACGGAATAAAACTGTAAATTGTTACTACGGAACAAAGTTAGTCATCACAAAACAATAGTGATAAACAATGGAGAAGCCGTCATTGCTAATCATGTTTTGCTAATACACTTGAATTTAAAGGGTTCTTGCAAAATTTTTTTATTTAATGTTTTTAAATTTTGTTTTTCTATTTGGTAGAACGAAGTAAAGTACATAACGACACAAACTTTTATTTTACCAGTGCTCATTTTGAGTTTAAGGACTCGGTTATCGCCTGTAACCTTCGTTGGTATTTTTCTTTTTAAAAGAATGACTAAGTCTTTATTATGCATATTTAAATTGCGTTAAATTTTATTCACACGAAAAAATTGTTTTTCGTTTGGTATTTTACGTGCTGTTTCATCCATTCAATTGTAATTTTCTTGATGTAGTTTGAAATTCCTTAGTTTAGTATGTTCTTGTACGTGCACAAGGAATGATAACAGTGCCACTATTGCCGTTTTAAGTCAGTCGACCATCGGCTCTCGCTGATTTTAGTTACGTGCGTAACGCACATTTGGGTACCGGGAATAAATAAATTTTGAGTTTGAAGTTAGTTAGGGGCGTTTTCCCCGTTTCGCTAGTTTGCGGATATTTATATTGAAAAATTCTCGCCTCCAGCCATTAACTTTATGAACACTTAAACGTTTTTTGCGAGAAATACCTTTACCTAGTTTTGAGATGTCAAGGTTATACAATTCCCGCACCACAACTATATTTTCATACTTAGTAGGTTCTATTAAAGAGAATTTATTGTACCGACGTACCAGTTTTTTCTGTTTTTAAAAAGAATTATTTTGATTGGACTTCTCGTCTTTGTTTCCATCATCGTGCGTTCTGCCACAACAACCCCTGGTTTACAATAAACCGTGACACTCAGGTGTTTATGTTTTTTTACTTAAGTAAATATGTGAACAATACCGAAATTGAATCTCTTGTAAATTATAAACTTTCGCGAAGTGTTTTCGTAATTACGTGGATATTAACTTTTGATGCGCTTTTAATTCGATCAATTTGATTTTTCACTATTTCATTAATGTTAATCCAGTATAAACTTTGTTAATTTTGACACATTTATGACTTAATTTAAATACAATAAATCTTCCAAATTTTTCTTCGTAACTGACCTACGTTTTTTTTTGTTATGTTTTTAATTTAAAATTATCGAATTGATAATGATTTAGGCCGTTACAATAACTATAATGAGATATTTATCCATTTATTTGGCAAAATCCGACGTACAAGCTCTTGATGTCACTTACACGGTATCTCTAATTATAATTAGACGTCATGTAATTACATTCTCTTTACTAAGTTTAAACCGTCTGACAAGTATAGTAACATTTGACGTGAAAGATTAAACTAAGCTAATTATTGTTGATAATAAGTACTTAAACCTTAAATTTTTTTACCAGTTGAATCTATCGATTTAGGTTCGCGCAGCAATAAATAACAAATTGTCCAATATAAAATCGATAATGCTTTATCTCTCGTTAAATGTTAAACCGAAACGAAATTGGTCAAGCACAATTGCATTGAAAATTTTCATTGACACGGGTCGTGTCTTTCATTTTCCAACATATGAATATTTTATCTGAACGTTTTGGTAATTACACTTTCGATGTTATTTACTAATGCGCCATCGCTCGCAATTTAGCATGTACGCTAACACAAAAGAAAGATGTTCCGAAACAACAACAAACTGATGAAAGGTCTGTACAAACACTTGAGAGTTTCTCATGAAAGACACTTTTTAACCGAACTACGTTCGTAAGTATCGTTCAGCGATGCGTACACCACATTTATGCGACCTTTTCCTTTTGTTAACTGTTTGAGAAATGTTCTTTGATTACTCAACAGTACAAGTACTGAAAATGTAACATCTTGTTCACATTTCGATTTTCTTTCTAAACTTTTTGTAAAATCTATGGCAACAACGGAAATCAAAAAGGGTTTCGATATCATCATTAAAATCATTAATTACTCTATAAATCAAGTGTTAAAGTTTATAAATGTATGTATCAATAACGCATCGGTCAAATAATTTTAAATGTAGCTCACAACTAGTATCTTAAGTGCTTTTAAAAACGCTACTTATCATGCAAGCACTTTATAAAGCTAAAAGCTCGATTGCATAATAAAAAAAACTCAAAAGAAAGCAAGTAAACAAGTTATTAAGAAGCAGATAGTATTCGATTCAATTTTCAATATTTAAATTTTATTTTCAAAAAATGTTTTATTTTTAATATTGAAACTTTTTGCTGTTATTGAACATGCAAAATGCAAATTAGTTTGTTGTTGTTTCAAAATTGAAAGTAAAAAAGAATTCAATTTACGCATAAATTGTTTTAAAATGTATTAATTTTTTTTAATATATTTACAATATAAATATCATAAATACAGGGGTAAAATATAACCAGAGATGACATGCCATGTTCCAAAGTCACATGTCAGTTAATGTGATATATTTTTAAAACACCCTATAGATATTTCCACTGCTGTCTCTCGATTGCTAATTTAACCATACTATTTTGGTATTAGAAACATTTTGTTACCGTTTCAAATAAATTCATGCTTTTGAAATTCGTATGAGATCCAGAGGTATTCAATATTGCACGCTTTTAAATCAAACTGATCCATAAGAATTGTAAGAATCTCAGGAACATCATCCCTGAAAATAATTAAGTATTAGTAGTTATACCGTGTGTCCCACGGAAAAGTTAACATAGGCATTTACTATCTTAAATTAAAAATTAACTTGCACAATTCGAACACAATGTAACAATATATAATGTTGAATAGATAAAATTAAACAAGTTGATGTGATAATAATGAATATTGAAAGAGTATTTTACTAAAAAATCAGTAAAATTAATTATTTTTTGTGAGATTTTAATTATGAACCAAATTACTTTTAATTTATTAAGTGGCCTTTATGGACGAATTGGTTAATTTGTTGCTTAGTAATCGTTTTGCGCTTAACTAGAGTTCGATTACGATTGCAGTATTGTTTTTATTAACTTTATTATCATTACAATACAATTTTTTAAGGTGAATATAAGAGGTTATTAAGTACCGGGTGTCCCGATAAGGATACAGAGCGGCCGTATCTCGACAATGGTAAGGCCTAGAGGCTTGGAAAAAAATCTTTATATATAATGTGGCCAAGAGAAAAGGCTGAAAATTATTTTGAAGTTCGTCAATCGACCGCAAGGGGGCGCAAATGCTATGAACGAATTTATGCTATCTTGGAAAGTTGGACGATAAGCCCTAACTTTGAAGGTATAGTTTTATTGTTTGTGTTGTACGGCATCATTCTGTCTCATGACATTTTTTCGTATCTGTCATAATAAGGGAGGGGAGGTCAAATTATTTTTCAGTGTTTAATTGCAATATCTTCTGAACCATTGAAGCGATTGAAATATATTTGATATCGTTTGAAAGAGAATTTTATGGTCTTTTAAGAAAATATTTTTGTTGAATCATCTAGTTTCAAACATACAAACTAGAGGGCGTTATCAACAACAATTACATATTTTTGTGATTTTTGGGAAAAAGTTAAATAGAACGGTAGTGTTTTATTTACAGATTCTTAGCCGTTATGTAGTCAGCTATATTTTAGTGAAAACCGCATGGCGATATCTCCACCGGTTCTTGATTTATAGGTTAAAATCTAGAAAATGAAACTACCTCAATCGGATAAAGTTACCTTAGATCAGTACTTTACAGTACTCCATGGTCAACAAGAAAAACATGTTGTTCCTGATAATCACCACTTTGGTTTCCGGACCTGGTTATCAAGACCCTTCCGGATAATTAGGTAAAAATGTACAACACAATTTCAGGGTTGGCATGTCTAGGTTTTAGTGGTTTTCCTAAACCTTGAAGTAAATGCTTTGCCAAGACGAACCAATCCACAATTGCACACGATTTCGTCACCACACTGTACAGGTTTATACTGATCTTTGGGGCACCATACATAACACTTACATCACAATACAATATTTAAAATGTACCATACGATTAAATAAATAAATAAATAAACCTTACCGAGAAATACAAACCGTTACTATGGTAACGCTACTCTAAATATATTTGACATTTGTCAAAAGTTAAGTCTGATGATTTCTGT
Organism: Abscondita cerata; assembly: GCA_030710515.1. Classification (NCBI taxonomy): domain Eukaryota; kingdom Metazoa; phylum Arthropoda; class Insecta; order Coleoptera; family Lampyridae; genus Abscondita; species Abscondita cerata. The sequence continues at coordinate 404,852 of JALBCR010004308.1, read as the reverse complement.
CACTTAGATTACCTCTTAAATCAATTTTTTGAAACAATATGACATTTTCTAACGCGGAAGCGTATGATATGTTACGAATATATTTTCAATGTTTCGAAAATGCTGCAATTGCGGCCCGACAATATGTAATACAATTTCCACGAAGAAGACATTTTTTTCGAGAAGTGTTTTTAAGATTAGCAAGGCGATTACGGGAGACTGGCAATATGCAGCCCATTCAAGCAAATGTAAGAAGTCGTAAAATACGTACGGAGGAAAACATTACTAACGTTTTGGCCTATGTCCATTACGATCCCACTTTAAACATCAGAAATATTTCCAACGACCTGCAAATTCCAAAAACAGTTGTCTCTTCAAGAGAATAGTATGCATCCCTACCATACTGTTTTACACTAAGCATTGCAAGATTCTGATTATAATAGCAAACTGAACCATTGTCATTGGATGGTAAATAAGATTCGGGAAATTCCAAACTCCAACTCAACTATAAAGCACAATAAGATATTGAAACAATTCAAATGAATAAGGGATTAAGACAAGGACGAGGATCTACTATAGACAGAATAATTAAAAAATGTAATACAATTACGTAAAAGATGACAATGGGCCATTTAAAAATGCAAAGAGTGAATTCATACCTGAGGGAATGTACGCAGATGGTGTCATGCTGTTGGCAGAAACTGAATCAGATGAACAAAAAAATATACATTGTTGGAATTGAATATGATGAAAATTAATAACTGTTTCGATAGGCTATATAAAAATTAATAATTAAAAAAACTGACACATGTATTAACCTTCGAGCGGGCGCGCTGTCGTAAATTTTACGACAATTTTAGTAAAGTGCATATTTTTTTTTTCTGAGAATCCCGTGATTGCCGGCACCCGATTCTATTTCTGGAATGGTATGTATCTCATAAGTTTACGGTGTTGAATAATTGCTGCAGTGATTTGCTGTTTAGTTTGAGTGAAGGTTCTTGACAGATAAGGTCTGTCGTAAAATTTACGACGTGCGCTCTTTCATGTAAGCATTGTAGATTTTTAAGTTTTTCGGTTATTGTTTGATTGTTTATTGATTTACTTCTTTTTATATTGCACTCTTTTTAATAATTGGTTTTATTTTTACTCCACATCTTTATACATAAAGATGTGAGACTTATGCGACGGTTTCAAAATCGAAAATTTTAACACCTTTTTTTTTACTTTTCCGTACATTATTTGTTCCATTTCTCTAAATTTTCCGAAACGATGTCTTCTCATAAGCCCCTAACTCAGGCAGAACTTGAAGCTATAGTTCAACAAATGTTTGTTGAACCACAGAGCGATCATGAAAATATTGTTAGTAGTGACAGTGATCTAAGTGATGAACATGTTGACAACGTTGACATTGACAGTTTGTCTGAACAAAGTGCATCCGATAAAGAACCAGATTCAAAAACTTATGAAGATGGTGATAAATATGTCGGAAAAGATGGAATAAGTAAATGGATTAAGTCGAGCTACGCAAAATGTTCAAAAACAAAAACGAGAAACATTATCAAGGAATCTCCTGGCCTAGCACAATGCGCAAAAATATAAACAATGAATTTGACGCATTTTTAAAAATTGTAGACCTTAAAATGATTGAAGAAATTGTAACTTACACAAATATGTATATTGATAAACTAAAACAACAAAATGAATATGCCAGAGAAAGAGATTGCAAAAATACCACCAGAACTGAATTTATGGCTTACTTAGAATTGTTATATTTGATTGGAATCAAAAAAGCGCATCATGCAAATGTAAAAGAACTTTGGACAAGTGACGGAACTGGAGTAGATATCTGTAGAGTGGTCATGAGCTACAAACGATTTTTATTTCTTACCCGTTGTTTGAGGTTTGACAATAGGGCAACTAGAGCTGATAGACGGAAAATTGATAAATTGGCAGCAATTCGCACTTTTTTAGATGCGTTTGTAAATAACAGTAAGTCATGCTACAAACTAAGTGAGTACACAACAATTGATGAGATGCTACATCCTTTTAGAGGCCGCTGTAATTGGCTTCAGTATATACCTAGCAAGCCGGCAAAGTATGGAATAAAAATGTATGATTTTGCGACAGTAAAACTTTTTATACATCCAACCTTGAAATATACTCCTTTTGATATTGTGAAACGATTAGTTATTCCTATTGAAAAGTCCAACAGAAATTTGACCACTGATAATTTTTATACCAGCATTCCTCTTGCCGAGTATTTACTGGAAAAGAAAATCACATTGATTGGCACTCTAAAGAAAAATAAAAGAGAAATACCACAGGAATTCTTGGCTCACAAAAACAAAGAAGTTAAATCAAGTATATTCGGATTCCAAAAAAACAAAATGTTGACTTCATATGTTCCCAGGAAAATAAATTAGTCATACTTCTGTCCACTCTACATGACACAGAAGATATTCACCCTACAACCCAGAAGCCACAAATGATCATGGATTACAATGTGACGAAAGGTGGAGTTGACACGGTAGACAAATGTGCGCAACCTATTCAATTTCTCGAATAACACGAAGATGGCCTTGTATGGTTTTTTACAGCCTAATGAACATTGCTGGCATAAATGCTCAGGTATTATATTCCTTTGCCAAACCATCGCTTTGCCCAAAATATAGAAGAATCTTTTGAAGAATGTATCGCTGGCTCTTATGAAGGAACATCTAATATCAAGATCAAACCTTAGAAATCTACCATCTGATATTAGTGCATTTTTGAAAGTGAATTATGGACAACTCGAAGAACAAAACATTGAAGAGCAGCCGTCCGAACCGCTCCCTAAACGTGGAGTATGTCGTTTGTGCGTGGCAGACAAAAAAGAACGTCAGCATCTATGAAATGTCATAAATGTAAATCTTTTACGTAAACGCCACTCTCAAACAAACATTTCATGTTTAGAATGCCAAGAAATAAACTGAATAGTAAGATTTCTAAAATAAAATATTTTAAGAAATAATATATTGTTTTTTGAAAATTTTGAATTTTTAAATAAACTGTAAATCTAAATATCTCAATGAGTATATTTTTTTCTAAATATTTACTGCCTATATCATTGGACAAAAAAATAAATAAATACTTTGTAGGTATATCAAAATACAGTATAGCGTAAAATACTGCACGCGCCTGCTCATGTTACGCCAAGCCGCGCGCCCGCTCGAAGGTTAAAGTACTAATCTAGAAAAAACAAATAATAATAGGGGAAGAGAAACAGAATGTGTTCAAAGAATATGTAACTTAATGGACGTGAAAACTGAATTAAAAGAAGGCACAAAAATAATTAAAATTTGGAGATAAAATGCAAATGTACTAATTATTAATTAATTTAATGAACTAATACAAAAGCGTTAGTTTAGAAGACAACAATTGTACGGCAATTGTATAATCCACCATTCCTATTTTTGGGAAAATTGAAAAAAGAATTAAGAAAGAGAATACGGATAAAAATAAAATGGAACTGTTTTATGGGGCTATATGCTTTGAATGAGTAAAAAATAATCATGCTAATTATGCAGATTTGAGGCAAATTCGTTGACAGCGAAAATTTTCTTTGAAAAAGAGAAAATTATAGATTGGTTTTGAGTTGAACACAGTTTAAATAAAAGTTGTAGACAATGAAATTTCCAACAATTTTTTCTTCATAACTTTTTTGTATATTTGATATAGTTGGTGTTATTATTGTCACGTGATTTTCATATCTCAGTAATTATTTATCGAATTAAAAAATAAGTTAAAAAAAAGTTCTGATTAATGAACGAACAACTTTTATTTGAAAAAAAAATGTGTAAAATGAATAGTTTTGTGACTATTCCAAGAATTGGACGGATTATACCAAAATCCAATCAGATCTACGGTATTATAAATAACACCTATGTACCAAGTTTTATAGAAACCGGACTGGTCAGCAGCAGATAAAACAGGTGTTATCAATAAACTAAAACTTTCTGAATACACCTTTCTTTAAACCTCTACGTTGGGGTTAAATAATGAAAAGATATATCAAAAGAGCGGGAAAGATGTTGAATAAATAATAGCGATGAATGAAAGAAAATTTAAAATAATTTTTTTTTATATTTTATTAAACTTATATTGCTTTTTTTAAAGGCTAACATGTAATCAAGAGGAATTTTAAAAATTCGATAATATTAATTATGAGAAAATTAATTAGAGTGAGTAGAATCCGAGAGTGTTATATTATATTTTATAATTAAATAACAATTATTGTATGTAAAGTAAACACCATTAAAACTTTATAAACAATTCAATATTGTTCTTGTTGGAGCAAAAGTCGTTGTCTTTATAATTTTTTAATAATATTCTTTTAATAAAGTCTTTAACATTAGCCATAAAACCGGCCTTTGACTTTCGCGAACTTCCTAACAGATATTATTTAAAAATTTAACGGCAGATTGACTGTTAATGTTAACAAAGTGTTAACTTAAAAAACGATCTCAAATCACCTGCTGTAAATTACGCAAGACTTTGTACAATTGCAAACAAATATAGAGAATTACTCCATAGCTGTTTCATCTTATTGAGACACTTCATGAATGAGAAAACAAATAAACAAAATATTTATACATTACATTTAGATCATCGCAAATTTTGTTACTCTAGTTAGATAAAGCATGTAGCATACTAAATCTTAAACAAGTTTCAGAAATCTTTGAAATTGTTCAATAGCTGCAAATTTATAACTGTGCGATAAAAGTTAATAAAGGTTTGAATTTCCACTAACCAATTGAAGTAATAATTGAAAATTGATGATCAAGCGCCTACCCACACATGTTTTACCTTATTCGATATTATCAGTATAGGGTTACCCAAACGAACTTTTTTAATGTTCCATAATAGCAGTAATTATAACTTTTTTATTTGCAATTTTAAAATTATAAACTGTTAATTTTGTATTAAAAATCATTTTGAATACTTGTAGCTATCATCGATGTGCAATGAAAAATAAATAACCTTGACTGCTTTATTAATTTGTAATATTTCTTCTAGGCACTAGTAGACTTTTTAATGGTACCAACTTGAATGGAAGTGCTTTTATTTTTGTCAACCTGGGCCGGTACACAGTATTGGACAGATTAATTTGAATTCACCGTAATTTAGAAAAACATCAAACAGTCATAATACTCAATTTTTAGCATAGTCAGTTCAAAGATTTCCAATTAAAATAAACATGGTGTTTATGAGTTTCTGTGATCTCATTCATTTTACAAATCAAAAGTAATGTAATTTAAAATAAATGAGCTGTCAGAATTTTGGAAAATAATTTTTTTAGGCCTCCGTCCAGAAACACTAACTTTACAATTGTCAAAATCGGCCGGAAAATCGTTGATTACGGGCCTAGGCTGGTAAAAATTTACTAATGTTTGGTAACACGAGAGGGTAGGTCGATTGCGTCGCGTATGATATATGACAATTGTTGAGAATATAACCTTCTAGCCTTCTAGGGAATATAACCACACAAATTTTCTCTGATGTAACATTTGACCAATATTTAACCCTTAATTTATGTTCAATTTTGGATTAAAATTTAACTAAAAACAATAATTCAAGGGTTTGCACTTAAACACAAATTGTAAAGCCCGAGTATGTTGGAAATTTTGCAGTATGTAACATAAAAATTGTATTCGTATATTTATACACTTTTAATATTGTAGGTTATAATTAAATACCGTTTTTATTTAAAACATGGTAATTACCTGAGTTTTGGACGCATATAAGTTCTATTTCGAACAGGCAATCCTAATCTGTGACTTATCAAATCTAAACCCGACCTGCAAATCAAAATCTGAAAACGTCTGGTAGCAAGCTGCAAGCAATCTTTAATCAATTGGAGAATTGTCAGTGCAGTAACATGTTAACTCCAGTTAAATGCGTCAACTTTCAAATTACTTGAATTCTACTTATTGTCAGGGTACCTATTTCTTTTATTGTTTAGGATAGCTGATTTGAAGGATTTCGATTGAACGTGACGGTAATTCATAGCTAGTCTGTTTGTGATTTCGATTTTACGACACTATTTTGTTGTGATTTTAGTTACTGAGTGACAATTTCAATGCATCTGATCGATTATGATTCTATTTTTGCCGATTTTTTATTCCATTTTGGGCTATAGATGAATTATAAGTCTCGAATGTTGATTTGACCTAGTAGCAATGTTACATTTAAACTACTTTGAATTTGACTATTAGGTAATTGTGAAAAGCACTGAAAATTTTGAACATCAATAAATGGAATGAAGTCGGTGTAAGGGAGAGCTGGACTTACTAACTAACTACAGTGCTTTTCAAGCCCCATGTCGGTTTAATCAGATCGGCTTCCTATGTGCACAAATGTTAACGATGCTAAACGCCATTATACTTTTGCAATGTAGGAAGTCCATGGTTTTACAACTTCTGAATTTGTGCTCAAAGTTATTTATATTGCAGGTTCAGTTAGTGTAGGATACTTAAGTTACACTCCTAGGTTACGTTTAGGGTAGTAGCACTGAACTGTTCAGTGGGTAGTAGGTACGAATTTAGACTAGGTTATGTTAGTTATAATTTAGTTTTAGCCATTTATTTGTGTGAGACACAGTAGAATTATTATCAGGAGATAATTTATTAGGTACTTCACTTATAAGTTTTTGAAAATGTCAACAAAATCGATTCGTTATAAAGTTACGAACCATATTGCGTACCACATCTTTAAGTGTACTAATGTATTATTTTCATTTTTTTATTTATAAGAATAAAAGCCAACAATAACTTCGCTAACACGAATCGACACTAGATGTCGCAAAACTTACAATAACTACTACATTTTTGAATTTAAATATTAGAAAACAAATTCGACTGATACCAACAATAAAAAATTCTTTAGTGTCAAAATTTTACACAAAAGATTTACTTAATTTAAACATTTAAAATTTGTCGACCTAAAAAATTTTGTGTGACTCACGTCCAGAAACTGTTTTACGAGTACAACATTGTGCTCACACTCGCAAAAAGGCAGTTTCTGGCCTAGTGACACAAATAACTATTATCTGCAAAATAATAACAGGTAGACCTGCTAGAGACGTAATAAAAATGTTCCACAATTATGATTAACATCTAAAACAGTTTTAATTTTAACGAACCCATGTCAATGTCAAACAGTGATTGCGCTTCTTCTTTACCTAATAAACTAAGTTTTAAAAAAGTTTCGCCCAAACAAGATGTCTCAGAAGCCCCTCGTAATTTTCATGTGTCATCACAAGATATTATTGACTCTGGATCTTCAAACATTTCCCGTTCTCATTATTCGGAAAATTCATCAATTTTTGACAGAAATTTTTTTCAAAAGTGTCACATTTGTCAAAATAGTTGTAATTTATGGATCAAGGCACTAAAGCTTGATTTTCATGACCAATAAGTCATAAAAAAGAACTTTAGTGCCGAGGTACGTATTATATTTTTTCCAAAATCTCAAAATTTGAACAGAACTTAACAATTTCATAACGTTTATTAAGTAGCAAATGTAATCAGCTGTTTTCCATTTTACGACAAATGTTTCTACCGCGCACGGGCGATTCTAAAATTTACATACATTTTACACATCTCTATCGGTCAAAATGCAAACTTAAAAATCGTCATATAATGAATTACTTTAGTGCCGATTTTATTTACTTTACTGCCGATTTTTTTGTACTTTAGTGACAATTTCGGAAAAAAGTTTTGAATCAAGACGTGGTTTAAATATTCATCTACTCATCTATTTACTCACAGTAACTTCTCTAAAATTAAAGTGTCCTATTTGCCAAAATTCAAGTGTCTTCAAGAGTAAAAATGGTTTGAAGATTCATTTATCAAGGTGTCATAAAGATGAAAACTTTTCTGCAATTTCGAACGAAACAAAATCTTTCTACAATTTTATAGATAGATTAAGTGATTTGAAATAAATGTTTTGATTATCAAGAGAATTCCTCGTGGTGCACGTAATCAAGTTGCTACTAAATTAACATCTATAATTCATTCTTGTGTATTCTTAAACACTGTAGAAGCATGGGAAGAACTTTTCTTTTCTGATATCAAGTTTCTCTGTACTACCAAAACAAACAGCAAATATATGTCTTTAACTGCAAAAGTTAAAATAACATCACATCGTCAAAATTTATCAAAAAAGCAAGAAGTTTTTAAACCAATATTCTGTCTACAAAACAGTGGAAAACAAGATAGGAGATGGAGACATTCGTGGTGCTATTCGTCTCTTAAGTACTTCTGATAGTTTTGCAACTTTAATACTCTTTGAACTTTGTTTAAAGCATCCTTTATCATATCGATCTTCACAAATACCTGCAGATTGACCGTCATCAGATAAAACCACGATTGTTTCTCAAGATCAGGTCAAGTTTGGAATAATGTCTTTTTCCTCTTGTTCTGGTGGTTTGGATGGAATTCGTCTACAACATATAAAAGATCTGATAAGTAAATCTTCCCGAGTTGTAGGACAAAATCTTTTATCCGAAATTCCAGAACTCTTCCCATATCTTTAGCAGTGTTATGCCCAACCTTCGAATCTTTTATATAATAGTAAACTAATCTTTAAGACAAAGTTTTTTAAAATAAATATATATTTAAAGAAAGAATACAATCAAATTAGTTAGACAAGCGAAAGAATAACTTCTACGCACTTGTATTTTATTATGACTTGTCTAACTAATTTGATTGTATTTCTTTTCTTTTTAAATATATAATTTGTTTTGAAAAAGCTGTCTTAAAGAACAGCGAAACGTCACTACTATGTGTCCGAGAATAATATAATTACACGATTTTTCTCAACACTAATATTTAAGGATTGTTAACATTTTTTATACAGTTGTTTATATTCACCTACTACTTAATCAAATATAAAATACAACTTACTAAATTCAATTTATCATTAAATTTATTCTTTTGTCTTGGATACATGCATCACTACCTGTTTCATTTGGTGGTTCAGGAATCAGTTGTGTCAGTGATATCGCCATTTTATCTTTTCTTACCTCTGCTAATCTCATTGAATCAATTTTTTCAAATTTGATAATATGTACTTAGCTGAAGCATTAGATGTTTGGAAATCACTATTCTCTAACAAACCTTTATCTGACAAGCCTTGATTACAACGTAGTTGGGATACCCCATGTGTCAAAATTATATTTAATTCTTTGTTATCACAATATGACACTCGACATATTAGTATATTATGCTACTAGGAGTAGAACGCATTCTTTTTGTGTTGAGCGAAGGTATTGCGGCCGAAGCGCAGCTGAGGCCGCAAATACTTTGCGAAACACAAAAGGCGTTCGACTCCGTGTAGCATATACTATTTTTCTTCAAGCGTAAAAAACCAAATTCTTGAAGTAATTGAGGTGGTTTTAGAATGAATAGGCAACAGCGTTAACTCAACTTTACAACTGTCAAACATGACTGTCAAACAACATTATTTTTGTTGTGTGTATTAACACGGTTTGTAAAAGGAAAATTTTTGTATTAATTTGTAGAGTAAGAAAGAAAGCTATAATTATTTAACAATACAACAATAATAATAATTAACTCTTATTTCAGATGAAAACTTAAAACAAACATTTTGTAGTAACTATATAGTGGAAAAAATACCTATTTCTTATTTATAGTAATATTAAAGGTACAATTTTGTAATGTCGAGTTAATAATATTTAATCCACTACTTGCTGTTTTAGAACTGACATTGACGTCATTATAGTCGTGATGGATTTCATATTCACTTGACTGGGATATGCTCGATGTTGCGGTGGAAGTACTAGGCCTGTTAAGATCACCTGATGTTACGGTAGATGTGTTACCTTCATCGCACCCTAATATTCTATTGGCAATTTCACGTTTGTTTGAAAGGGAGTCTTCGATGTATCCCTCAGCTACATTGTTAGATTTCCATCCACCGTGTCTTTTTAGAGTGGTAATGTCTCCACCATTGTCAACTAACAATGTAGCTGAGGTTCGTCGCAGTGTATGACCAGTGTATTCCTCTGGATTAGGTAGTTTTAAAAAGTTGCCACTTGTTTTGGTATACCTGAAATTTTATGTATCCCCATAACGACACGGTGGCATCTACCATTTTGGTATTTTAAAAGAATCTTGTTATGTTGATGTCATTAGGTCGAAGTGTCATATATTGTCTACATAAATTTAAATAAAAATCTCCAACTATGGTAAATGTCCGTGACTTATTCGTTTTAGTATTAGGAATTTTTACTAGTATTATACGTTCCAGGTCTTCGATATCCTGTATTCTTAAATTGACTAGTTCGTCGCAACGACATGCCCCACTAACTCCGAATATTAATACGATCTAAGAAAATAGTATCTACTTTAGCGATTGAAAAAGTTATATTTGAAATTACCTTCATGGCCAAATATTCATTGTTTGGCGCATTTTGTAAAAAGTTATTAAAATGTTCTTTTGAGAAAACTTTTGCTTTTTGGTTGATACCCATCAGCTTGGCGCTTCAAGAAGGAAATTAATTTTGCGTAATTTTTAAGTTTATGTCATGTTTAATATTTAATTGGCACTTTAGCATGGAATATTGTGCCCATAATGACGAACTTTTCATAGTTTCCGCCAAATGGGAAAAATACGCTAACATAACATTTTCTGTGTAATTGATTATATTATTTTCTTGCGCCCATTTCAAAAATTTATTGTAAGCAAAATCATATATTTTGCGCGATTTGTTGGGGATCAAATTTTCAACTAAGGCATCGGCGATTTGTTTTATTTTAGGTGGAGTTCCTTCAATTTGCGACATTTTTAAAAGTTTAAATTTTAAATGGCGTTTCTGCTTAAAAGTGCTAATACCTCTACCAGCAAACTAAGTTACTAATTGAGCGTAAAATAATAATATTATTGTACGCCGTAAAATAATGTAGTCGTTCTATATGCGGTATAGTAAAATTCATATTTTAGCACGCTTGAAGAAAAAACTATTTTACTTGCCAGTACCCAACTAGAATCAGGTGCTTGGTTAAAAGTGCTCCCGTCATCTCAATTAGGAACATTGTTAGATAAACAAACTCTTCAAATTGTCACATCTTTAAGAATTGGAACTAATATTTACCAATCACACACTTGTCATTGTGGTTCTAAAGTTGATAATCATCATGGTTTATCTTGTAATAAAAGTTATGGTAGGTTTTCTCGACAAAACAACATTAATGATATTTTAAAGCTTTGGCTTTAGCTAAAATCCCTTGTATTTTGGAACCATCGGGATTATTACGTGATGACGGTAAACGTCTGATGGTTTGACTTTAATTCCTTCATATCATAAATGATTATAAATCAATCTGGTATTCCTCAGGTTGGCAGTTATATGAAGCAAAGCATTGGCTTGGCAATCTAGAGAGGGAACGCTGCTTCCGTTTTAGGAACCATTCTAAGGGTAATACTTTGGAGGAAATTTTGATTTATTTTAATTTTAATGCTATTCAAATTTTTATTACTTTGTATTTATTTAATTTTTATTAATTTGTAACTTATTTAACTTAATAAATTTATTTAATTTAAAATAAATAAACTTTATAGATTGATCCTTTATGACGTTTCTAAAATTGTAATGTTTATGGTTAAATAAATTACTTTGAAAGCGACTGATAACTTTATTCGTTAAGCAGAACAATTTAAGTTTGAAGGGAAGTTCTCACTAATACTTTATCCTGTGTACATTACTTATATCCATCTAAAGTAAGTTATAATTAATTTCTTAGAAAACATGGATTGCTTCACGTAAAATAACTAAGTATATTTGATAGTTTTAATGTTGGTACTTAAAAAAACTTTCTAGATTTAAAATAATGTCCTTTTCAAGCAATATACAGTCGAAATGAGCAAAAAGAAACTTTGTAACGAATGCATTTATTATGCATATTAAATTTATCGTCCTAAAAAGGGCTTTAAAAAGGACTTTCAAACTTGCACAACTAATTTTATGAGCAACCCAAGTTAATAAATTGGTTTGGGTCGAAATTTTTTTGTAACATTTGCATTAACTTTTAAATCGAATTCTTGTTCAACAAAAATAATTAATGTGCTTTTCGCGAAAAGAATAGCTACCCAATCGTAATTAATTAAAAAATTAACTTATTTGAGGTTTTCTTTTTTGTGGTGGTTTAGATGAAGGAGAGACACGTGTCTATAGGCGCTTGATTCTATTTATTAATTTTTGTGTACGACTACAAGCTACTAATTACTGTCTTCTGTAACGTCCAATTCCCATGTTAAAATTCCTATGTCACAGGCGCCACTCTCAAGGATACAGTTTATAATAAAAACAATTTTGGATTTGACTATCATAAATATCGATTAGTTACGCGATTTTCATCGGATCCTTTTTTCACCCAAAATATTCTGATTTGTTATAATTACGTTTTGAAGACGAAGCTGTTTTCGCAGATTTTGTCGTGAAATATTGAAATTCTTCCCAATTTATTAATTGATCTTGAATTAAGGTAAACGTCCGAACAAAGTTGAAGAGAACATTGTAGAATGTAAAAAATAGTATTTTAGAATATTTCAGTTGCATATAAGGATGTTGTTCTGGCGCTTCGAAAACATGTAATATCTCCCTATAAAATAGCGCCAAGAAACGATAAAACCTGAAACTAGTTTAACAAATGTTTAAAATTACCCCAATTTTGTTGTATACATAAACGGCTTCTATTCACAATACTTCTTTGTACATTTTGCAGCATTTCGTGTGTTATTTTATCGTATTCTCACCGTTGTGTACATTAGTTTTCACAGCCTCCTAAGATTAATTGTACCAATTGAAAGTATTTCTTTAGATTTTGAATATTAAATAACTAATTTATTAGTAACTTGTATTATAGTTTTTAAAGAGAATTTATCAAAGAATCACTTTAGTCTAAAAATACTACATGATTCATTGAAGAAAATAAAGTTGATATCATTTCTACTTAAACCGGAAGTCAGCCATTTTGTGCAAAGTTTAGAAAATACTCATCTTGTATACTTGTAAAACTTTTCTTAATATACTTTTTGTCTCTCATGGATAATAAAAGAGAAAATCAAGTGGCCCTGAATTTACAATCAACCTGTATGTAGTTCAAAATCTGCTCAATTTTTTAAAGTAACGTTTTTTGCCCAACAACACAGTGGAGAAGTTTCCACGGCAACTCTTTTAATTCTCGCGCGCACGATATTTTTGTTCATGATCACCGACCTCGAAAAATCAAGATATCGAAGAAAAAGTGCTCCGAGCTTTAAACAATGCCTTTTTACATGTAAAGTGTTGCTGAAAAGTAAAAACTGTTTTAAATATGTTAGATAAAGTAAAGTAAACTTAATTTTGCCGAAATTGAAGAAAACGATGTCGTGTCGCACCCGCTGAAAGCCTCAGGAAGTTTGTATTTCTTTTTCGTGGCTTTCGAAGAACCATGTTTTTTATCTCGCCAGCAAGAGCAGTCAGCAACACTAGCAACTCAATATCTTTGCTAATAATTCTACCATGGCGCAAGTGATAATGCGGCGATCGACAACTTCGGGTTCTTGTTCCGAAGTTATACCATTTTTGATATAATTTTCTGGAACATGCTGATGAATCTCTTGTAGATTTTTGTGTTCATTAAAAACTCTTCTGTGGTATTGGTAAGCGCACACACAATACAAGGAACTTTCTGAACCGAAGAAGAATAAAAATAATACTAGGATAAAGTATCAGGTCTAAGGCAATGTAAAGGATTTCCCTGGGAGAGAAGCAAATGATTGTTTATTTATGAGCAAGAATAACCTTATAATTCTTACTAACCACTGTTCACTTGGCAAATACTATCACTCGGCGGATAAAACCCCGCTCATCTATTCAAGTGACGCCCCACTCTTCACAATGTGCAGAAATTCTGGGGACCAATTTGTGAACCTGACGGACATCACTCCATTCAATTCCAGGTCAACTGTGAATTTTTTAGGGAGCCCTTCTGTGCTTTTGGCAATTGCACACACAATAAAAGAAACTTTTTTGGTTGGAAAAAGAAGGGAGGAAAACAATACTAGGATAAATAATCAGGTCTAAGGCAGGAAAAAAGAAATTGTATATTGATGAACAAAGATAACCTTAGAATCTTGACTAACCACTGTTTACTTGACAAATACCTTACAAACACAGCGGAATAATTTTTTTATAGAGATTTATTATCTTAGTCTTATATTATCCCCTGTTGAATAAATGCCTCTTTAAGTTTCTTCCATGCATCTCTCTCTAGTGCAGTTTGAATTCAGTTTTTACCCCCTGTTTGTTTGACAACGTTACCTCTCCGCGCTGTAAGTCTTGGTTTCTGTTGGATTATCATTGTATTCCATCAGTTTGACTCTTTGTCGGGGCATGTATTCAGCCCATTTCCATTTCATTTTTAGTAGTCTTGATTAGATTATATCCGTCACCTTGGTTCTCTTTCTGATTTTTTAGTGGTTGATTTTTTCTTTGAGAGTGACGCCAAATTGTAGCTCTCTCTATGGGCTTACCATACTTTTTCTTGTCAATGTCATTGTCTCCAGGTCATGTGTTGCAACTGGAAGCACGCAAGTGTTGTAAACCTTTCTGTTTCTGGTTAGGTTTTGTTAGGTATATTGGTGTTTTTATTATGTTACTAAGGTTTCCAAAAGCAGCCAACTCTAGTTTAACCGGCGTGAGATTTCTGCGGTTTGATTTTTTTCCCGGTCTTAAATTTGTGTTCCAAGTATACAGTATGTCTCCCGATTGTTTGGTCGTCTCATGAACAAGACAAAAAATTTTCAAATTCAATTGAAAAAACGGTTTTTGAAAGTTTTAAGGACACCCTTGATTTTTCGAAGCTAAAATTATTGCACAAATTAGTTTCCAACCAAGAAGTCTAAAGTTAATTGTGGAGTAAGACCCCGGTCTGGCTATATTTAACTATGTAAGGCTAATTTTACTTATCACGACAACGTTTAAAGGAACAATGTGAATATACAGGGTGTCCCACCACTAACGGCGTGGAGTTTCACATTCGCGTCTTTTTTAATTTCCAATTTATTTAAACGGAATAGTATGTAGGTTAATAAGGGCTATAAACTGAAAATATTTTTAAATATATAGGATGGTTCAAAACGAGTGAAGCATCAAAGTTGTGTTTTTTATGGAACACCCTGTATTTGACAACGATTTTAATTTCTATGAAAAAATAAATGCCAGTTTTTTCTTAGCTATTACGGTTTTTCAGATATTTTGATTTTTTGATAAAGGGTGTTCAAAATTCAGGTGCCATTATAAATATATTCAAAGAATATTATCTTACTTATCTCAAATAGAACACCTTGTATTTTGTTGGCTCATCTCATAGAAATAATAATGGTACTAGAGTTTCCTTACCCCAGTGCAGTATTTTTTTCGCTAATCACACTTTTTAAAATTTAAATGATGTATTTACATTGAAATAAAATTCCAACACAATCTAGTATGTATGGTTTGTTACAAGTGTGCTCAAAAGATAAACAAACAAATGTGACATTAATTTTAATCATTGCTTTATGTTGATTGTTACGTATTTAAAGATTTCAGGATCATCTCCAATAATGTACAGAACCCACAACGAAAAATCACAACGGGTAATGAAATCTCTTTCATTTAGGTGTTGTAGCATCTGTATACGATATGAATGATATCGTTCTTCTTAAAGATTCGAGATACACCCATTCGACTCAATCCTAATTCATTGGAGATTCTTCGAGTGCTGGTAGTTGGATTTCCGTGGCAGACAATAGAACACTCAACTCGTTCTCAGTATCATAAGCAATCGGCTTCGTTTTTTTTATTTTCTTGTACGCAACACTACCAGTAGCACGAAATCTTCGTAATAGTCTTTCTAATACTTACTTATTTGAATGTACTCAATTAGGATATTTGTAAGCATAACTCTTGACGTCAAAAGACAATTTTCCAGACAATGCATAGTATCATGTCTATTTTTTCCTAGAGTGAGTACTGTTTCATTTTTTGAATCAACACTATGTACCGATTTAAGTAAGAACACGAATCTGAAGAACCTTTGAAGTTCAGCAATATTTTGTATTCTCTGTCCTGACTATCTGTTTTTCCATTTTTTTTTGCTATGTCTTTAAGCTACTATTATAATTATAATGGCTGTGCTGTTATTTTTTATGTTTATATTTACTTTCTATAATGTTTACACACTTAATTAATATTATTACATGTGAATACTAAGGTGGGTAAGGGTTCTCATGTTTAAGTTTTAGTGGTTTTCCTAAACCTTGAAGTAAATGCTTTGCCAAGACGAACCAATCCACTATTGCACACGGTTTCGTCACCACACTATACAGTTTTATACTGATCTTTTGGGGCACCATACATAACACTTACATCACAATACAATATTTGTATAATATACCATACAAATAAATAAATCGTTGAACACACTTGTAACAAACCCTACAAACTACATTGTGTTGGAATATTTTATTTCAATGTAAATACATCGTTTATAATCATAAAAGTGTAATTAGCGCAAAACTACTGCACTTGAATAAATACCATATGAAAGAGAATTATTTTCTTTATGAGATGCGCCAACAAAATACAGGGTGTTCTATTTGAGATAAGCAAGATAATATTCTTAGAATATATTTATAATGGCACCTGAATTTTGAACACCTTGTGAAATATTCCGAAATTTTTACTTTAGTGGTTGATAAAGTGATGAGTTTTTTCTTTGATTTTATCTTGCATCGGAAAATAGTTTTTTTAAAAGATCTCACAATTATCAAAAAATCAAAATATCTGAAGAACCGTGATAGATAGGTAGAGGAATCCTGGAAGAAACTGGCCCTTATTTTTTCGTAGAATTCAAAATCGTCGTTGTTCCATAAGAAAAACATAACTTTGATGCGTCACTTGTTTTTGAAGCACCCTATATATTTGAAAATATTTTCAGTTTGTATCAACCTACATGATGTTCCGTTTGAATAAATTCAAAGCAAAGAAAGGCGTGGACGTGAAACTTCGTTAGTGGTGGGACACCATGTCAAGAGAAAAAAAAGTTTTAGAAAATATTAAAAAAACGGATAATGCTTTTTTTAAAATGCCCCTTTGGCTAATTAAATTATAGCCAATATGGTAAGTATTATGAGAAAATCATCAAATTTGAAAGTAACTATGAATAATCGTTGGTTCTGCTTGTAGGGTCCTATTTTTGGGTAAAGACTTAATAAATTATATTATTTTATTAAATTATTAAAAGATACACATAGTAGAACAACATAAAAAAAAATAAATAAAGGTCACATGTTACCGTAGCTCGATAATATATTGAGTGTTCGTTGATTTAAATTTTTTATTGTAAGGAAAACACTATAAACCATATAGATATTTGTAAATGGCGTGTTAAATCACATTAGATGAGCTTCATAAGTCAGAATGATACAGAAACATACAGAAATCAACTTTTTTTTATAAATGGCTCTGTACATTTTATTAAAATACACCAGCGGTTTTGGGACATCGGTTTTGTGCATTTTTTCTGTGTTAAACGTATACCATTTTTCGGGAATTAATTTATTATTTTATACATACCGGATGTTTTTTAGATTTTAGGATAATTTAAAGAAGGAATATTTGAGTTCATGTAGGACAATATTTCTTGTGAATAAATAACTTTTCAAGTTTAAGTTTTCTTTAATTTTTTTATTCTTTTTTGGAAATTTGCTAACCACATGACTTTGTTGTAAAATATTTTCAAAGATATTAATCATTCACAAAATTCTAGTCGTATATCAAATTTTCTGCATGTTTTATTAGAACTTTTTAATGGTTGCGATGTAGAATTATAAGGCGTATTGCTTATTATAACTGTATTTCAACAATTTTTTTAAGTTTTATTTTCTAAAACTGGTACTACTTATTTTTAATTACATTATACAAACTCCAAACTTTTGCAATTTATAAATAATAAAAATTTTTACTCATTTTTGTGTACCATAAATAATTTAAAATTATAATTAATTATTTTACGGTTTATAAGAAAAACCACATCTAAGCTTTGATTTGTAATTTATTAAAAAAACATTTATTAAAAACTGCGACATTAATTTAGCTTAACAAATTAAACTTGAATAAACAAAAATCTGCGCAAAGATAAGTTGTCAAACTAATTTTGAAAGAAATTAATTTGACACTGTCAAAGTAAAAGCTCCCCGAGTCATTATTTAGTAACGACTTCCGCTTTTGCTTTATAAAAAGCTTAATTACGCGTTAAAGGAAGAAAAAAGTTAACCGATTGCAACCCGGTTAACAAAATTATTAACTTAAAAATGACTTACATTTCATTGAGCAACAAAAAGAGTACAATTAAACTTCGTATTTCTTATTATACCAACTAAGAAATATGATAACGCCGAGAACTTTAATTTATTTTGACTTGTACAAATTGGATGTAATACGAAACAAAAATTTTTATCTGAAATGAAATTTTCTAACATTTCATCGTGGATTTAGTGAAAAATCTGTTTTATTATCGGCGCGTTAAAATGTTTCAAAATAAATGGGCTACTATTTTAATTGACAATTAAGGCAGATATGAGCAAAATCTCTTTTGGAGTGTAATGAGATCCTACTTCACGTTTATGAATTTTCTTTATCTCTATCCTTTAAGCTTGTGTACACGCTACAAGGTGTGTAATTTAAATTTGAGAGGTAATTTCACGCAACTTACGGTATTTGTTAAATTGAAATTCTGAATACGCCCATATTTAAGCGAAATCAATAATTAATACCGAAATGTGTTTGATTTAATCAAATTTAACTTTTACAGGTACAAGTTAATTACGACAACGCTTTGAATTGCGTAGAAAATAGCGGTGCACATTTTAATTACAACTTGCTTTTCGTATATTGTAACTTTATTAAAGTGCTATGTGAGTAAGTTTATAATAAAATGGAATTAATAAATGTATGCTAATTATAATTTAGGATGAAATAGCATTTAACCAAAGTCCAACGGTTTTTGTTGATCATTTTAAAAAAACAAGTAGAAAATAATTTACAACAAATTATAAGTACAATTCGTATTATTCAGGCTGGTATTTATGGTGCATTTCTAGAGGTAAAATATGGGTAATCGTAATCAATTTTTGAACACACACTCTAGAAAGTTCATTCTGTGCCCTGAAGTAAAATACAAATCAACAGGTTAATTAACTTTTTTGTACTTAATGCCAAAAGTTACATGTACTTTGAGTGCACAATTTATAAAATGTTCAATAAAACTTAAAAAATACATATATTCAAAGCACAGAGCATATATTAAACACTAAATATGGGTAAAAACTTTATTACATACAATAAAGTAGTTTTTAGTAAAATGAAGAAGGTATGAATGCATGTTCTACACAAGCCATGGCGCTGATCTAATCGGCGTTTGTGGACATTTACAGGCGTCTATCATTATAAACAGTTTCTTGGTAATTGAATATATGGTGCTTTCGGTGACAATTTAAAAATGCAGAATTAGTAATAGGATACTGATAATGGATTCGGAATTTTAGATAACATTTATCGTTGTTTTACTGTAGGATTTGTATTATAATAGTATATTATGTTACTAGGAGTAGAAAGCAAATATTATTTGTTGAGCATAGAAGTGTGTTCAGCCGAGGCGTCAGCCGAGGCTGAACAATGTAGGCGAAACACATAATGCGCTCTCTACTCAAGTGACAAATACTATTTTTCTTCAAACCCAAAGATAAAAATAAAATATGTATAGACATGAGGTACAGTTTTATTTTACTACGTGGACATTAGAGTAATCATCCTGTTGTATATGTATTTATAGTTAACTTTGAAACAATTGTAATGATCATTAACATGTCAAATAAGTATGTACAATTTTGTTGAATTAAACCTTTCTATCTGAGGTAAATAGTTACATTTCAATTAATTCAACAAAATTATTATGGATCGTTTGCTGAAACCCGAAAGACTGGATATAGAGCCAAATTCACTGAATGCAGTTCAGTAGTGGAACCACTGGTATCTAACATTTCGTAATTTTCTTGTAACTATACAAGCTAAGGAAACAGACTATTTAAAGCTCTTGATAAACTTTGTATCACCAAATGTCTATGAACATATAACTGAATGTGGCACATTCAATGATGCAATTTCTGTGTTGAAGAATTTATTTGTGAAACCTGTCAATGAAGTATTTGAAAGACATACACTGGCTAGTCGACGTCAGAAAATAGAAGAAAATATGGATCAATATTTACAGGCACTGAAACTCCTTAGTAAGAATTGTCATTTTAAAGCAGTGACTGCCGAAGTTAATCGAGATGATTGTATTAGGGATTCATTCATTAGTTGACTTCAAAATTCAAATATTAGACAAAGACTTCTTGAAAATTCTAAACTAACATTAAAAGAAACTTTTCAGCAAGCTCGTTCATTGGAATTAGCTCAGTTACAGTGCCAGCAGTATTATAATCCTGCAGTTGTTAATACTGTTTCTGAAACTTTGTTTAAAAATGGTGATAATGTAGATTCTTCTGATGTAATGGCAGCAAGCAAATTAAGGTGCTTCTTTTGTGGGTATGAAAGACATCGTAGAGACACATGTCCAGCAAGAGACTCACTATGCAGGAATTGTGGTAAGAGGGGTCACTTTGATAAGGTATGCCAATCCAAAACTGGAAAATATTCACACTAGTTACTCAAAAAAAAAGTTATTTCTACTCTTTCAAGTTGTACTATGAATATTTCGCATTACTGTTCCCATATTCCTAATAGTTTACAAAAAGCAACTATTCCTATTACTGTAAATGGAGAAACTGCGCTGGCTCTAATTGACACTGGAAGTGTTGTTTTAAATTGCATAATGAATCAAAATAGTATGCGCTGTTGTTACTGTCTGACACTGACAACACCACAAGTCGGCTTACTAAATGTCGCAGAAGATCTTGTGTTGAACTCTCGTTTTCCTACTAAACACGCATACACGTACTGTCTCAATATCTGTCGCTTTTTCCATGTTTGATTTGAAATTTTGTGAGGGATACAGTGCGAGTTTCAAATGTCATCGGCGAAAAAGTTTGGAACAAAGACAAAATTAACGAATTAATTTCGCTTTATGAAGAATATTTTGTTTTGTGGAATGTGCGATTGCCTAATTATAGGAACCGCAATATAAAACAGCAGACATTGGGCTCCAAATTTGTCACGTTATGTTATTAGAGGCCCTATAGTTTTCTTTTGTTAGTATCCAGTTCCTTACTTAACACGTTTTTTTCTTCTTCTTCTTCTCATTTGCCAAAACGAACCAATCCACAATTGCACACGGTTTCGTCACCACACTATACAAGTTTATACTGATCTTCTGGGGCACCATACATAACACTTACATTACAATAAAATATTTAAAATGTAAACATCAATAGAAGACATTCAAAATGCTATCGGAGAAGAAATACTTTACAATACCATAAAAACTCAATCGTCTATATGGGGCCAATTTTGCGAATTCTGTGATGAAAGAAAATATCAATTGTTGGCTGATACATTCCACAGAACAGATTGCCAACATTCTTCAAAGCTGGGAATTTAACATGAAAAGGAAGAATGGTCAAAATTATAAGGAGTTACGTGTAAAAACAATATGGAACTCTACCGCAAAAAGGATACAAGAGAAGTATTTAAATGAATACGGACGCAGATTAATCCATTTTTAGATATTGCTTTTAAATCTGCAAGAAAAGCGAGAGATGCGAAACGCAAAAGCCTATAACAACATGCCAATAAACGAAAGGTTAGTTCTCAAACTCTTTCTTCAAGAAATATTCAACTGATGGCAAATGCATGAGACGAAGCAAATCCAGAAAGTTTGAAAAAAAAATGTGTTCACATATCTGCCTTTGAATTAGAAGGGTCATAAAGCTGTTAATTGGAAAACGTATTATTTTAGAGATGAAATAAGTTTGGCGGAAAATGAATCGGAATAATACATCTAGTTTTTTTTTCAAAAACAGCTCAAGGAGGATCATCATACAACGAGTAAGTGGTTAATTAAAAACAGTGAAAATGTAAGTCTTTGCCCTGTTAGACAACCCTAACTGGAAAATGGAAAATGCTATAAAGACTCGCTAATAGGAATCAACATGTAGTCAAAATGGACCAGAGAATAGACAGAAAAGGTTGTATTAGAAACCAAGCAATTGAAAATCACTGACCACCTTCATCGGGCTAAGGCAGCATCATCACTATCTAAAAAAGGAGTTTGTGAACAACAACTAATAAAAATCACTGGCCATGCCCATACTAACTCTATTAAACCTTACCTACAGTTAAATAATAATAATATATTAATTTCAAGCAAGCATTAACATCAATATCAGATACTGAACATCACTTTGACTTTATTCAAAATTTAAGAAACACTAAAACTACGGCAACTGCAACTTCTGTTTCTAATGCTTCTTCTACTAGTTCATCTGCTTCTCTTTGTGACCCCATTGATTCTGCTTCACGATACGGAAATTATTATAACTGTACATTCAATATTTTTAATAAATACGTACTAATAATTAAGGCAATTTTAAACTCGTTATGTTTGTTATTGTTTTTCATGCTATGTAAATATATGAAAATAAAAAAAAATTATTTTAATTAACTCATGAAATAAGCATCCGAATATCATCCGTGATAAAATTTTTGTCAATAAAGTTTGTTGCCAATTTATCTCGTGACATTGATAAAAATCACTCTCCTTGCCGCTCGAAATTTTTTTAGAAATGTCATTCGATAAATTGCTACGCGACAAACTTTCGTATCAATTTAAAAGTTTTGTGGACAAAATTTTACCATTTATGATGGTATACATGAAATTTTATTTTGTTTTTGATTTCAGCTTATTTTTCCTAATTATAATATCTTTTATGAATGCAATGGAAAAAAATTAGTTAATTTATTTATCGACGTTTTGGCTACAAGGCGTACAATTTATCAAAGCAGCCTCTGTTTATTGACACAATTAGGTAAGATTACAAACATAATTATTTATCAATGTTTACAAATTAAAATGGTGTTTTTACATAAAATAGAATTAATCTAATCAATCAAAAAAAAAAAAAAATAAAATAAAAAAATTTGATAGATTTATCTATACTGACATTACATGCTAAAATTATATTTATTTGTTGTACCTATTTTGTTTAATACATATGTGAGGGTGTTTAAATTATTTAAATTTGCTAACGTTGTGTGGGATAACTTAATTATGTTCAGTAAGAGTATGTTATATTAGCAATTGCAATTAATGTGACCTTTGAAAATAACATATTTTTAATTTGTAAGTATTAATAATGATGTTTGTAATTTTACCTAATTGTTATCAATAAAGACAGAATAAGTTGATAAAGGCTACATCTTGTAGTGTCCAAACGGCGACAAATTAGGAAATATGAAACTGATTTCTTACATAAAGCCTATAATATAATCTAACATGCACGTGTTCAATTCGATGTGGGATATATAGGGATTGCTCATTACTCGTTGGTTTAAAACAATCATTCTATTGTCTGCCGCGTCAGATTTTGTGGCAGCACGTTTCAATAATATAATTTATGTTGTCATTTTTGGCACTTAAATACCAGCTTTAACGGAATTATTAATTAAAGGTCACATGGTTAAAAAACCTTTAATTTGAATACAAGGTCTTTATTTAGAACAGAGTAGGTCTTGAAATTTTTTGACTTGTGGTTATTTTTTTTAATATGTCAATGTTTAGGTTATGTTTACATCTTGTTTTAATGCAGTTTTACATTACGATGAGTTATTTTGTTGTACTTATTGTGCACACTTTAAAAATAATTAACTCTATTCAATTTCATGACATGCTCAATACAGTTTTTTATTTGGACACTTGATATTATCTGCGTATAAAAGATTTCAACTAATGTGTTTTTTTCTATATTCTGGAAATAAAAACTTATTATTATTATTATTACTATTATTATTATGATTATACTTAACTCTACAGGGACAAAAAACTAAAAAAAATTGAAGTTCACTTTTATGCAAGTTTTTAGATTAACAGAGCGAAAAATGTCAGCTATGGTAATAAACTTCCATCTATACCTTTTTTTATAAATTTTTTTTGTTTGAAAGATAGTTAATTAAAACTATAAGTTTTGCGACATCTAGTGTCGACTCGTGTTAGCGATCACGTATAGTTTATTAACTTAATCACAAAAAGATTTTTAAGGAAGAAACATCAACTGAAATCCTTAAACGTGTCAACATACTATATTTCCAAAAAATCTATTATTTTTTAATATTCTTTGTAATATTATTATTCTTCGTCTTCTTCGTCCTCATCTATTTGTATATTACCATCAATATTTGAGGATAAATTTTTATGGTGTTTTAAAAGTTGTAGTGCTTCGGGAATCATAATATATTTTGTTTTAATATTGGTCTCTTCGTCGATATCAAAGAATTATTTAATATATCATTATTAGTTCCAACACGGGAATATTTTTTCAAATGTTGTTGACAAGCCTCTTCTGATAATTGAACTTGTGTTTTTTTTGTGTTATACAGACAAATTGTACAAAATTATGTTATTATTATTTAGTTAGATTCTATTACTATAATTTCTAACCACTAGTTTGCTTCAACTAAAAAAAATGTTTGGCCTTATGTCCGAGGTTTCTATAGCGTCGTCCCACTGTGGGAACGTACAGTGTGATCATGTGGGATGTTTTTATTAAGAATTTTATTTGATTTTGACATCAATTTGTTCTTGGATTAAGATGAAAATTGATCATGAAAATAGTAGTCACTTGATACGCATTACGGATAAAATTTAAATATTTTACAAGAAAATCCAAAAGTTGGGTTATCAAAATAATCGAAAAGAAGGATTTAGAAAAAGTTTACTTTTTTGTCAATTACGTGTACCTACATTGCAAAGTTGTTAGAAATTTTATTATCTATAACTTTTATTTGAAGTATTTTTTCTAAAATAAATTTTATTTTTCCATTTTTTTGAGAAACATTTAAGTTTGATTTTGAATTCCTGTCTTAAAAACATTAAATAGGACGAACGCGTTACGGTTTTGATCAACCACGTACCTGGGCCCATTTTTTTTTAAGTAGCTCTCTTGTCGTCTAATAGAAGCTATAGTATTACATTTGAAAAATAGAAATTAAAACTGAAATGAAGTTGTTGTTGAGAAAGATTGCCATCTTGTAGCTAATCAATGAATTTTCAACACCACCTAGTTCCCGAAGAAACTATCTAAAAAACGAGCTCCGATTAAAGCAAATCCGTTATTCTTGGTGTTTGTTTGCTATTGGACAATCTTTTCCAACTTACAGCGGGCAATTCGAGATTGTTATTTATGCCAACATGTAGTTTGCTATACTAGTCAAAGAATCGACTTATGTAACTGCTTACACCTGTCGACCAAGTTGCTTTAATGCAATGCATTTCTCGACGTGTTACGATTACACTAGACGATACTAGATGTCCCAACACTTATTGATCTAAAATGCGTTTTCTTCAATTTTTCTGTTTTGCGTAATTTCCCCAACAATTTCAAAAGTGGTTTTTTTCTAAAAGTGTACAACTTGCTTAAGGTTCTCAAAATACTAGTACCATTTGTTTTAATTTGTCGTCTCCAGTGACTTTAATTAGTTTGGAGCCGATAGTCTTAGTAAGGGTCTTAGCTCTAGTAAACAAACCGACAAGTTCGAAACAGCTTATCAAGATGACAACTTCACCTTATGGCACAGCAGAAACCTCAAATATCTACTCATCAACGGCCTCTACAAGAATTACTTATCGAATTGGTGTTGGGAAACCTAAAGCTACTAATCTCCTCAACTGAATTCACGCATTGACGACAGTTTCTCAAGTCTCTTTAGT
The DNA here is from genome assembly GCA_030710515.1 of Abscondita cerata. Taxonomy (NCBI): domain Eukaryota; kingdom Metazoa; phylum Arthropoda; class Insecta; order Coleoptera; family Lampyridae; genus Abscondita; species Abscondita cerata. The sequence continues at coordinate 378,864 of JALBCR010004308.1, read as the reverse complement.
TTAGTACCAGGCAATTTGAAAAGTCAGCCCCGACAACTTCGAGCAACTAGTAGTCATGGCTGATAAACTTCACGAGGTCTACAACCAACGTGGTGTTACAGAATTTACTAGAAAAGTCCCGGAACCACTACCTTGTCTAGAGTGGCAAACTTCGTACATATATTTTTACATAAAACAAGTGGGGTATTATACCGCTAAATACAAATTACCAAAACTTACAACTCTAATTAAACCAAACTCTACCAAAATTATTGAGAATCCTAGGCATCAGAAATTAACAAAATTAAATTACGACGGTATTCTACGAGTATCGTAACCCCAAGCTAATGTTCTACCACAATTATCATCTTTTATCATCACGCCAAGACAATGCAACCTTACCACCTGTTTACACACAGACATTGTTTTTTGCTTTAGTATAACGTACCTACTAACAATAAGTGTTGCAAGACCTAGGTGTCGACTCGTGTAACATAACACGTACGGCATTGCAATACTAATTCTAATTAGTGGAAAAACGTTAATAAAAGGGGCGCTAAAATTTTGGGTTTGGAAATTATTGTTTAACTTCCCATCTTATTTATAAGATGTGGAGTAAAAATGAACATCATATAGTTGGTCTTGAATTACAGTATTAACAAAACTTAGCCAGGAGAGTACGTCATCTCTAAATGAGTCATTAAATTGTTTTAGTAAAATAATTTAAATCAAGTATTTCCAAACACTACTATATCACTGCAGATAGATATTAAATAATTTAGATATGCAATAGTTGAAAAGGAAATTTGCTAGAACTTTTTCAAAACATGTTTCTATAACTAGATTTTAATACTTTATTTAGACGAACTATCTAAAGAAGAAATATGTGGCCCGAAAATTTATACTAGACATTTTGTTAGCCGCGGCAGTAAAATCTAGAACTTGCTTCTACGACCACGCCACTGAGGATGTTTGCCGCAGCAGCAATGGTCTGGAAGAACAGATAGAAGCTTCAAAAGACCACCCGGAAAGCCATAGTATAAAAAAAAGCTAATCTGAGTTTCCATTATCCGTATGTTTGGTTTCAAAATAAAAACAATCATTAATTGTTGATAAATGCGGTGGCAACTACTCGTTAGCCACTTGAATCTAAATATATTTTGAGTTCAGAGTAGTTCTACTAAATAAATGGTGTCCGTCTCTTCCAGGAATAAGTTCAACAATCTTTCCCAAAGGCCAATCCAATCATTTTCGTAGGTCATCTCCTATGATTACTACGTCTCCTACGTTGATTCCTCTTTTTTTTTCGTTGTTGGTCTGCAACAGTAGACTAAGGAACTCTATGCGAAACAGTCCACGAAGATCCTCCAACAACTCTTGTCGATATCTGAACCGTTTATGGAATCCAGTCTTGTCAATGACATCACATTCTTCAATGGTTGAATTATCCAAACTCTAGATTAACATAGCTGGGGTAAGCGGGACCAAGTCATCTTCATCCTAGGTGCCTGTTGTTAAGGGACGCTGATTGATAGTCGATTCAATTTTACAAAGTATGGTCAATAACTCTTCGTACTTTACAGACGATCTCCCTAACATTCGCACTAGTAGTCCTTTAACTTTCTGACTCTATCTTTTGGTAGCGGTGCTGCTTTGACAATCAAGGCTTTTTCAGCAAATCTTCTGCATCTCACGCATTTAATAAATACTTTGTTTACAGATCTCCGTGTCTGCACAATCCAAAATCTTTTTCTCAGTTTAGACATTAAGAACTGTGTTTATCCATGACAGTTTTGAAGGTGGACTTCTGATCAGTTCTTCTACCAACGGATGTTTAGACGGTAACAGGATAAGATAGCGAAAACTGAAATCATCCTTTCTCATGGCAACTTTAATGTGCAAAGTAAGCAAACATTTGTCATCTTTAACAATTTTAAGCTTTTCTAGATGAGAAGTGTTTTCGAACGCTTCCATCTGGACCCATTTAAATATCCGTTCTTGAGTTTGTAACAGCTTTTCTGCTGTATAATCCCCTTCTAAGTACGGCCTTCCGATCTTTTGATTCGCAAACCAAAACATTCGGCTGATGACCCGTACTATTTTTGTGTAGCCAGTCATGTGTTCCATAAACCATGGACGGTCTGTTATTTTGTTCACTTGCACATTACTGATTACTGACTTCTTCTTCTCATGGAGGATCGCATTCTTATCTGGTTGTTGAATGGTGACCGGCCATTCTTCTTTCTGTAATTTTAACCAGTTGGGACTTTCCCATTATCTTGATTTCAGTAATTTGTTGGGTGAACACCCTCTAGATGGTATATCCGCTAGATTTTCTTTACCTGGAACATGTCTCCAGTCTTCTGCGCTGTTGTTACCAAGGATCTCTTGAACTCGATTTTCTACGAATGTACCCCAGTTATCATTCCTCTGAATTCAAACTAGGGCTGTTGATGAGTTTCGCCAATAATAACAGGAAACCCTTGTCCAATTCAGTGCTTTCACTATTGACTTGCAAAGATGACTTTCAATTAAACATGCTAACAACTCTAACCTCAGAATTGTAGCTCTTTTTATAGGTGCAACTCTCGCTCTCGCTAGCAAGAACTGCACACTGACTTCATTATCATTTTCACTACGTAGATAGGTTATCGCTGCATAACCATACCCACTAGCGTCACAAAAAGTGTGTAATCTTCGTTCTCCGTTGAATGTACTTGCACTCACAATCCATCTAGGTATCCTTATTTCACCTCACAACAGTAGGCTATTTAACCACTGAAAAAATTCCTCTCTCAGGTTACCAGCTAATGGTTCATTTCATCCTTTCTTCTGTTCTCATGTCCTCTGCAACATGAGTTTTGGTGATAGGGTGACCGGCGCTAATATACCCATGGGGTCGTAAATCCTAGCGTGAACTGAGAGAATTGACGTTTTTGTCAGAACAATCTCATCCACAATTATATTTGCCAATTACATCTCTATTGCGATCCCACTTCATTCTCAAGATGCCAGTTATGTGAGAGTCTCGTTCATTGTTGCCTGAACCCAATCCGCACTTCCTATTATTGTGTGAGCCACCTCTGGGTTCTCCGACAACTGTATGCTCCCACATTCTTAAATTAATTTGTGCATCTTTTATGATAGAGGTCTTTGTCGATGCAGAAGTAACACAATAATCCACATATAATGAATTTAGAAGCTTTCGTGCAGTAACGGGCTCCTCCTCGAAATACTTATTTACGTGATGCTCGATGATCGCACCAAATAAGAACGGACTACAATTCACACCGAACACAACCCGCCTGTGTCAGTACACTGTTCACAACTTTCCGACTGCCACCATAAGAACCGAAGGTAATCTCTGTCGACAGCATCTACGTTAATCATTAAAAAGGCCTTCCGCACATCCGATGTGACGCTAAACTGATGCTCACGAAACGGCAATAGTAGAGAAGGGAGTAAGTCCAACAGGTTCGGTTCTTTCTCCAATCAATCATTCAAAGACGGTGCTCGTGCAGTCTTACACGATGCGCCGAATACAGGTCTAACTTTTGTCGTACTATTACTTTCTTTAATGACAGCTCGATGGGGTAAGTAATGACTAACCTTATTTAACTCTTCTTCTAGAACCACTTCAATGATGCCTTCTTTTTCCCACTCTTTGAACACTTTGTCATACACATTAAACCTATGACTGTAGCTTCTTTGTCGCCGAACGAAGTCGCCTCTCTGCAATATCTTTATTATTGGAAATGTCCATTTTTCCATTCACTTCACAGTGTATCGGCCGTCACTTTCTTGTTTGATCGTCTTCAAAAAGTCGGCTTTCACTGTTTCCTCAGCTTCTACCTTGGATACTACCTGGATTGGATCCATTATTCCGATTGTCTAAAATCTCTACAAATCTAGTACGGACATCTCTTGAGCCAGAAGGCTCGTCACTAACATGACATTGCTGCTAGTTTTATTCTTCTTACCGAACATACCCATCACAGTCCAACATAGTAGTGTTTCTACTGCAGTTACTCCATTAGGTAGCTGTTTGATTTTTCCAGTCAGCAGTTGTCCATACACATCGCTCTCAAAGAGAATGTCAAGCTCACAGTTTTCCTTGTTTATATCATTTATCTATATCTTCTTTTTCTTTAGTTACTGCATCTAACTCTCAGCACTGAGCGAAAGTAACTTTCCACAAATCTTCTCTTGAAGCAAGGCTTCAAAAGAGAAAGTCTTCCTATCATTTTTCTCAAACATAACTTTATATTTATGATGTGGTACATCCTTGGCCTCCAGTCCTCCATATAACACATGAGTGATCGTTTTACTACCTATAGCCTTGTACCCTAAAACTTTTGCAGTTTTTGTTGTCATATGACTTCGTTGACTTTCGGTGTCAAACAAAGCTCTCACTTTCACTTTATTAGTCCCATTCACTCCGATAACCACTATGCTTTGTTAAATTACCTCCTCTTCTGCTGCGTAGCTGCTACAGGCCGGTGACCATTTCGTGCCTTCTTCATCGTCCTCCACTGGCTCTTCTTTCTTCTGAACCACCTTAGCACGACCACTTTGTTGAGATACAAAATTACAAGGTGCCTTTTCTCCCACACTATGCACTTTACAAAAGATTTACAATTCTTTAATCGATGGCCTTTTCTTAAACATAGGAAACAACACCTCGACTGTTGAATATTTTCTTTGCGTTGCTCCATACTTCTCGCAGTATGACAGTCTTGACTTTGATGACCTGTCTTCTCACAGAAGCAACAAGCATCTTTCTTTTCTTTATTTACCAATCCAGCTGCTGTTGGTGTATTCTTCTTTTGTTGTTGAAAGACAATTTCCTTAGAATTTTTCTTATCCTTGAATTTGTTCGACGATGACTTTCCAAGACCAAACCCTTGCATTGCAAGACTGATGCGTTGCTCATTTTTAACTTCATTTCCTATAAACGTCATCAGATAGTCCAGCTTTGTTTTGGGTGGGTTCTTCCTAGACCCGTCTTTTTTTTTAAATTTTTTCCAAACACGCAAAGTATGAACTGGGAGACACGACTCTACCATGACATACAACAAGGTTTAGTACTTGTTTCCGTCATCTTTAAGAGATGAACGAAGGTGTGAGTCCAACTAATCATAAAGCTGTGATAGACCCAACCTACGTTTCTTATCTTCTAGATTCTGAGTAAGTAGCTCCCTTACGTAAACTTCAACGAGAAAGTCATTCCTTCCGAATCGATCTTTCAAAGCATTTACTGCATTCTTATAATTTTCTGACAATGTAGGACTTGTTTATGACTTCCCGTGCTGGAGACCCTTCTACCGTTGCCTGTATTAAATACTGGAATTTGTCCCCATTGCTGCGTCAGCGACAATCTTTTCGAACTATGACCAAAATCCCAACCATTCTTTGTAACCTCTCCCGAATCTTCTCAGTTCAATCTTGGGTAGCTTCAAGCTTTATTCATCTCTCGAGGGTGACTCGTAAACTGATCCGGGTGGACTTTGGCTCTTCTTTAATAATTTTTCTATCTTACTGTTCACCTCAACGAAGTCTTCGTCATACTTGTTGCAATGCTCTAATTTATCTTCCAGATCCTTGTCTGTAATTGTGTCTTCGTTTAACATGAGGCTCATCATCTTCTAATTTAATTCTACCAAAAGCGTATAATTCTTGATTAATATTTTGTGACTAGCTTTGGTCTTTTTCACATCGACGGGATCCGCGGTAAAAAACGTTTGACTCTTCGTGATCAACTTAGTCACTTGAGTCCTTAAGGCTTGCCTTTCCCTCTTAAGACGTTAGCCACTTTATTCTAAATATATTTTGAGTTCAGGGTAGTTCTACTAAATAAATTGTAAACGAGAGGCTTTCATGTAGTTAGAGCAATCCACTCCGTAACACAACGTGCTCTGGTCTCGCAAGACAACTACTGAACGATGCTTACTAGGCAAATGCTTGTACAACACCAATTAAAATAACATAAATGCACACGCTTATATACCCCCTCAATTTAAAATACAAACTTGCGCTAATAATATGGGGTAAATTAATACAAAGTGTACTTTATATCAACTCTATGACAATTCTATGACATTATTTTCAAAACAAAACATGATATATATTATACGACCTAGGAAACATCATACCTAATAGCGAGATATATTTTAGACAAAGCTTATTCTGTACCTATATATGTAGCAACAAAAATATAAAATTTTGAAGTGTGGGCCATATAACCAGCAAACTGTGTAGAAAACGCCAACCGGTTTCCAGAAACATTTTGTTCTTGTTGTCTGCTTGCCCATACCGACCCCCTTCTTGACCTGATATGCACTGCAGTATTGACCAAGCGGTTTCGCATTTATTTTCTTTTTGATGATCTGCAATTACAATAGTAATCAGTTCTTTGTTTATGTAAAACATGTAGTGATATTTGTATGTACGGTTTATTAGTTTTTTTTAATTTTTGAAGGTTTGGAACATGAAATAAAGTTGCAAATACTAGAAAGACTTACCTTCGAGTGTACATAAACAAATGATTTGCATTACAGATTCATTCAGTTCTGGAGGTAGCAAATTATGAATCATTGCTGTTACAGCACGAACACGATCTTTATTTATTGTTCCATCTCCATTTACCTGAAAATAATTGAATTATTTTATTATATAATGTTTGAACGAATTACATACAATTTGCGCGCTTTCCAACATGCAACCAAAGAAGCATTTTAATTGATCTGAACTATTCAAGTTATTATCCAAAAATGATCTATTATCTTCTAAAATTAATAAAAATGGTTTGTTAAAGCATATAGTAATCATACTTCTTACCATCTCCTAATCCAACTTTGATCTTACAACCACTTAGGTTTTCATCCAAAAACAATGTAATATTTAATAGTATTTGTTTTGGCGTCAATATTAAAGGTTGTTGCTGAAAAGAATAATATTAATAATATCATTTTATTTACCAGAAAAAAGGGAACTCACTCCCTAGGCCACAATGAAGAATGAGGATAGCACTATGAGAAACATTTTTCGGTTTCGTTCAAACTGCAAACTGAATTCAACATTTCATGTTGGTCATTTTATAGTTAATTTTTGAAGGTTGAGTTTTTTATTATTACACATTATTAATTTCTTAATGTACTGTAAAGATATTGGCACTTTAAGTTTTTATTTTAATTACATTCAAGCGTTTCGAAATTAACTTCCTGCAATACCATACTGATTATGATTTAAAGTTACATGACACGTGAAAGACACATATTAATGGTCTGTGGGCGTTAAGTTAATAGGTGCGAGTTGCTAAATCCCAAAATAATCGGATCATTGAGAACGGTTACTAAGGAAATAATTTTTCCACATTGACGGTAATTCATAATGATTTGAAGGAAATTAGGCAAAAAGTTTATCACCATTTTTCTACATCTTTATGTAGCAAATTTTTAAGGCTAAAACTAGATTTTTCATTTACTAAATGATAATTGTTTTTGACTTGTCTAAACAACAAATAACAAAATTTTTATTGGAAACTGACGTTCTTGCGTTCTTACTCAATAAAGTTAAGGTAAAAGTCTATCCAGTATGTAGATGAGTTCGACCAAAGATGAGGGAAAAATCGACACTACTGTAATAAATAAGCTTATGAGGGTTGATAATTTTTTTTACTGCGCTTTCCACATTATTGACACAAATATGCATAGGAAGTAGATTCCTTGTGCACCCATTGTGCATAAACACTGCATTTTATTCATCTGTGGTATTGGTTTTTCGGTAATCTTCTTTACAACTTTTTTATAATCTTTGGCTTCTTTATTATTATCATTGTCTGATGAATCATTTAAAATAATTTTCAAAATCTTGCCCGGTGTTATATCTTCTATATTTTCAATAGACTTTTTAATGTCAGTTTTTCGTTATTTATTTGTTAACTCTTGTTAGTTGACGTTGCTCAAGGGATGTTGATAGTTGTGGTGTGATCAATTCTTCGGTAGAATTATATATGTTGGTCATGATGGCGTATTCTGGATTAAAGGGTATAATTCCAGTAGCATGAAATGCCAATACAGCGTTTTTAATCCTAGATGCTCTAGTCCAAGCTTTTCCTAAGAGTTTACCAAAATTTACGGCCACTGTTTACTGAAAAGAATTAAATCGAATAATGTAGTTCAGAAGCCTGGTTTTGAGTCAGGTTCACTTTTAGGTAAAGATACAAAAAGAAAATTAGCCATTCACATTAAAAAGTTACAACGTAGTGGATTTACTCCAACACGAGACGAAGAAGTACATATTATGTCCAACAATTTAAAAGTAAAATTAAGTGTAAAACATAACTTTAACAATACCGAAGATAAATTGAATAATCTACGTGTATTTGAATATTATTTTTCCACTCTTTGACGATACTGATATTAGTGTTGGAAAAGCAGAAAACATGTCGCTTGTTCCTTCGGCAGCAATGACAAGAAAAACTGGTAAAAACTATTTTCTATTATCTACTAGAGATGGTTTTGACCGAAAAAAAATTGTGTGATAAACCTGGAAATACTTAAACGAGACAAGACTACAGTTAAATACCAGGGTTAATGTAACTTTAATAGAAGATGTAAAGAAGAAGTTTAGTGGCATGTAGTAACAATGCAGAAGACGTCATCCCCGTCTTTATTGCATATTTACAGAAAAAAACATAAAAGATGAGTTATCCGATGGTATGCTACCAGGATCAGAAATTAGAATAAATATGAAATTGGCCTATGATAATTCCGACATTTTCATTAATTGGCTAAACTTTCATTTTATTCCCAGGGAAGTTGATGGTCATACTTCGCAAATGGTATTTTGAAAAGGTAGAACTTACTAAAGCTAATGATGTCATAGTGTTTTACTTTAGCCATACACCGCACATTACTGACAGTTTCTAGAACGATGTTCAAGGTTTTTGAAAACATTCTATTATGATGCATCGATGCATGCCGTCGATTTGTAAAAGTAAACAGTGACCGTAAATTTTGGTAAACTCTTTGGAAAAGCTTGGACTAGAGCATCTAAGATTAAAAACGCTGTATTGGCATTTCATGCTACTGGAATTATACTCTTTAATACAGAATACGCCATCATGACCAACATAAATAATTCTACCGAAGAATCGATCACACCACAACTATCAACATCCCTTGAGCAACGTCAACTAACAAGAGTTAACAAATAAATAACGAAAAACTGACATTAAAGAGTCTATTGAAAATATAGAAGATATAACACCGGGCAAGATTTTGAAAATTATTTTAAATGATTCATAAGACAATGATAATGATAAAGAAGCCAAAGATTATAAAAAAGTTATAAAGAAGATTACCGAAAAACCACTACCATAGATGAATAAAATGCAGTATTTGTGGACAATGGATGCACAAAGAATCTACTTCCTATGCATATTTGTGTCAATAATGTGGAAAGCGCAGTAAAAATAATCATCAACCATCATAAGTTTATTTATTACAGTAGTATCGATTTTTCCCTCATCTTTGGTCGAATTCATCTACACACTGGACAGACTTTTACCTTAACTTTATTGAGTAAGAAAGCAAGAACGTCAGCATCCAATAAAAATTTTGTTATTTGTTGTTTAGACAAGTCAACAACTATTATCATTTAGTAAATGAAGAATCTAGTTTTAGCCTTGAAAATTTGCTTCATAAAGATGTAGAAAAATAGTGATAAACTTTTGCCTAATTTCCTTCAAATCATTATGAATTGTACTTGAATGTAAAAAAAATATTTTGTTGTCCTTAGTAACCGTTCTCAATGATCCGATTATTTTGTGATTTAGCAACTCCCACCTATTAACTTAACGCCCACAGACCATTAATATGTGTCTTTCACGTGTCATGTAACTTTAAATCATAATCAGTATGGTATTGCAGAAAGTTAATTTCGAAACGCTTGAATGTAATTAAAATAAAAACTTAAAGTGCCAATATCTTTACAGTACATTAAGAAAATAATAATGTGTAATAATAAAAAAAATCAACATTCAAAAATTAACTATAAAATGACCAACATGAAATGTTGAATTCAGTTTGCAGTTTGAACAAAACCGAAAAATGTTTCTCATAGTGCTATCCTCATTCTTCATTGTGGCCCAGGGAGTGAGTTCCCTTTTTTCTGGTAAATAAAATGATATTATTAATATTATTCTTTTCAGCAACAACCTTTAATATTGACGCCAAAAGAAATACTATTAAATATTACATTGTTTTTGGATGAAAACCTAAGTGGTTGTAAGATCAAAGTTGGATTAAGAGATGGTAAGAAGTATGATTACTATATGCTTTAACAAACCATTTTTATTAATTTTAGAAGATAATAGATCATTTTTGGATGATAACTTAAAGAGTTCAGATCAATTAAAATGCTTCTTTGGTTGCATGTTGGAAAGCGCGCAAATTGTATGTAATTCGTTCAAACATTATATAATAAAATAATTCAATTATTTTCAGGTAAATGGAGATGGAACAATAAATAAAGATCGTGTTCGTGCTGTAACGGCAATGATTCATAATTTGCTACCTCCAGAACTGAATGAATCTGTAATGAAAATCATTTGTTTATGTACACTTGAAGGTAAGTCTTTCTAGTATTTGCAACTTTATTTTATGTTCCAAACCTTCAAAAAATAAAAAGAACTAATAAACCGTACATACATATATCACCACATGTTTTACATAAACAAAAACTGATTACTATTGCAATTGCAGATCATCAAAAAGAAAATAAATGCGAAACCGCTTGGTCAATACTGCAATGCATATCAGGTCAAGAAGGGGGCCAGTATGGGCAAGCAGACAACAAGAACAAAATGTTTCTGAAATTGGGTTGGGGTTTCCTAAACGGTTTACTGCGTGTATGGCCCATAGTTCAAGATATTATATTTTTTGTTGTTACACTTAATGTTCAAGATAAGCTATTATAAATTGTATCTCGCTATTAGGGTATGGTGTTTCCTAAGTCGGATCATATATATCATGTTTTGTTTTGAAAATAATGTCATAGAATTGTCATAGAGTTGATATAAAGTACACTTTGTATTAATTTACCCCATATTATTACCGCGAGTTTGTATTTTGAATTGAGGGTGTATATAAGCGTGTGTATTTATGTTATTTTAATTGGTGTTGTACAAGCATTTGCCTAGTAAGCATCGTTCAGTAGTTGTCTTGCTAGACCAGACCACGTTGTGTTAGGGAGTGGATTGCTCTAACTACATAAAAGCCTCTCGTTCAACATTTATTGAGTAGAACTACTCTGAACTCAAAATATATTTAGAATAAAGTGGCTAACGGGTAGTTGCCACCGCATTCATCAACATTTTTTGGCGCACCCCGGTGGGCCTGTTCAAAGCGCAGTTGGTGAGTTTCAGTTAGTTCACGGGACGAAGATGGATCGTCTCAAGAGGGAAAGACAAGCCTTAAGGACTCAAGTGACAAAGTTGATCACGAAGAGTCAAACGTTGTTTGCCGCGGATCCCGTCGATGTGAAAAAGACCAAAGCTAGTCACAAAATATTAATCAGTATCGTCAAAAAGTGTGGAAAAATAATATTCAAATACACGTAGATTATTCAATTTATCTTCGGTATTGTTAAAGTTATGTTTTACACTTAATTTTACTTTTAAATTGTTGGACATAATATGTACTTCTTCGTCTCGTGTTGGAGTAAATCCACTACGTTGTAACTTTTCAATGTGAATGGCTAATTTTCTTTTTGTATCTTTATCTAAAAGTGAACCTGACTCAAGACCAGGCTTCTGAACTACATTAATCGATTTAATTCTTTTCAATAGTGTAGTTTTAGGTAGGTATATTAAATATTTTAGCAGCTTTATTCAACCCATTGCATTTTTTTACTGCAATCTTGCATTTTGGAGATTTTCTGCAGTATATTTGTCGTATCGTTTTTCTTAAAGTAAACTGTATTCATTCCATCTATCTATCCTAGCAGTATATATGTGTGAATTACCGTAGGTTGTCCATAGGTCGCTTGTGCTATTTTGACAGTTTATAGTAAAGTAATAGCACAATATTTGTAGGTTATGATAAGTCGAAAAATGTGCTTCTTACGTTTGTGCATAAACTTACTGCGGTTGTTTTCAAATGAACGTATTGGTAAGTCACCAAAAAATGTTAAATGTATTTTTACACAAATTATTTTCTTTAAATGACACCAACTTAATAAGCGGCTGCTTTCAATAACTTGTAAAGACCGGGAGCCAGTAGAAAAATTGTCGTATGATTTTCCCCATGTGGAGGTCTTGAGAACTAGTATGGCGGTTGTTAGATGTCATCGGCATTTTGGAAAAATGATCCAAATTTACGGTTTTACCAAATTGGAACACAATTCCATATCTCCGGTATCACAGACAATACCACTGCGATCCTGTCGCAAGTTCCTAATGTTACCAGCGTACATATACGAACAACTACCATGCTCTTATTAATAGACTCACGGCAAGCTTTACGAATACTATGGAACGGCGACTGCAAAATTATTTATGGAAGCGGAGTTGGGCGACTTAAAACTGCCCCAGCAACAACTACATCTATTTAGGAGGTTTACCGTTGGGCACCATACGTAACATTTACATCACAATGCAACATTTAAAATGTATCATACGAATAAATAAATAAACCGTTGGTGGCAGAATTTGGTTATCGATATTACCTCAACAACACAAACAACTAGTAGTCATAGCTAACAAAATTCACGAGATCTATAACTGAAAGTTATTAGAAAAGTTTCGGAACCACTACTCCTTCCACGCTGGCAATCTGCGTTTACACTTTTGACAGCCACAATAGAAGATTTAGCAAACACGATTAACTCTCTTCAGGTGCTCAAATAGAATGTACACCGACAGCTGCAGCGCAAACGATCGCAGGCTCGCCCATCGATAAGTAACCACAGGACAACAGATTTCTGATATTATCGAAAGTTTAAACAAAGGCCAAAAAATGTATATTTATGTTCTCATTAGTTTTCAATTTGGAAAACTAAGTTCTTCGAAAGCGGAAGTGGGCGACGAAAAAAAATCTGCCGTTTGATCATCAAAGACCAAAGTCAAGTAATTACATCTCGTCACCTGTTTTTTTAAGCCTTCCCGGAAACAGTCTAGCTTCTAGTTGAAAAAAATTTTGTTGCATGATGGATCATCTCGTGGAAGCCATCTGGAGATTATATACAACTTAATGCGGTAGCAACTCGAGATCAATATCTACTTCCTCACATGGAAAGTATTTTGTAGATTTTAGATAAATGCGCCATTTTTTCCAAGTTAATTCCGGTGCGCGCATTTTATCAAATACCGATCCAACTCACAAAGATTAAAAACATTGATAGCAACGGACTATTTAAATTTTCTGTGATGACCTTTGGCTTACAAAACGCAGCGCAACTCTAATAAATCAAGTGCTTAAACACTTAACACTTAACAAAATCGCCATCAACTTGGCGGAGTGCGAGTTAGAAGTATCATCATTAACTTTTCTTACAATAGACATTTTCAGTGATGGCGTGAAATTGCCAGAGTCAAGATTCTAAAGAATCTCCTGTTCTCGAATACTATCAAACACTGCGCAGAACTTTTGGGGATGTTTAATTACTGTCGAAGATTCGTCAAAAACAGAGCACCTGCTGATTGAACTGCTCAGAGACCTATACAAGAAGAACCATAAATTACAAATCAAGTGGACTGAGGAATGCCTTCGGATTTTCCAACCAGAGCCGAAAGAAACTTCAAAGCTTATTTGCCAGAATTTTATGTGGCCTAAAATGAAATCAGACACCAAACTGTGGGGACTTAGATTGTGAACGGTTCAAGATTCACCGCAATACAATATTATCTCCAATTAGAATCGCAGAAATTCAACCACGTGCATATGAATTTGATTGGTCCTCTTCCGACGAACTTCAGACAAACATACGCTCTGGCGCTTATTAATCGTTTCACAGCATGACATGAGGTATTTCCTATAACAGAGATCTCTGCCGAATCAGTTTTCAAGAAGTTCTTAAGTGAGGGGACTGCAAGGTTTAATAATAATAACAACGTTCGACAATTCGAGTCAGTTTGCTTTACTGAACTCAAAAAAATATTGGATATTAACTACCTACGCACAACAGCATACCATCCTCAAACTGACGGAAAAATAGAAGGCTTTTATCGAACGCTCAAATTGACAATTAGGTACAAGTACTACCACCCTCATGAGTCTTCTCTCAATTCCCGCACATGACCCCAACTTTGTACCCGCAACTCTTGTCTAAGGCACCGGACTTTGTCTATCTAGTGAATTTTTTCTAAGGAGCCTACAACTTGTCAACACAACTCTCTTTATTCAACAACTAAGGATGTTTTTCGATGATTTTTGAGTTTCCCACATCAAAACACAAGCAACAGCAAAAATATTTATCCATCTCAAGCTTTATAACTGTTTACACGTTTTTATGCGGGCAGATGGTATTAAAACATCATTCCAGCAGCTTTACTAAGATCCATTCAAGGTCATTAACGGACATGGCAAGTATTTTGTCGTGGCCTAAACGGCCGATTCGCTTAAAACCAAAATTTATGGCAAACTACGAGAATCATGCTGCTTCACAGCGCTTCAGTCAAAGAAAATACATCTACGAACGAAACTATAACCTTGCCTCGACGAACGAGATTTTTTAAGAAAAGTTAAGTTTCGCCACGCTGGAGGAATTCATAATTGTTGTTTTTTATACTCAAAAATTTATTTATCGCTTACGCTAAATAGGTTAACGGTCTTTTGGTTTGATATACAGTGTGAGTGTAAAATATGGAATAAAATTCATTAAATTTGTATCATTATTTTTATGCAATTTTCCTAGGATAAGTCAATTTTTTATTTTTAAATTCCCATCTTTTGGTATAAATCAACCCTTTCTATGTCCACCAGTGGCGGCGCAACAGAGGGCAACTTAAAAATTTTGAATGTTAATGGGGATCAAAAGTTACATTTTCGGAAAGACCATTTTATCCTCTATGCAGCAATGTAAGCATCTTCAACATCGGTCGATTAGAACAGGAAAAAAGTAATCTTTTAATATTTTTTCTGCACTAATAATTTTTGGTTGCAAACAGCAGTTCTCTGAAAGCATTACACAAATCCTCACCTATTTGCATAAATAATACATTTCTATCACAACCAGTGGCGGTGCAACGGACGGCAATTTGAAAATTTTAAATGGAACCAGTAGTCAAAAGTTACATTTTTGGAAAGGTGTTTTCATCTTCTATTTAGCAATGTAATTGTTTCTAAAATTGGGCAATTAGAACAACCTTTTATCCTTATTATCTTTAAAATTTTTCAAATTGCCCCACGATACGCCGCTACTGGTTGGGATACAAATGTATAATTTTTACCTAAAGAAATGACTTAAAAAAAATTTGGTTGATACTTTTAGGAAACTATTGCTTGTTTCGATTATTATTAATATAAAATATAAGCAGACATTAATATTAATGCTGAAAAGTATTTAACAGTAATTACATAAATTGTGATAATTTTTTGGTAATTTTGACTAGATTTACGAATCTTTGTTGCTATGGATGGAAATCCCACGAGTGGAATTCCTAATAACAAACAAAGATTAGTGGCAATCTACTCAAAATTACCAATAAAAATTATAACCACGAATGTAATTCGGCGTGATTATTTTTTAAACTATGTTGCAAAATGTTAAACAAGTACGTAAGTGTCTTTATTAAACAATTAAGAATGTTTACAATTGTTGTAATTAACGGTGCAATTAGTGTAAGTAATTGTACAATTTCATTGAGATAAAGAGGACGAAACAGTATGTCTTCTTAAGTTGTTGATTACGGTTGCGTGATGCTCTTTGTCAAGTTGAAGATAGGGTTTGATGGAGGTCCCAGATGAGTGACCTGTTATTTTTAACAACTGCTGCTTACTTACTCCACTTTTAGCTAGTTGTGTTACAGCGGAAGAACGATTTGAATGGTTGGTAATGTTTATCTTGTTAGGATCCAAACCAATCTTTTGGACCGCCTGTTTTGTCTATTTTCCCATTTTGGTTTGTCCTACCGGGAGATTTTTATACCACCCCTTGGATAAAGATTTCTGCCAATATATACTAGGTGCCAAAAATAAACGATCAGTTCGAATATGTTCACTGCTTTTTGAGATTAATTTATGAAAAAGACATTTGTCAGTGTCATTTTTATTTGGCGTTAAAAATTTGCTATCAGTTAACCTGCGCGAACCACCTTGTGCGGTTTTAGAAATGATTAGATTATATTCTATCCTTTCAGTTTGATTTCCATAATGATCTATTTCTTCTCTAAAATATTGCACCAATGATCTTGTCACTTCTCCGCCTCCAAGCGAGTTCGTAGCTAGCAGTGTGATAAAATTTTCTTTGTAAGCCATTTGGAGTATTTTCGACCCATGCTGCTATCATTTGTTCTATTTCTTTTTTCTTGAGAGCTGCAGAAGATGATTTTTTCTTTTCCGGGATATATTGAAGTTCACGACGCGCGTCTGGTGCAGTCTTAAATTCGATATCAGTAAAGGGATCAATTTTGTCAGTGTAATTTTCATGCTATTGGTCGCTTTGAAATTTTTTCTCATTACGATTGGCTGACAGAACTGTTTAAAATAATTTAAAAAATAATCAAAGTAATTTTTTAAATTTTTCTATTCTAATCGACCGATGTTAAAGATGCTTACATTGCTGCATAAAGGATGAAATGGTTTTCTGAAAATGTAACTTTTGACCCCTATTGTCATTTAAAAATTTTCAAATTGCCTCTTGTTGCTCCGCCACTGGTGGAGATAGAAAGGGTTGATTTATACCAAAAGATGCAAAATTGCATAAAAATAAGGATACAAATTTAATTAGTTTTATCCCATACTTTATACTCACACTGTAGTTTATCATCAAAATCTAATCAGAACTGCGTTCCTAAAAAAAAGACAAAGTTTTGTAAATATGTGACAGGCGGTTTTCCAAATATTACACCTATTATTACACAGGAATGGACCACCACCAGACAAAACATTTTCTTTGCTTCATTATAACGTATCTACTAGCTCTAATTCCTTAGATAAAGTGGAAGAAAATGAGTGTTAAAATTTTTATTTTGGAAATAACTTCTCATATTATTTGTAAAGTGTGGAGTAAAATGGATGCAATATAGTTTATATGGTTTTGAATTATTACTAGTATTACAGTATTTACGAAATTCTTGCTTGGAGATTACATCAGCTACAAATGACAAATTAAATTATATTAGTACAAGTTTCCAAACACTACAGCACTGCGTATTTTGTTAACTAAGCCTGTTTCCGTAATTTCTGGGGAAAAATTTTTTTAAAACTTAAAAAAACTATCTAAGATCATTAATGTCTCAAGAACGTTTCCAAATTTTGCTATCATTTTTATTGAATCAGATTTATTAAATACCTTAGTTATGCAATAGTTGATAAGGCAAATTGCCAGAAATGGGATGGACTTTTTCATTAATCCTGGGTGTACTATTAGCGTTGATATGAAACAATGTTTTTCGAAACATGTTTATATATTGGCCCTTATTTAATTTAGTTTAGTTTATTATAATATAATCCAAATTAATTGGAAAAATAATGCAATTTGCCCATTAAAATATCTGGGTGGACGCATCACAAAAAAAATAAAAATTCTTGAAGTAAGGGCAGTATACCCAGTAAACATTTATTTCTTAAGTTTACATAATTCAGTGTTTAACAAAGCCCGACTAACAATTTTCAGAAACAATTTTTTCTTGGAGTCTTGCACATGGCCGTCCCACTCTTCACCTGATATGCATTTTAGAATTGACCAAGCGGTTTCGCACTTATTCTCTTTTTGATGATCTGCAATTACAATAGTAATCAGTTATTTGTTTGTGT
This sequence comes from Abscondita cerata, assembly GCA_030710515.1. NCBI lineage: Eukaryota > Metazoa > Arthropoda > Insecta > Coleoptera > Lampyridae > Abscondita > Abscondita cerata. The sequence continues at coordinate 360,907 of JALBCR010004308.1, read as the reverse complement.
AAAAGATGTGGTGATATATATGTATGTATGGTTTACTAGTTATTTTTTTTTTAAAGTTTGGAACCTGAAATAAAGTTGCAAATACTAAGAAGACTTACCTTTGCTTGTACAAACAGTAAATATTTTTATTGCGGATTCATACAGTTCTGTTGGTACCAAACTTTGAATGGTTGTTGTTATAGTAGCAATTTCATTAGTATTTATTATTCCATTTTCATTTATCTGAAAATAATTGAATTATTTTATTACATAATGTTTGTACGAATTAGATACAATGTTTTCCCTTTCCATCATGCAACCAAAGAAGCATTTCAATTTATCGGAAAACTTATTATCCAAAACTAATTCAACATCTTCTAAAATTAATAAAAACGGTTTGTTAAAGCATTTAGTAATTGTACTTCTTACCATATGTTAATCCAACTTCGATCCTACAATGTCTTTCGTTTTCATCAAAAAAACTTGTAATATTTGATAGTATTTCTTTTGGCGTTGATATTACAGTTGGCTTCTAAAAAGAATAAAGTTAATAAAATGATTTTATTTAACAGATAAAAAGGAACTTACTCCGTGGGCCACAATGAGGAAAGACGATAGCACAATGAGAAACATTTTTCGGTTTCGTTCAAACTGCAAACTGAATTCAACATTTCATGTTGGTCATTTCATAGTTAATTTTTGAAGGTTGAATTTTTTATTTTTTATTATTACACTATTACTTTCTTAATGTACTGTAAAGATATTGGCACTTTAAGTTTTTATGAACTGTGATGTTTCTTTCTTTTTCTATAAGGATCAAAATAGTAAAATTAGCTTAATAACTTAATAATCATACCGTTATTATGATTTAAAGTTATATGACACGTGAAAAGCACATATTAACGGTCTGCGGGCGTTAAGTTAATAGCTGGGAGTTACTAAATCACGAAATAATCGGATCATTGAGAACGGTTACTAAGGACAATAAAATAATTGTTCGAGATTGACGACAATTCATAATGTTTTGAAGGAAATTAGGAGAAATAATTGAAAACAGGGTGAATGTAGTAAATGAGTTTGTGTTGCTTGTCTATGCAAAAAGTTTGTTCAAATTTTTCTACATCTTTATGGAGCAAATTTTCAAGACCAGAACTAGATTTGAAAATTTTTAAGATTCCAGACATTTTAAAGATTAATATTAAAGTCAAAATCTTGTTTATATTTGTAAATGTTCTTAATTCATCAAATGATTCTTATTTTTGACTTGTCTGAAGAACAAGTAACTAAATTTTTATGTTTAATATTTAAATATTTACCGGAAGACCAAAATCATTTAGACAATTCAGAAGTAGATAATTTTATTAAATTAGCAAGATTATGTATGAGTACGTTTATGCTAACCTCTTCATGGGTAAATTTGAAACTGATATAAAAAATTATTTAGATTATTTTCCTAGAATTTGGTTTAGATATGTAGATGCGATATAAGATATAATTTTTAGCTTCAAATTAGTTTTAATGCTCTTCAAATGCACCTTAAAATGTCGAGATATGCCAACATATTTACTTCTACTTCTTCATTTATAATAAATTGTTTTTGAGTTCTAGTTTTCACAAAAATTCTTTCATTACTTCTAAATTTTCTGTACAATTTAAAAAATATGTTCTGTATGATTGATTACGTTTAAGATACATTTGGCCATATAGTTTCAGTGTTTGGAGACTATTTTTCTTGACACGATATATGTCTCTAAAAAATTTTTTTTATTTTAGACTAGTAAACTATGTATTCCTAATATTAAAACTTCATTCCATGTGTCATTTTAAGTCAAGTGCGTCAAGTTAAATTTATGCCAAAAAAGCAAATTAATAAATTAACTTATGTGAATGTGAATTCCTTATTTTTCCGGAAAAGTCGGTTCAGTTAGTTAAGTTATTAAGATTTCAAAATGCCATTCACTCATTGAGAAAAATGCGAGATGTTAGAAACATGCCTTGTGTCGAGAAAAAAATAGTCTCCAAGTATTGGAACGATATGGCCAACTGTATCCTGAACGTAATCAACCAGACAGAAGATATTTTCTAAAATTGTACAGAAAATTTAAAAATAATGAAATAATTTTTGTGAAAACTAGAACTCAAAAACAATTTATTATAAATGAAGAAGTAGAAGTAAATGTGTTGGCATATTTCGAAGCGTACAAAAATAATTTAACCAGAGAATTAGCAAAAGACAGTGGTATAAAATTATGTACCATTTGGAGAATTTTGAAAAGTATAAATTTATACCCTTTAAATACCGACCGGTACAAGCATTATTATCTGGTGATACCGAAAGGAGACTAGTCTTTTGCCAATGGATTGTAGATAGGTGTAGGCGAAATTTGAACTTTTTAATATGCATTTTGTGAAGCGATGAAGCTAATTTTTCAAAGAGAGGAATGTTTAATCCCAAAAACATGCACTATTGGTCTAAGAAAAATTTATTGATTGTTCATCCCAGAAATCTTCAAATACAATTTAGTATTAATGTGTAGTGCGGTCTAATAGGCAGCCAAATAATTGATCCAATTTTCTATGGAGGCACTTTAACAAGGAGCAGATTTATTGATATGTTGTCAGAATTACTAGAAACATATTTAGATGATGTCAATTGAGAGGCGCGTATCCGAATGTATTTCCACCAAGACAGAGCTCTTCCCCATCAGTTTCACGAAGTCAGACTGTTATTAGAAAGATGGATGGCAACAAATGGTCTGATACGTTGGCCCCCAAGATTTCCTGACATAACTCCATTAGACTTTTACTTTTGGGGTTCTGTCAAGGACGAAGTCTACAAAACAAGATATGCAAACGTGGATGAACTTCAAAATAGTATTAGAGACATTATAAGATCAATAGATGGCAGAACAGTTATAAAAGCTACAAACAGTGTTATAAAAAATGCTCGATTTATTTGTTTATCGTATGGCGATCTACAAATTCACTCTTAATAAAGGCAGAGTATGTACATACACATGCATAAAACCAACACTTTTACAGATTGATTCAAAAACTAAAAGAATTAAAAAACAAATATACTACACGAATACATTTGAGATATAGGCCATGGATCATAAGTCGATATCCAGGAGGTCAGCCAATTCACAGCAGCAGGAGTGCCATTCAGAATCTCGCTCCATTCTCCACCAAATTTTCTTATTGGGCACTCGTTGGCTATGTGAGCTACAGTTTGATCTGGCGCTCCGCAGTCGCATTCCTGGGAGTCCGAGAGTCCCCACTTGTACAGCATGGACTTGCATCTGGCATGGCCAGTCCTGATGCGGTTCAGGCTACACCAAGCTTTCCTAGCCATTTGCATTCCTGGGAGAGGGACGGTAGGATCCTCATGGTCATTATGGCTATAATCGTGATTAGATGTCCATTTGGTTTTCCAAGCTTCTCTGATGTGAAATGGCTCATGGTCGGTTAGTACCTTATCTTGCCAAATGGGTTTCCGGGATTTAAGACGACGGCCCGGAGCATTATCCAATATCGTGTGGATTGGCAGAATTCTAGGATGTTTAGGATCGTATAGTTTGTCCCATTCGCGAGCAGCAGCTTGTTGTCTCCTCAAGTCCGGTGGGGCTAAATTCGTCAGTGCGTGAAGCCAGGGTACCGGAGTGGACTTTAGGGTTCCTGATATAATTCTCATGGTATCGTTGAGGTGCACGTCGACTTTGTTTGTATGAGAACTTTTGTACCACACCGGTGCACAGTATTCTGCCGTTGAGAAAACAAGTGATTGAGCTGCCGTTCGTAGTGTTTCTGTTCGAAAATGCATTGAACAAAATGGTGTTTTGTTTGCACATTTAATGTAGTTTGTTGCATTATTTAATTGTTGCATAAATAATATGAAAAAAGTAAAATTGAATCTTATTTCACAGCAATTCACGGCCAACTAGTCTAAAAGAAAAATATGCTAATAATTCGCTTATTTTTAATTTTAGGCCAATATTGCATATGACTTTTTTTGTTCTGTGGGTGATTTGCAATTGTTACATTAAGAAATGTACAGGGTGTTCTATTAAAAAAAAATTTTTTTTCATTTTCTCTTAAACGCTACATTCATTTTTTTTATTTTATCATTGCAACCAGCGGAAAAAAAGCTACTAGTTTGCTAATTTAACTGACTTTGTATCTTCACGAATAACAAAGTTATGCGAACTTAATTTAGAACAGCCTGTATATAAGGCAAACCAAGAGACCTATGAAAACTAGTTTTAAAGAGTACTTAGCTTAAATATCATCGCTCAGATAGGTCCAATGTTACCATGCATATGCTTGAAAATGGCCATAGAGTAGGCGACATTGAATTATTTAAGAGGGTAGATAATAAAAACAAACTTTATTCTTGAGAAAGATTGGAAATTTTTAAAAACAGATGTTTGCTTATGAATTATGACGATCACGGTCCATTAGGATGTTTGAAATTATTTATGCTTATACAAGAATCAATGAAGTGTAACGATGCGTGACAAGCAGATAGTATAAATAAGCTTCCTATTGATTTTATTTTTAGTATAGGTTCGCTGATGATGATAACTTAGCTATTGAAACACGTGTCCGAGTATTGCTTTGGTGCAGTTTTTTGATGTTTTCCCGTTTGTTATATAGTTAGGGTAAGTGGGGGAGAAATGGTCAAATTCTGAAAATGTTGTTAAGTTGTAAAAGTCCATCTCTTCTTCAATGTGTAGATGAGTTCGACCAAGGATGTGGGAGAGATGGACACTACTGACTGTGTTTTTCACACAGATATGCTTAGGCAGTATATTTTTTGTACATCCATTGACCATAAATAGGGCATTTTATTCAATCATCTGTTTTAGTGGTTTTTCGGTAATAATATTTACAACATACACATTTGTTTTCATAATCTATGGTTTCTCCATCATTATCATTATCTGACGAATTATTTAAAATAATTTTCAAAATTTTGCCCGGTGTTGTATCTTCTATATATTCAATAGACTCTTCAGTTTTTCGTTGTTTATTTGTTAACTCTTGTTGGTTGAGGTTGCTCAAGGGATGTTGATGTAGTGTGGTCAATTCTTTTATGAATTATTTATGTTGGCAATAATTGCGTATTCTAAAATAATCTGTGGATTAAAGGGTACGATTTCAGCGTTTTTAATCGTAGATGTTCTAGTCCAAGCTTTTCCTAAAGAGTTTACCAAAATTTACATCCACTGTTTACTTTTATAAATCGACGGCATGCATCGATGCATCATAATGGAATGTTTTCAAAAACTTGAAAAGTGTGTGGCAAAAGCAAAACGGTATAACATCATTGGCTTTAGCAAGTTCAAGCCTTTCCAAATTACTAGTGTGCGAAGTATGACCATGAACTTCTAAAAAAAGAAAAATTTGGTCAAAAGTAAATCGCAAAAGAACTGGCCATCAAAATGTAACTCTGTGTTGTTTAAATGGGATGCGATTTATAATACAGATTGTGACTGTGGAAACAAACCAGAGACGTTGCACATATTGATTTTAGTGGTTTTCCTAAACCTTGATGCAAATGCTGTGCCAAGACGAACCAATCAAAAATTGCACACGATTTCGTCACCATACTATACAGGTTTATTCTGATCTTTTGGGGGACCATACATAACACTTACATCATAATACAGTATTAAAAATGTAGGTACTATACGAATAAATAAATAAAACTTTCTAAACACTTCTACGGGAAGAAAGTGAAACTTTAGCCAATTAAAGAAAATGTCGTAATTAACATAGTCCGATTTGATAACTTATTTTTTTTGTTTTTTTTCTCTAAATATGCAATATAGAGGGAGAAACACTTTTGCATTACTACATCCACTAAACTTATTGTTTTATCTTCTTCTCCGTCTTCTGTTAGAACTACACCAACTCTGGTATTTAACTGCAGCTCTGTTTTGTCTACATTGTAAATATTTCCAGGTTTATCATACACTTTATTGTCGATCAAAACCGTCTCTAGTAATGGAAAATAATTTAAGTTTTTTGTCATTGCTACCGAACAAGCGACCGACATGGCCAAGACGAGGTTTCTTAACAGCATGATTTGATTTAATTCATCTCAGTAGTGTAGTTTTAGGTATATTAGATATTTAGTTTTATGCATTTCATCGCATTTGTTTTTCTGCAGATTTCCTACAGGCAATTTTCCTCAAATTTTCCTACTTTTTTTCTAATATAAATTGTGGGTATAACTGCAATGAAAACAAAAGAAGTACAAATTCCGTCTTTCTATCAGAGTAGACCATCTGTTCTTAATGTAGACGAAAGATAATTGCTACCATAATAGATGAATAGCACAATATTTGTAGGTTATGAGTGTAAAACATGTACATATCTTACGTTTGTGTATAAGCTTGTTGCGGTTGTTTTAAGATGTTCGTATTTGTAAGACTTTTCACTGCTTTTTTATCTACTTTCTGTATTTATTCTTTAAATGACACAAAGTATACCACCGGTTACTTTCAGTGATTTGTAATACTAAGGTCTGGTCTTTTCACCTCCAGTTAATTTTATTATTAATTATTATTAATCGCCTTGGAAACAAGACTTTTTAATAATTTGATTGGTTCAATACTTTGTTTCCATAGTAGTTAGCCGACTGATAAAGTTAAGTGGAGGTGAGAAGACCTGACCTAAGAGTAAGTACATCTCACCCAGCGGCCCATCCATTCTCTCCTTATTCAGCTACCGTGCTTGTAGAGAATGATGGAGAGTAGTGAAATGATAAGGAGATTGGCAATCGTCAACTGTAGCGGAGATGTAGATTGAGAACAATCAAAACTGTACACTGATTGTTTACTAGAAGTGGTGTTTCACAGGAATCACTATTGGAACCACTGCTTTTTTCAATTTTTCAATTTTCACCCTGTATATTATTACATTTTTAAAAAATTATTTTTCTTTTGATTTCAAAAATATATCATATGTTGTCTTTATCTTGAGCCGTTATTGAGTTATAAATTATAGAATAACATAGTTACTTAATACGGAATTGTTAAAATTGTCAAAGTAAGCCATGTAAATAACAAAGGTTTTTTTTGACAATTGACATTGAATTAATTAAATCACCAAAATAGTATATAGTAAAGAAGAAAAACATCGTATATTTTCCTGTTATACTCAAAACAATTAAAGGTGGGAATTAACCCTGTACACTGTAAAAATAATTAAATCGATTTGATTCTAGAGCTTGTCCAGCTTGTTTTTTATTTGAACACTTACTACCTCGTGATTTTTGTAATTGTGATTTGAATGTACACTCCGCGCCAAAAGTGAGCGCATAATTTTATTCAGTTGCAACGATAAACTTCGTAAACATTACATTAAAATTTGTATTTAAAAATTAAATCGTATTGTTTTAATACAGTTTAATCATTTTTTATACTTATATAATAATTAAAGACTAATCACAAGGTTTGCGAAAGGAATATTGCGAAACAAAGTAAATTTTGGATTTATTCTTAAAAAAAAAATAAGGATTTGTCGCCACAATCTTAAACAAAACGTTAACAAAGAAGTTTTTTTCTACTTGGTTCTTTTGGCTGTTTTTATACTTTTGCTTTGTTTAATTTAATAAGGCTTAAAGTTATGGTTCGATTAGATACGTACTTTAGTTAATTGAACTTTGGGTTTATTATTTTTTTTTAAATTTAAGTACTTGCCGCCGCCGATCTTAAACACCATGTTAAAGAAGAGGCTTTATTCTATCATGACTCTTTAGACGTATTTTATAGTTTTGTTTTTTTGTTTAAATAATGAGGCTTAAAGTTTGGGTTTGATTACACACCTACTTTAATAAATTCAACTTTGGGTTTATTATTTTTTAAAAAATTAATGACTTTCCACTATTAATTTCATACACCACCTTCAAGAGGAGGTTTGCTTTTGTCCGTTTTTTAATCTTTTGTTTTTTTTATTGAATTAAGTTTATAATTGAGTTTTGATTACATATGTACTATACTAACTTGAACTTTGGATTTATTTTTTTTAATTCAAATTTAATGAAGCTTAAAGTTAGGGTTTGATTACATAGGTCAGGTCTTTTAGTCGTAGCTTTTTTTATTGAATAAGGATTCTTTTACATACTTACTTTAACAAATTGAACTGTAGATTTTTTTTAAATTATATTAGGAACTTTTAGCCGTTTTTCATTCTTTTAGGGATTTATTACATTCGTTGTTTAATAAATTGAACTTTGAATTTATTTAGTTTTTTAATTAAGAGCACACCGGAGAGTGCTTTCGTAAATTACTAATAACTTCCTTAATTTTTTGTTAATTCGATAACGGTTTTGGCATTGGTCGTATAAAAAATACAACAGATTTTCATTAAACAACCCAAATTTACTCGGCAAAATACAAACTTTTTGTGTAATTATAAGTGAAAAGTTAAGAACTTGGCGCCGCTAATCTCAAACAGCACGTTGAAGAAGAGGCTTTCCTTTATCAGGCCCTTTTAATTTTTTTTTTTGTATTTTAATGGAGGATTAAAGTTTGTGTTATAATGTACTTGAACTTCGGAATTTTGTTTTTGAAAAATTAAGTACTTGCTGCCGCCAATCTCCAGGAGGAGGAGGAAAAAGTTTAATTTATTAAAGTACGTATGTGGTACAACCCTAACTTTAAGCTTCAATAAAATCAAAAATATAAAAATGTGCTTTTTAATATTGTAACGAGAATACCCAGATTTACATAAAGAAAAGAAAACGATTCATCGCGTACGCGGATAGGGTAAAAAAAATATATATGTTGTTTTGTCAATTGAATGACATAGGTAAAAAAAATAATAAAATCTGTTTTGTTAACTGTCTAATAGTTATTGGGACATTATTTAAAATTGGGATTTGAAATGAAACGAATCTTGTTACATTGGTGTGAGGTGTGGGGTTCGAACCCACGCTCCCGTTTGGGAACCAGAGCATTTGTTGAAAGACATTTTCATAATTCGTTTATGCCTAAATTAACGCGCAGTGAAAGCATAAAGATGGAGCAAGTTCTGGAGATGCTGACTAAAATGCAAGCCAGAATGAATTGCATGAAGAAAGAAATGAAAGAAGATATGCAAGGCGTGAAAGACAGATAGGAAACAACGATAACGGAAATTAAAAATGGCCAAGAAGAGCAAGGTAAACTAATAGAAGAAAGAATGGAATTAGTAACTAAAGAAATGAAGTCCGTGAATAATGAAGTCAAAAATTAGATAAAAACTCAATGAATTACAACAAAAATTCGAGGTGGAATTACAGCGCGAGGTATCAAAGAAGTTCGAATCTTTACCAGAGCACATGCAAAGGCTAAATATTAGTGAGTCTAAGCCGGTAAGTGAAATAACAGCGAGTTTATCACCGCAAGAAAATACTAATATAAAAGGGCCAAGATAAGAATAAAACCGCCAACCTATGACAGAAAAACACCATGGTCGACGTATATTCAGCAGTTCAGATCAGCCACCATTGCAAACGGATGGTCATTACAGGACAAATCCACTGCATTAATTGTTTCTTTGCGCGGAGACGCTCTGAATATTTTGCAAGCAGTACCAGAACATGTACAACGGGATTATGAGCGATTGGAAATGCGGTACGAAGATAGACATCTTCAACAAGTACACCATGCGCAGTTGAAAAATAGAAACTAGAAATCTAACGAAAGTTTGCAAGAGTTTGAAGCAGAAATAGCCTGACTCGTGCGTTTAGCATATCCAAGTGCACCCGAGAGTTTTATAGAACAGTTGGCTGTTGAAACATTTGTGGATGGTCTTAAAGAATGCGAGACGCAACAAAGACTTCGTTTGGCACGTCCGAAAGCGCTAAACGATGCTTTAGCGCATGCCCTTAAATTTGAAACTGCTAAACAAGCATCAAAAGGCCCTAACCACCGTGTTAGAGAGATGGTTACCGGTGAAGATGAAAATCCGACCTCGTTAGAAGACAGAATAATTGCGCGTATCGAGAGCCGCATGTTCAAAAAAAGGTAATTCCGTTGTTATGGATGCAATGAACTTAGACACATTAGGAGGAACTGTAATAAACCTCGTCCGCAACAACGGGGTGAAAACGACCAAGAGTTGGAAAAATAGATAGAGTCGATGAGGTAGGGCGAACATCGACTCCTCAGGGTACTGCCCCGGAAGTCATCATTCACCTTGCGTCGCTGCAAAGCCACTTAAACAGCGTTTTTGTGGATGAAAGTGTAAATGGAAAAAAAACTGCTTTTTTGTTGGATACGGGAGCGACTAGAACTGTGGCTCGGCCGGATGTCCTCAAAGGAAAAAAGTTGGAACGGACTCTATTTTGATTAAAGACAGCTAATGGTGAAGCTGTCAGGAGTTATGGTGAATTGATGGTAGACGTAAGCATTGGCAACATGGAAATCCAGCACAAAGTGCTAGTGGCAGATATAACGGATGAGTTCATTTTGGGTATGGACGTTATGAATAAACATGGTTTTGCGTTGGATTTGAGAGAAAGAATACTACGGTTGGGGAATGAAGAGTTCGTTCTGCACCCTCGCGATGAGCCTGAAGTCCGTGCGGTTTTGGCACAAAATTTGGTAAGTAAGTAAGTAAGTAATGTATATTTCTGTGCCATTAGCGTCGAATACATAAATAATAAGAATATAATAAACTAGGGACACATACAGTATAAAGTAATATCATTAAAAACTATAAATAACATCTAGTGGTATATAATACACAAAAACATAAATACAATAAAATTATGAAATAACTATCTGCATACAAATTCATTTACTGTGTAAAAGGAGCGACTATAAAAATACATTTGTAGACTTTTCTTAAATTGATTTATATCTTCAATGTTTCTAATTTCCGGAGGAAGATGATTGAAAAACTTTATCGAATAATAAAGATAGCATTGATTATATATATAATTTTGGGGTTTGTCTGTTCGTAATAAATTATTTCTGGTAGGATAACTATGGATATCTGCGTTTATCTTTATATGCGATTTATTTTTGAAAACGTGTAGACAGCATTCGTAAATGTATAAATTAATTACTGTCATTATATTTTGAACAATAAATAATTGCCTACAACTATCGGTCCTCTTTAGTTGAAAGATTATACGCACTGCTTTTTTTGTAATTTTAATATTTGTTTGATATGAATGCAATTTCCCCAGAAAACTATTCCATATCGCAGTACTGACTCGAAGCATGCGTGGTAGACAATTTTAAGGGTTGATATAGAACAAATTCTGGTTAACCTACGTAGGCAAAATATTGTTTTGTTTAGTTTGGTAGTTATAATGTTGACCTGTTCCCCCAATTAAACTTATTATCTATTATTACACCCAACAGTTTTTCAGATGTAACAATATGTAGGTTTATGTTGCACCGATCAATTTCATTTATAAAACTTTCGTAATGTTTAGCTTTAAGAAAATGTAATAAGAATGTTTTGTCAAAGTTAATGACTAAACGATTTGAATTTAACCAGGATTGTAGTGAATGTAACGTAAGTGATATCATTTGGACAAGTTCTTTTACAGAATTACTTCTTATGATAATACTTGTATCGTCGGCATACATAGTAATTGGAGCAGGTATATTAAAAGGTAGATCATTTATATAAATCAGAAAAAGGAGTGGTCCTAAAATAGATCCTTGAGGAACACCGTAGTAAACATGTTTGGAATCGGAAAAATAATTTTGAGTTGTTTTATCATTGTAATGTCTAATTTGAACTACTTGTTCCCGTCCTGTTATATAAGCTTCTAATAAAGATAACATATTACCTCTAACTCCGTAATATTGCAATTTTTTATTAAGATGGAATGGTCTACTAAATCGAAAGCCTTAGACAAATCGCAGCTTAAACTGACAACTAATTCATTCTTATTAATACTATCTAATATTTGACTTAATATTTTATTTATGGCTGTAAAGGTAGATTTATTTTTACAGAAACCGTGTTGATTCTCGCACAGATAGTTATGTTTTTCAAAAAAATTATTAATCGATCTTTCAAGACATGTTCAAATACTTTTGAAAGAACTGGTAATATTGCTATGGGTCTGTAATTTATGATAGAAGTTTTAAGATTTTTTTTATGTATTGGAATCACCTTCGCTATCTTGAACTCTTTTGGATAATAACCGTTACTAAAGGAAACATTTATTAGATCAGATAAAGGATTACATAGTAATTTTGCATTTATTTTAAGTACGTTTATTGGAATATCGTCCAGACCTACTGCACTAGTGTTTTTATTTTTCCAATGATAGCTTCTAATTCGTTTGGCGTTGTGGGTGTAAAATACATAGAATTTTTGTTATTAATTTTGTATTTTAAAAGTTTATCAAATGCATTATTGTCATTTATTAAATTTTTCTGTAGTATAGTAGGTAAACTTGTAAAATAATCGTTAAAAGTATTTGCGACATGAATAGGTTCATTTAAAGTGTTATCATTTATATCTAATTTAATGTTGAACTGATTGTTATTGATTTTATTTGTTTCTTTATTAATTATTTTCCAAGTTGTTTTCATGATATTATTTGATTTGAGTAGAGAATAATGTATTTGAATTTTTTTAGCCGTCTCACAAACACGTTTTAAGATTTTGGTGTATCTTATGTAATACTGTCGTAATACGCTATTGGGATAAATTTTTAGGCACATATGTAACTCTCTTTGTTTTTGATGAAATTTTGATACCTCGTGTAATCCAGTTTTTATTTTTTAATCTATTTTTTCGTGTTAAAGGATAAGCTGTGTTAAAAGCGTTTATTAATTGATTGTAAAACGTTTCCATTTTTAACGCTACAGTAATATCCATGTTATGTATAAAATTCCAATTTATACGTTCTAAAAGTTTAGTAAATGTAGAATTGTTTATTGAATTGTATATTCTAATATATGTATACTCTTCAGTTTTTTGGACTTTTCAACAAACCAGAGATAGTTAAAACTTGAGCATTATGATCTGATAATCCAATTTCTACATTTACAGTTTTCATTAAGTTTATAGAATGAAGATTAGTAAAAATGTTATCAATGCAGGTTGCGGTACTAGGAGTAATCCTTGTGGCACTCCAAATTGTTGGGTATATATTAAAAGATTGTAGTAAAGATAAGTAAGTTTCAACTTTTTTGACTTTTCAAATATATTTATATTAAAATCTCCGCAAATAATTACATTTGTACAAAGTTTATAACGATCTAAAATTACTTCAAGATTGTGAATGAACGTGTTGAAATCCCCATGTGGAACGCGATATATGCAGATAATTATTAGTTTACAGACATCAATTTTTATTATACAATATTCGAATGCCAAGTCTACACCTATTTCATGATCGACATCAATCGTAGTAAAATTTAAGTTATTCCTAGCAAAAATAAGAGCGCCCCCTCGTAAATACTTTTCCCTACAGTAAGAATTTGCTAATTTATAGCCTGGAATGCAGATAGTTTCACATTCTAATTTTGTTAACCAGTGTTCGGTAAAACATATAACATCAACAAAACCAAAACTTTCAAGAAATATTTCTAACTCTAACAACTTATTAAAAGGCCTTGGATATTTAAATGCATCACTGTGAACATGTCGTTTGTGTTCCTAAAAAGATGAAAATTGTTCGTAATTTAGTTCTTGAGGTTGTGTACTATCTTCGTGGGCGATATGAAGAAATTTCGATGTTTGAAAGTTGGAAGTTGGTCGTATAGGAGATTCACAGTTTTGAGTTACTTTATGCTTTAAGGGAACCTCTATGCTTGCATCGCAATTAATACTAATTAGGTTTTCACGATTTACATAACGCGAATCAGTTTTTACATCGCTTAAATGTTCATATTGTTGGTTTTCTAATTCTTCAATGAGTTGAGCTATCAACGTACATAATAATTGTTTACCATTTCGGTTTAAATGCATTCCTTTAGTTTTTAAATGGTAATTTTTTAAATATTGGGCGATATCCAGATAATGTATTTTGTTTGTATAATTCTTAATGTGTTTCGAAATATTATAATTATATGTAAATATTAGTGAATTTAACATTGGGAATCGTAGACATATGGAACATTTACAATAACTATGTTAGTTTTTTCGCTTAATTTATTAATTGTAGACAAAACTGTCGGATTAATTTTCCTTCTTTTAATTACGTTATTCGTACCAGCAATTATGAAAACAAAATCTTTCTTATCGTAATGTACACACAGATTATGGATGTCAATTATTACATCTTCAAATAGAGCATTCGGCTTAAGTATAGATTGCACTTTGTATTTGTTTACCTCGAGTTTTGAATTTATAATATTCGCACATTCTCTTCCATGGCTGTCCGCTAAGATTAAAATTTGAGGAATTTTTGCGTATTCGTTAACTTTAATACTCATAGAAGACGATTTTTGCGTTGAAACGATATTTGCTTCATTGGTATTTTTTAAATTTGTATGTTTGCTTCCCACTTCAGATGAATATTTTTTAGTTTGGCACGCGTTTTTTGATGTTGATTTATCATTTACTAATTTTTCAGTTTTTGTTTTCCTTAAGTAAATATTTAACTTTGATATTTAAAAGATTAATCGCATTTTCTAATTGACTTATGTTTGAATTTTGAAAAGAGATCCATTTTTTGTTCTTTTTTTGAACGGGTGTTTTCAATAGATTTTGTGTTGTATATACTACTATCTCGACTTACGTTATCAAGTGAAACATAACTTGAGTTCATACAATTTTTCAGTTTGTCAATTAAATCGCACTTATTTCCAGATTGACTTAACCCACGTTTCTTAAGTTGACTTTTTAGTTCCATGACTTTAAGTTTTTTATTTCTACTGGCACAGACATTATTATGTGTACACACTAACACAAATTTATTACTCACTTAACAATAATTATGCTTATAGATAAAGGTAAAGGTAAGTATAACAATAACGCGTCTGTCGTTGCGAACAACTTCGACATAGTGCCTGCTCGAAGTGAGACAGTAGTCATGGCACGTTTGGATGGTAATTTTTGGGATGCAGGTGTTAGACTGCTGGAACCTATCTGTGACAACAAGAAGGTTGGACGTGGTATCCTAATAAGGAAAGTTTTGGTTAACGCAGATTTTATTTTATTTATCGTATGGAGATCTACAAATTCACTCTTAATAAAGGCAGAGTATGTACATACACATGCATAAAACCAACATTTTTACAGATTGACTAACAATTCAAAAATTAAAAGAATTAAAAAACAAATATACTACACAAATACATTTGAGATATAGGCCATGGATCATAAGTCGATATCCAGGGAGGTCAGCCAATTCACAGCGGCAGGAGTGGCATTCAGAATCTCGCTCCATTCTCCACCAAATTGGGCACTCGTTGGCTATGTGAGCTACAGTTTGATCTGGCGCTCCGCAGTCGCATTCCTGGGAGTCCGAGGGTTTCCACTTGTACAGCATAGACTTGCATCTGGCATGGCCAGTCCTGATGCGGTTCAGGCTACACCAAGCTTTCTTAGCCATTTGCATTCCTGGGAGAGGGACGGTAGGATCCTCATGGTCATTATGGCTAAAATCGTGATTAGATGTCCATTTGGTTTCCAAGCTTCTCTGATGTGAAATGGCTCATGGTCGGTTAGTACCTTATCTTGCCAAATGGGTTTCCGGGATTTAAGACAACGGCCCGGAGCATTATCCAATATCGTGTGGATTGGCAGAATTCTAGGATGTTTAGGATCGTGTAGTTTGTCCCATTTGCGAGCAGCAGCTTGTTGTCTCCTCAAGTCCGGTGGGCTAAATTCGTCAGTGCGTGAAGCCAGGGTACCAGAGTGGACTTTAGGGTTCCTGATATAATTCTCATGGTATCGTTGAGGTGCACGTCGACTTTGTTTGTATGAGAACTTTTGAACCCCACCGGGTTAACGCAGATGAACCAATGGTACCTGTTAAAATAATTAACTTTTATGACGACGAGGTACGGTTAAAGAAGAATTCCACGATTAGAAAATGTATACCAGTATCATTGGTTGTACGAATGACTGGAGTAAATAAAAAGCGGAAATGGAAACTTTGCCTACGTGAATTATCTTATTTGTGGACGACATCAAGTAAGAATCTGAATCAATCTCAGCTTAGAAGCTTGTCATTAAACACCAAGAGGTTTTTGACACTAACAAGGGTCCAAACGGTCGAACCAACCTGGTTGCTTACAATATTAACATAGGAACCGCTCAGCCAATAAGACAAGCACCTAGACGCTTGCCTCTAGCGAAAAGAAGCGAAGCAGAAAAAATAACTGACCGAAGGGGTAATCGAACCATCTAGTGGTCCCTGGGTATCGCCAGTCGTACTGGTAAAGAAGAAAGATGGCTTTACGAGATTTTGCGTTGACTACCGACGTTTAAATAGTGTCACACTGAAAGATAGTTACCCCTTACCCAGAATTGACGACACTTTGGATACCTTGTCTGGTTCTAAATGGCTCTCCACTTTGGAGTGTTTCAAAGGTTGAGGAAGGCCAATCTGAAGTTAAATCCGAAAAAGTGCCACATATTCCAGAGCAAGGTGAAGTACCTCGGTCATGTTGTGTTCGGAGACGGTGTCGCGGCCGATCCAGATAAGGTGAAATCGGTACGTGAATGGCCGGTGCCTAAAGACTAACACGAATTAAGAAGCTTCTTGGGGCTTTGCACGTATTACCGAAGATTTGTTCTTGGCTTTGCTAACATTGCCAAACCACTCACAAAATTGATTGAAGAGGGCCGAGCATTTTTTTGGGATGAAAGTTGTGTCAAAGCGTTTAAAGAACTCAAAGCCGATCTAGTGTCATCGGAAGTACTTAGTTATCCAAGAACCGAGGGAAAATTCATTTTGGACACAGACGCTAGTAATGTTGGTATTGGGGGAGTCTTATCCTAGGTACAAGATAGGCAAGAGAAAGTTATTGGATATTTTAGTAAAGTTTTGTCGAAAGCCGAGCGGAATTACTTCATCACGAGAAAAGAAGTGTTGGCGATGGTAAAGTCGGTCGAACACTTCTACAAGTACCTATATGAAAGGAAGTTCTTATTAAGAACAGACCACGCCGTTTTAAAATGGCTTCTGCGGTTCAAGAACCCCGAGGACCAGGTGGCCAGATGGATTGAGGGCCTCCAGTAATAAGATTTCGATATTGAGCATCGGGTTGAAACCAGCCATCGAAATGCTGATGCATTGTCGAGAAGACCTTGCGCGGAGGAATGCAAGCATTGTTGACGAAACATGGAGATCCGAGGCCGTACGACAAGAACAAGAAGACGATACAGATCTACATACTGGAAAATGACCGGCCGACGTCCTGAGTGGGGAGAAGTTAGCGCATCAAACTCGACCATCAAGGCATTATGGGCGCAGTGGGAATCTTTAAGTTTAGAAAAGGGTGTCTTGAAGCGAGTACTGGAAAACGAAGATAGTACCATTAAAAAAACACAGTTGGTTCTACCGCGAAGTAAGATTCTAGAAGTACTCAGTCACCTGCACGACGAGGTAAATGGAAGCCATTTTGGTATCATGAAGACTCTGGAAAAAGTTCGAGAACGGTTCTATTGGGTCAATTGTAAAGACAATGTTAAGGAATGGTGCCGGAAATGTTACGTGTGCGCCGCAAGTAATGGGCCGCATAAAAAAAGACGCGCTCCTATGAAGCAGTATAACGTGGGAAATCCGTTTGAAAGGATTGCCATAGATATAACAGGACCGTTCCTTAAATCCGATGCTGGCAATAAATATATCCTGGTGACGATGGACTATTTTACAAAATGGACGGAGGCGTATGCGTTGCCAAATCAGGAAGCCTCGACAGTAGCCGACGTGCTGGTCAAGGAGTTCTTTAGTCGTTTTGGAGTCCCACTGGAACTCCATTCAGACCAGGGAGGAACTTCGAATCAAAATTATTCCAAAATGTCTGCAAGTTACTGGGAATCAGGAAGACCAGAACAACCGCGTTGCATCCGCAGTCCGATGGAATGGTGGAGCGGATGAACAGAACCATGGGGAAGCACCTCTCCAAAGTAGTTTCTGAGCATCAACGAGATTGGGACCAGTATATCCACTTGTTTCTCCTGGCATACCATTCTAGTGTACACGAAACGACTGGAGAAACCCCGGCGAAGGTACTGTTTGGTTGAGAATTGCGTCTGCCGTGTGATCTGGCATTTGGAAGTAAGCCTGAGGAAGAAATTGTCGGGGAAGACTATGCGGAAAAATTTAAAAAGGCTGAACGAGACCCACGATCGAGTCAGAAAGCAGACTCAGTTGGCTAGTAACCGTATCAAGCAGCAGTACGAGGCTAATGTGCGAGGCCAGGAAGGAGGTTTCCAAGAAGGTGATTTGGTGTGGCTGTATAACCCAAGAAGACGTAGAGGGTTTTCTTCGAAATTGCAACAAGACTGGGAAGGACCGTACCAAATTGTAAAGAGAAATAACGATGTGATCTACCGAATTAAAAAGGGGCCTAGGGGGAAGCCCAGAGTCGTCCACTTTAATCGACTAGCAACATACGCTGGAAGAAACGAAGATTCCCGAGGGGTCGTAGCGCGAAGAATAGCACCAACGGGGGAGCGAAAAGATGGAATCACCTTTGATGATTTTATGGAGGCGTACCCCAAGACTCAGAGGGTTAATTTTGGGGTCACTACGAGAGTCCAGAAGGATTTGTTCGATACGTCTTCAGAGTATTCCTTAGCGCACTGCTTAGCTGGAGATCTTTCAATGCCCAGGGAAATAGTTGTGGTGT
This sequence comes from Abscondita cerata, assembly GCA_030710515.1. Classification (NCBI taxonomy): domain Eukaryota; kingdom Metazoa; phylum Arthropoda; class Insecta; order Coleoptera; family Lampyridae; genus Abscondita; species Abscondita cerata. Next base: position 342,149 of record JALBCR010004308.1, on the reverse strand, counting down.
TTAAAAGGAAGTTTGGTAACATGGAAGACCTAGAACGACAGTCCCCAACCGTTGGCAAAAGTCTCGTAATGGACGCAGACTAGTGGCGTATCTGGTAACTAAGAAATTTTCTCGGGATAAACCTCAATATGTTGATTTGTGGAATGTCTTGAAGGATCTCCGGGAACACTTACTGGTAAATAAAATTAATAAGTTGGCGGTACCAAAATTGGGGTGCGCGTTAGACCAGTTGGATTGGCGTATAGTTCGTAACATGTTGGAAGTGAAATTTCGAAGCACTGGAATCAGTATACTGGTTTGTCATCACAATCCTAACGTTACCAGATTGGTCAGCCACGACCAAGCGCACGAAGGTTCAAGTTGCCCTAGACTGGTTGCATGTCTACAGCGAAGCGACCCATTCTTCCGAAATCATCATCTCCAGCCACAAGTTGTTCTGGGACAGAACGGTTTCTAAGGGGGGGAAAGTGTAACAAGAACACCCAGATTTACATAAAGAAAAGAAAACGATTCATCGCGTACGCGGATAGGGTAAAAAAATATATATGTTGTTTTGTCAATTGAATGACATAGGTAAAAAAAATAATAAAATCTGTTTTGTTAACTGTCTAATAGTTATTGCGACATTATTTACAATTGGGATTTGAAATGGAACGAATCTTGTTACAATATGTTGTGTGAAATTGGCGGCGGCAAGTCCTTAATTTTTCAAAAAAAATCCTAAGTTTAATTTATGTATATGTAATAGAAAACTAACTTTAAGTTTCACTACAATTAAAAAAGCAACAGTATGAAAACCATCTCTTTGACGTGGTGTTTAAGATTAGCGGCGGCAAGTTCTTAATTTTTCAAAAAAAAATTAATACAAAGTTTAACTTATCAAAGAACTTATGTACTTTACATTAATAAAATAAAATAAAAAACGTATAGAAGGACTGGGTAGAGCAAAGCCTCCTCTTTAAAGTAGTCTTTAAGACTGGCCTTAATATTTCAAAAAAAGGTAAATCTAAAGTTCAATTTGTTTCGTAACCTTCCTCGATTAATTAGTCTTTAATTATTAAATGATTAAACTGTATTAAGCATCAATTTTTAATTTTTAAATACAAATTATAATGTAATTTTCACTAAGCTTAATTGTTGAAACTGAATAAAATGATACGCGGAGTTAACCTATTTAATTGTCAACTTTTTATTTGAAGATTTGAATTGTTTTTCGGAATTTACAAAAAATACAAGAAGCGTAAATTGAATTCTAAATAACGAACAATGTAAGTACATCTATAATTTGTGTGTACAACGCACGCTAGTAGCTCTATTTACATAAAAGTGAAAAATAATATACAAGCTGTCGTTAGTCATTTCAAATTTTCAATTATCAATTATTACAGATTTGAAGGAGTGTATAGCGATTTTTCGTAACTGAAATTGTGTGCTTATGCAAATATTTTTGTAGCAAAATGCTCTACTAACCCAGTGTTTTTGCTATATTTTTTAAATACTTGTACGTAATTCTGTTGTTTCGGTAGGCGTATTGACGTACTTATTTTGTAGTTTTACATGCACCGAGTGCAAAAAGTTACTTTTCTTGGCTCGCCCTCTACTATCATCCTCACTTTGTTAGGTTGCTAAACACGGGGGGCGCCAGAAAACTATTACTTTTCTTCTGGCTATTTTTCAAGTGCAATATGTCTATTCTATGGTTTTATGACAATAGGATTTTATTTGTTACACCTTAGTAACCAATAAAGACTGGGGTTTTTGTTAAATGTTAATTTTAAAATATAGGTAAAAATATGTTGAATTGAATTAAACCAAAATTGTAATCGCTTCCGTTTTCAAGAGTCGAATTATACCCCATTGTCATTCTTGGACACACTATATAGTGTATAAGATTAGTTTCAAAGTTGATTTCACATTCAGTTTTACATCTGTAATATCAATGTAATATGAATATCTTATAGTGAAGCAGTGTGCAAGTGAGATTTTCAGAAACTGTAAAAATATACCGATCGATAATAAAGTTTTTAAATGAAATGTTAATATGGCTTTGACATTAGTAAATTTTTCAAAACTTCAATTGATTGTCAGTGTTCATCAACTTTTTATAAGAACATGATGTTTTTGTCAAAACATAAAAGATTTACTATTGAATCATACTTCCGTAACGGAGTTTTCAGTAACGACCAAGAAGTTATGACTTAAGTTATAAAATCATAAAACTTTTGATTTTGCCGGAAAATGTTACCGATTGTTAGGAGAGTTCGCTTAGCAATTTTACGAATGATCAGTCGAGTGATTTTTGATCAACGTCATGAGCAAAATTGTAGAACCCGACTCTACAATCGATAAAATTTTCTGGGCAAAATCTAAACTCGAATCAAGACTATTTCACAAAAAAAACACACTTTAAAAAAATAATTGACGTTTGATGTTTATTGTGTAACTAGAGTGACTGCTGCAATTGTTATTTCGTCTCTCAAAAATGAGGTACGTTGTGTAATACCGATTCTCTATTGGTTGACAAACCCCGAAAAAATGTTTGGCAGTTAATTTTTTCACTTAAAATTTGTTTCCCATTGTTGAATGATGTTATGTAATTGGTTAAATATTCTATGAGTGAAATAGTCAGAATTAAATGTAGAATTAATAAAATTTAATAGAAAGCGGTTAACATCCAATAATCAAAAATTGAAGAAAATTCGAAAACCTAAAATGGAAAGTAATGCAAATAAAACATTTAAAACAAAATTACTATGTCTGTTAGTTGTCAATCAAGATGCACACGACACTAAGTCCTCACAAAATTCGTCAAAAAACAAAAGAAATGTAACCATTTCAGAAAAACCAAGCATCAATTAAAAAAATAAGACTGTCAAACACTTGATCCCATGTTGGTGCATTCCATTTTTAAAAGGCGTACAATAAACAAATAACAACCAACAAAAATACCAAAAAAACAAGGAAATAACAAAGTGTCAAAAATGTTTCACCATTGACAGTTTGCAGACAACTTGACAGAATCTAAATAATACTCCATCAAAATAAATTATATACAAAAACAGTCGCAATAACATCTCAACTAAGAAACTCGTCGCTTGATTTTTTACAATATTTTAATTACCTAGAATAGAAAGTTAATTCAAACATTTTGTTTTGTTTATTTATCTACAAGTTTTTGCTCTGAAGAAACTTCTTATGAAAACGAACGAAACGTTAGCATCCGGGAATCATGTTTCTGTTAACACTGGAGTGTACACTCCAATTCCAAAATGTAACTTCAGCTTGGTATGATTCTGTAAAAATCTTTTTTTTTTAATGAATGTTTACATTATAATTATTTTACAATTATTTTGTGCACTTGGTTTGTGGAAACAATTAAATATTTTAATTCGTTTACATGTGAATGCGGTGCATTACAATAAAATCAAATTCAGTTGACTACTGAAATGTGAAAATCCAACTTTTAATACAGAATACATGAATTACAAGTGGATATTTTTAAAAAATATTCGATTTTGGCAGTTACAAATTACAATGCGAATTTTAAACAATTCCGACAAAATAAGTTAAAAAAACTTTGATTTTTAAATATTTTCTAGTAATAAAAAATTAATTACCAATTAAACTTATCGCTAAAAACTTTTGCCCCATTTACTATGAATTATTTATTTATTGACGCCAAAAATAATTTCGACAGAAATAAAATCGTTTACGGTTGTATTAAAATGAGCGAATGAAAACAAAATCAAACATATTTCGGCAATAAAAAGAAAACGAATTTTCCGATTGTAATCGCGTAACAACCAAACGCAAACTAACATTCATTTTCGCATTAAAAGCGTCGTTTTTTAAAGGATAACAGGATTTACATAATCTGATTGCAAAATAGTATTTTTTTACAATCGTATTATAATTTGCTTTGAATACCCTACAGAATGTTGATTTAACGTTTTTGATATAACATCGAAATTGGCAGAAATCGAATTTTACGTCACAATAAAAATATGCGGTTACACATTTCACGACTCCTCGTAAAACATAAAAATAACGTCGTCCTTACATTTTTAGTTAATACATAAAAAAGGACCATTAAATGCTTAGGCACTTTAATTATGATTAAACCAGTTCTTTTTTTTACGACATTAAGGAAAGAAAGGTTTCGAAGATTTATTTGAAATTTAGATGTACTCACGTTTTGCGACAAAGAAATTTAAGGTGCTTCTTATGATCATTCAACAAGATCTATTATGTTCTCAAACTTTTTTACTGATAGCTGTTTTCTCATGAATATCTGAAAGTAATATTATAAATCTTGAAGGATTTCAAATACCTATAGAAAGTGTTGAGACTAAAGTTAGGGTCACAGAATAAATGGTTTTTAGAAGCCTGATTTTCGCAATAACGTTGTAAAGCGGGATTGCATTTAAAGGGTAAGATTGTTCTCTATTTTTTCATATTTAAATTTTTCTTAGCTCTGGCAATTGCAAAGTGTAAATATTTTCCTTTTTATGTACCGTGTATCTCAATAAGGTCAACGAGGTACGGTATTAGGTAAACGATAAATATAAAAATTTTATTATTATTTTATAGGATATAAAAACTTAGTAATAATAACTATACGGTAATTTGGTGCATTTCAAAGCTATTGCAAAAATAAGTAATAAAGATAACAAACGAAATTTTATTTCGATTTTAAATATCAATTGACATTCTAAATAAAAAATTAGCTTTTTTTTAATGAGAAACCATTGTCCTTCTTTCTGGAGATGAAGAAAAATGTACAAAAAAAAGCAATCACAATCAGGAAAAGTCCTTTCTAACCACTCTAAGTAAGGTAAGTGGCCCAAATTCAGACACCTTTAGGAATTTACGTTACATTTTTTTCAATATAATTACTAATTATTCAGTGACAGTTTTAATTTTCTAGAATTAATAATTATTTCTAAGGAGATCTGGCTAGTTATTTATCATAAAACTTAAATAAATTAATTTAAATTATATATTTATTATAACCATCTCAAAATCACCTAATTCCGACAATAAGAGTCCAGTTTGTTCCAAAATCAGACATGTCAGTGTACCTAATTCTGACAGTGACTAATCACACATTTTTCGATAAAAAATAAAATCACTTAAGTATTTATTATTAAAAGTTAATACAAAAATAACTTGAAAGATTTCTAATATTACTACATATGATTTTCTAACTCTTTAACAGCAAAAATCCTCTTTTATTTATTTCCACAGGAGGTTTGATCTTCTTGATGACTTCATGATTATCATACCAAATTTCATCTTTAATATTTGGCCATTTCCACCATCTACCAGCCTTAGCCATTGCATTACCTAACACCTTTTCAGTGTTTTTATTTGTAATTTGAGCTGGATAATAGTCTTCAAAATAGCTGACAATTACAAAATCACCAATTTTATTTCGTCAACAACTGTGGATTCTACTTCTTCATTACCTGTTAAATAATTATTGTATAGTAAAATTAACCTAAATACTTACTTATGTAAATTTGTTTCTTACCTTCATCTTCAATTTGGTCATTTTCTGTTTCATCATTATTCTGAATTGAGACTTCTTCACTATCTGACTCATTTTCATCCTCTGTGTTTTTTGTTTATTTTGCCGAATAATCTTTTTCTAGGTTTTTTACTTTTTCTTGACCCAATCTCTTGTTTTCTTCCCTTTTCTCTTTCTATCCTCTTTTTCTTGAATTGCTTTTTTCTGTTCTTCCTCTTTTTCAAGAAATATTCTCTCCAAGCATCGGAGGTGCCTACAGAAGGAACTTTAACTCGACTCTTTCTTGAGGTTATTTTTTTGGTTGGTTCAGGCCAGAACAAAGAGTTTTTAAACGGAGATGGTATAACCACTCCTGGCAATACCCTAGAATGTTTAGTATTACTGCAAGTATCCACATTTTCAGCTTTATTGGCCGATGCTTCTCTTAGATACTCGTTTTCAATGATATCAGTTCGTTTCTCTGGGGTCAATTGAATGTTTTTAAAATTTTTTTATATTCTTTTCTGCTTTATTGACCGATTCCTCTCTTAGTTGCTCATCTTCAATGACATTAGTTCGTTTTTCTGGGGTCAATTGAATGTTTTCGACTATTTTTCTATATTCTTTTCTATCACATTAGGTTTTGTGGTTTTGTCAGTTTCTTTCTTAGCTGTTTCGTCAATGCTTTTCTTTTTTCTATTATATTTTCTTTACCAGGATTTTCCTTAGGACCAACAACAAGTTTTACTTCGGTTTCAGTATTTTTAACTGTGGGTTCTATTTCAAAAATGTCTTCAGGTAATGCATCATCAGTTTCAAATACAATTGAATTTTCCCATCCATCTTCTAGTATTAGGCCTTCTTCTATATCTATTATAATGTTGGGAGTTTTTCTTTATCCTGAGATAATCCCGATTTCTGGTACATTTTGTACCAAATTTCATACAAACCTTTATCTTCAATTTCATCTGTCCAGTCTGCACCCATCAGATCATAACATTTATTCAAAAATCTGGCTTAACATTAGATTCAAGATATCGCAAATGACTCACTATTTCAGGATCTACTGCTTCTTTAGTTTTGTTCAACTCATTGTTGTCGTCAGTAAGAAGTTTATGATAGTCGATATTATCAACATTAAAAGGAGAAAGACCACATACTTTAAAAGAATTTTTGAAAATATTTTCCAAATTTGGTATTGATTTTAGAACATTTTGAAGAACAGGGGCAAAGGTGTCTTTGCCTAAATGTTTATAATTATTTTGGGTTTTAAAATTTTGTACTTCACTTTTCCATTTCATTTTTAAAGATTTAAACAACCCCACATCCAGAGGTTGTAGGATGTGTGTGGAATTTGGTAACAAGCTTATCACGATTATTTGTTTTTCTCTGCAAAAGTCTGTCAGAGGTAAAGTCACGTGTGATTTATGCCCATCCAAGTATAATATTACTGGAAACTGAATATTTTCAGATACAAGCCATGGGTAAAAATGTTTGTTATAAATTCGAAAAAGATTCGGAGGTCATCCATCCGCTGGTTGACTTTCCAATCCCCCAACCTTTAGGCACCTGTGATACTATATGCTTTGGTATTCTTTCATAAGCGTACATTACCATGGGTGGAGCTAGTTGACCAGCAGCATTACCAGTAACAAGAACAGTCAGACATTCTTTGTCATCACCGGATCTATCATGAAGTGACTTACTTCCTTTCTTAGCAAGTATCTTACGACCTTTTGGCGATAGAAAAAAGCAGATTCATCCGTGTTGAATATTCTTTGTGGATCAGTAATATTAATGTTAGATGAAATAAAGTATTCTTCAATTTCTTTGTGCCAGTTTCTGATTTTGTTTTCAGTTACGGCTGCTCGGGATACGCATAAGTTTTGTGCTATTCGTTCACTAATTTCAGGGTGCCTTTTAGTAAATAAATCATACCAGTGACGACCTGGTCTTCCATCTGCAAAATTGTTAGAACGCTTTAAATTTTTTATCAGAAGTGAAACACTGTCGAGCAATTGATCTTTGGTTACAGGAAAACCCATGCGCCCCATATTAATGATCCATTGAACCAATAGGTTTTCTTCATTTACAGTTAGTACTGAAGGTGCTCCGCTACGACATTCTTCTGGGTAAATACCCCGAATCTTCCCAATAAGCGTAGTTCTCGGGATGTTATATTGTTTCGCGACAGCTAAACACGGTGTGCCATTTTTTATGGCATCCAAAGCACGTCTTAAATCGTCTTTGCTATATTTGCAATTTTTTTAGCCGACATTCTGTAACTAAAGCAAAGATTTCAATGATAAATAATAATAATTAATACTAATGATATCTAAATGTACAAATAACAGAGAATATCCGTTTACATAAATTGAACGTAATTCAGACAGTTGAAATCCCTAACTCTGACACCTGTGTCGGAATTTGGATACAAGCTCTTAAAGGAACTCTATTATTTAAAACGGTATAGACTTATGTTAATCTAAGCGAAAAGAAAGAAAGAAATCCATATCCAACACATACGAATTTGCTTGCACCTAATTCCGAGACCATAAAATTTTTTAATTCTGTAATTACACTGACAGAAAACCCTGTTAAAATGAAAATTTAAAGCCTTTATATTCAACTGCAACAAAGTTTATTCTAATTTTCTCAATTAAGGGTGTCTTAATAGTACATAAAGTAATAGTTAAAATCTGCTTACCTTATAAGAAATTCTTGGTAGATAATCACAGCACACAATTTTCAACCACCATCCAACTCACAGATTATGGCACTGACCGTTACAATGTCGGTAAAATAGAAAACGAATTTTGACTGATAGAATTAATGTTAAATTGTACCAACAGATCTCTTAACGTATATCTGGATATTGTAAATTTCTTATTTTAACGGAATAAACAGAAATATGTCTGAATTTAGGACACTGTCTGAATTTGGGTCACTTACCTTATATTGAAATAGATTAATCCCTTTTGGATTTTAATTCAATTCAATTTATTTGTTTTATGTTACATTAACAAATGCTTTAGCTTTTCTTTATAAATTTACAACTATTAAAATGATAAAATAAACAGAAAAACTAAAAATAATAATTTTCTCTAATTTTTTCTTTATTTTATTTTCATTATTTTCCTTTCTCTTTCTTTTATCCATTTTCTTTCTTCTGCCACATTTTTCATCCATTTAATGCCCTCCCTTTCTTCTCCCAGCAACACTCTTCTCCCTCTTTTCTCCGCTCTTATTCACTGCACTCTTTTGAATGTTCTATATTTTCCCACCTCTTCCTACACAATCTACACTTCCTATCTTCGTCCTTCCACCAATAGTTGTCTTCGTTTTTCTCATTACCTACTTTGAATTTTGCGATCAACTTCTTATCTCCCAATCCCATTCTTCCAGTTTTCTTCTGCTATTAACTGGTAATACTTCTTGTTATAATTTTCTTTTAAAATTTTTGCTCTTCTTTACTGTGCTTGGTGTTTATGTCTCTTTGTACTATTTCTTGTTCCATACTTCCTCAATCTCTTATTTTCTTGATATCCTTTCTTCCATATCTTCCTCTTTCATAATATCTTTTTCTCCAATCTCCACCAAATTTAATCTTTTGCGCCTAATACAATATCTTATTTTCTCTCTTGCTTTCCATCTTTTCTTTATACCATATTGTCTTTTTCTTGTCTGTATCCTTGTTTTTTCCAGTTTCAGTTCCTATTCTATTATTATAATCTGGTGTTTTTCTCTAATCGTAGTGTCTACTTCCCATACTTTTCTTGTATCTTCTCCAGTTTCTCTCACTCTCTCCATCCCCACACTTCTGCTCTGTACATCAACACACTTTTTACTATTCTTTCAAATATTCACCTTTTTTATCTAAGTCTTTTTCAAATATTCTTTCTCCTATACCCCACACCTCCCTTATTATTTTATATCCATCATCTTTATTTTTTCCTCGCTCTACTTCCATTCCCCTCCCTTCAGTCTTTCTTCTTAAACTCTATGATTTTCGTCTATTTATCAACTTTATCATTCCTTTCATCTCCTCCTCTGTTTTTGCCAATGCAACCATATCTTCTGCGTAGGCTAAAACCTACATTTATCTTTCTTCCACATGAAATGCTCTTACCTTCTGCTTTTTAATTTCGTACACTAAATATTTTAAATATAGCAAGGACTTAGCGGTTATTCCTGTCTTAGCTCCTTTTCTATCCAAAACTCTCTTCCCAGCTTTCCATCTACTTTCGTTTTGCGTCTGTTTTCTGTATACATTTTTCTATTGAGTGTATTAACCTCTTCCATGTTTTTCCACAATAATCCCTTTCCTACGTTATCAAAGGCTGACCTGAAATCTACAAATATTGCAAACATTTTTCCACTTTTCTTTCCTTATTAACAATATCCTTTAATATTGTCTACTGTTCCTCTACTTTTCCTAAAACCCATTTGCCAATTCGGTATCAAATTCTTTTCTTCTACTTCTTTTTCTAGCCGTTTTCGTATTATTTTGCCGTAAACTTTATACCCAAGATTCAGAAGGCTCCGTAATTTTTTTCTTCTTTTATATCTCCTCCTTTGTATATTGAACATATATATTTACCTTATATTTTTGGTTCTGTCCTTTTCTTTCTGTCTTCTTCTTTTTATGAACTTCTAAACTTGTCCTTCTTTGTTTGTTTTCTCATTCTCTCTTTCTAACCTTATTTTGTATTCATTTTTTTCTTTACATTTTTCTTTGAATTTTATCCTCATTCTTTAATTTAATTCTATTTCCATTTTTATTAGCAAATTTTTTTGTTTAGGTACTTACTAACTTGTAGGGGTTGAAGCGTTTTTTGTTTTCTATCTCTAGAAGAGTTTCATGTTTTTTCCGTAAACAAACTATTATAAGAAGAAATTTATACTTATTTTATGTTGACCAGAGGTTGCTATGTGATAGGTGCTAAATCAGGTATGCATTTGGACAGTGTTAACAAAAACATGATTTCGGGATGCTAACGTTTCGTTCGTTTTCACAAGAAGTTTCTTCAGAGCAAAAACTTGTAGATAAATAAACAAAACAAAATGTTTGAATTAACTTTCTATTCTAGGTAATTAAAATATTGTAAAAAATCAAGCGACGAGTTTCTTAGTTGAGATGTTATTGCGACTGTTTTTGTATATAATTTATTTTGATGGAGTATTATTTGGATTCTGTCAAGTTGTCTGCAAACTGTCAGTGGTGAAACATTTTTGACACTTTGTTATTTGCTCGTTTTTTTTGGTATTTTTGTTGGTTGTTATTTGTTTATTGTACGCCTTTTATAAATGGAATGCACCAACATGGGATCAAGTGTTTGACAGTCTTATTTTTTTAATTGCTGCTTGGTTTTTCTGAAATGGTTACATTTCTTTTGTTTTTTGACGAATTATGTGAGGACTTTTGTTAGTGTCGTGTGCATCTTGATTGACAACTAACAGACATAGTAATTTTGTTTTAAATGTTTTATTTGCATTACTTTCCATTTTAGGTTTTCGAATTTTCTTCAATTTTTGATTATTGGATGTTAACCGCTTTCTATTAAATTTTATTAATTCTACATTTAATTCTAACTATTTCACTCATAGAATATTTAACCAATTACATAACATCATTCAACAATGTGAAAATTTTTAAGTAAAAAAATTAGCTGCCAAACATTTTTTCGGGGTTTGTCAACCAATAGAGGATCGGTATTACTACACAACGTACCTCATTTTTTGAGAGACGAAATAACAATTGCAGCAGGCACTCTAGTTACACAATAAACATCGAACGTGTGTCTTTTTTTTTGAAATAGTCTTGATGAATATCATTCGAGTTTAGATTTTGCCGAGAAAAATTTATCGATTGTAGAGTCGGGTTCTACAATTTTGCTTATGACGTTGATCAAAATCACTGACTGATCATTCGTAAAATTGCTAAGCGAACTCTCCTAACAATCGGTAACATTTTCCGGCAAAATCAAAAGTTTTAATGATTTTATAACTTAAGTGACAATTTCTTAGTCGTTACTGAAAACTCCGTTACGGAAGTATGATTCAATAGTAAATCTTTTATGTTTTGACAAAAACATCATGTTTTTATAAAAATTTGATGAACACTGACAATCAATTGAAATTTTGAAAAATTTACTTATGTCAATGACATATTAACATTTCATTAAAAACTTTATTATCGATCGGTATATTTGTACAGTTTCTGAAAATCTCACTTGCACACTGCTTCACTATAAGATATTCATATTACATTGATATTACAGATGTAAAACTGAATGTGAAATCAACTTTGAAACTAATCTTATACACTATATAGTGTGTCCAAGAATGACAATGGGGTATAATTCGACTCTTGAAAACGGAAGCGATTACAATTTTGGTTTAATTCAATTCAACATATTTTTACCTATATTTTAAAATTAACATTTAACAAAAACCCCAGTCTTTATTGGTCACTAAGGTGTAACAAATAAAATCCTATTGTCATAAAACCATAAAATAGACATACTGCACTTGAAAAATAGACGGAGGAAAAGTAATAGTTTTCTGGCGCCCCCCGTGTTTAGCAACCTAACAAAGTGAGGATGATAGTAGAGGGCGAGCCATTAAAAGTAACTTTTGCACTCGGTGCATGTAAAACTACAAAATAAGTACGTCAATACGCCTACCGAAACAACAGAATTACGTACAAGTATTTAAAAATATAGCAAAACACTGGGTTAGTAGAGCATTTTGCTACAAAAATATTTGCATAAGCACACAATTTCAGTTACGAAAAATCGCTTTACATCCCTACTATAGCAAAAACTCCTTCAAATCTGTAATAATTGATAATTGAAAATTTGAAATGACGAACGACATCTTGTATATTATTTTTTACTTTTATGTAAATAGATCTACTAGCGTGCGTTGTACACACAAATTATAGATGTACTTACATTGTTCGTTATTTAGAATTCAATTTACGCACCTTGTATTTTTTGTAAATTCCGAAAAACAATTCAAATCTTTAAATAAAAGGTTGACAATTAAATAGGTTAACTGGATGACAAATGTATGTATTATGTGCATTTGCGTTATAGCCGCAGCTTACTAAATAATTTTTGTGGTTTGAATGTCATAATATCAGAAATTTGAAAGTGCAAATTTAGAAAAATATTGTGCAAAAAATAGCATACGAAACTTGTGCGTATACAGTATTCGGGAATTCGTGTCAATGCCACCCATCGTGCGCTTACGCGCACTCGGGGCTGGCACACCGGCACTCATTCTCAAAAGAATCTGTTTACGCACATGTCACGTAAATAACTATTTCTTCTAAATAAAATATGTAATTTTTTCTAAAAATGTCAGTCAATTACTACAAAAATGTGTACAGGTATGAGTTGTTTCTACAGTAATGTAAACACTGTCAACAATAATAATTGTTTAAGACTGCGACGTTGATTATGCGTAGGTATGTTGGTATGTAACACTTTTTTTACTCCGAAAAGTGAAGAGTAGAGACACAATGAAACTTCGCAGATAAATGTTAAATTTTCCGAGGTTTACGCGCACTCGGGGCTGGCACACCGGCACTCATTCCCGAAAGAACCTGTTTACACACATGTCACGTAAATAACTATTTTCTCTAAATCAAATATGCAATTTTTTCTTGAAATGTCAGTCAATTACTGCAAATCTGTGTTCAGGTATGAGTTGTTTCTACAGTAATGAAAATACTGTCAACAATAATAATTGTTTAAGACTGTGATGATGATTATGCGTTTGTATGTTGGTATGTAACACTTTTTTTTACTCCGAAAAGTGAAGAGTAGATACACAATCAAACTTCGCACATGAATGTTAAATTTTCCGAGGCTTACGCACACTCGGGGCTGACAAACCGGCACTCATTCCCGAAAGAATCTGTTTACACACATGTCACGTAAATAACTATTTTCTCTAAACCAAATATGCAATTTTTTCTTGAAATGTCAGTCAATTGCTGCAAAAATGTGTACAGGTGTGAGTTGTTTCTACAGTAATGTAAACACTGTCAACAATAATAATTGTTGCAGACTACGATGATGATTATGCGTTTGTATGTTGATATGTAACACTTTTTTTTCGCCGAAAAGTGAAGAGTAGAGACACAATTAAACTTCGCAGATAAATGTTAAATTTTACGAAATTTGAAGAAAAAACTTGGGTATTTATTGATTGTGGAGATTATTTTAAATTATTTTAAATGATAGTTAAGAAACGCTGAGAAGATGTTTGAATCATTGCAAACGATATCACTTATTTTAGAGTTCAACATGCTTTAAATTTAAAAAATGACAGGACCGTATTTAAAAAACAGAAAGTTGAAATACGAGCCTGAAAATCTGTAAATATTATTCCGCTAAAATTGACAATGAAAATATTTTTCATTTTTTTTTAATTTGTTAAAATAACATCAGAATTAAATAAAAACCAATGTCGCAAAAACACTTTTTTTTCAAAAATATCAAAATTGATTGAAGGTAGTTTACCTTTGCTATCTCATTCTTAGCTTGTCTTACACTGTTTGTACGTTTGGTATCAATTCAAAGATAAAAAACCATACAATTACATTTGTGTGTGCAGCAGTAACATTTGTCGAATATACAGGGTGTTTCATTAATCAGTACAGAAAATGAAACTGGAGATTCCTTGCAAAATTTAAAGGGGCGTTTAACATAAAAAATTTCCTTAAAGCCTCCCCTGAAGAGTTAGACAATCTGTAGCAATGCTAGGTAGCGTTAACGGAAATTTGATCAAAAGAATAAGAGCCTGTATTCAAGAAAATGGTGCCCATTTTGAACACTCTCTGAAATAATAATGTTAATTTAAATTAAAAATGATAGTTAATAATAATATTGTTATTTATGTCAAACTTGCATACGCAACTTATTAATTAAAAATTCTACAAGTTCGCTTAATTTATTTTTTGGTGAAAAGTATTGAGTTTACGTGAAATTTTTAAGAGACAAAAAAGTTTTTAATTGAATTGGCCCTTCAAAATCTGAATTTTAAAATTGAAAAAAAATTAGTTAAAAAGTTCTGGTAAAAACTCTAAGGGGTAGTAAGACTCACCCCTTGCAGAGAACAAGGGTGAATAAAATTATGAAATTATGGAGGCTTCTTGGTAGTAGTATTTGAATGTTTAAATTTCTTTTTTTATTCCAAGTTATTTCAGAAAAAATCGATTAATGTGAATTTTTACACATCTTTAAGGGGCTGTAACCCTTCAGGGGAGGCTTTAAGGAAATTTTTTTTGTTAAACCCCCCTTTAAATTTTGCAAGGAATCTCCAGTTTCATTTTCTGTACTGATTAATGAAACACCCTGTATAAGCAACCCATTCTACGCAGGATTGTTCAAAGGTTGCATAAACAAAGTACGTATAATTATGGAAGACATTTGATTCTTGTTAGTTCTCAAAATTAACATAATTAACATAGTAAACATAGTTAAAAGTTAATAATCCAATGCAAACATTTCTTGACATGTACTATTTTGTAATTAAAATTATAATAAACAGTTTAAAACTATATAGTTATTTTGTTTCTAAAATGTAATTTTACGAATGAATTGCTAATATATTTTGTTGTTAAATGAGTACTCCTATCGAATTAATTTACGGTAATAATAAAATGTAATCAAATTTAGATTTACACTTATTATGTACATTGTCTCTACAAATAATAGTATCATTAATATTTGACGCTGAGAATTCGTTACGAAATTATACCAAATTAATTAATGTTGCCATAAATTTATTTTAAACAGTTATTGTAAACGCTAAATTAAAAAAAATGTGACGAATATTTAAAATAAAAATTTAATGTTACAAAAATTCTATTACTGAACACTCAAGTGAAGAGAAAATATGAATCAATAAGAAATTTTTTTTCAAATTGACCTAATTGTTAAATGTAAAAATTATGTTTGAACAATAAAGATTAAATATACGTATTCCTCAAGTAACTATTTGGGATTCATTATTGTTTGTAATTTATGTAAATTTGAGTGACATGAACAACCCCAGTCTACAAATCGTTATTGTTAGGTTAAGAATGTGGACATCAAATAACTATTTGTTAGTTAGATTGGAAAATGGGAAAATTTATATGAGGTTAGGAAAGTCTAATGTAGTAATTGGAGCGATGGGACTAGTTAAACGATAACGTACAATTGCAACAAATACTTATTTTATAGTAAATATTATACACTGACATAAATACAGGTGCATCATCATAAATAATAAAACCGTCAGGTATGAAGATTATCATTATTATTATTATTTCCAATAAAAATATTTGAATTCTTATGGGTGCTTTCAAACATATTTTTAATATCATTAATATAATTATTGGTTTTATCAAAAGTAATACGGATTTATTCACTTACAATATTATGCGTTAAACATGTAGTATAAATCAAATTTGCATAAAATATTACTCCACATCTTATGAAATGTTTTTGTCCGACCGACGACCGAATTTTTAAAATATTTAGAAAAATATTTATTTTACACACTTACGTTTCAAATAAAAGTTGTTTATAATTTAATAATACACAACTTTTGTTTAAACTATTTTTTGATGTAATAAGTAATTACTGATATACAGTGTGAGTGTAAAGTATGGAATAAAATGCATTAAATTTTTATTCCTATTTTTATGCAATTTTCCTCGGACAGGTCAATTTTTATTTTTAAATTCCCATCTTTTGGTATAAATCAACCCTTTCTATCTCCACCAGTGGCGGCGCAACAGAGGGCAACTTGATAATTTAAAAGGCAATGGGGTTCAAAAGTTACATTTTCGGAAAGACCATTTCATTTTCTATGCAGCAATATAAGCATCTTTAACTTCGGTCGATTAGAACAGGAAAAAAGTAACCTTTAAGATTTTTTTCTACACTAATAATTTATGGTTGCATTTTCTATTAATAAATCGACGCAAACAACAGTTCCCTGAAACCATTACCCAAATCCCCACCTATTCGCATAAATGATACATTTCTATCACAACCAGTGGCGGTGCAACGGAGGGCAATTTGAAAATTTTAAATGGTATTAGTTGTCAAAAGTTACATTTTCAGACAGATATGTTTTTATTAAACTAAAAAATAATTATATGACTTAGATTAACTCATAGCGATTTTTGAAAAAGATTAGAACAAAACGCGTTTTTAAAAAAAATTGCTTATAACTTAAAAATACATAAATATAGGAATGCTGAATTTTAATAAATCTGGCCTTAATAATACTACGTCAAAAATGAATTCATTTATCTTCAAGGTATGTCAAAAACTAGGACAAATGTTTTGCCAATATGATTGTTCGGATTATTCAATTTAATGTAGAATTATGATTTGAAATCTAATTGGGTTCATTCCATTTTATGGAATGGATTAAGATGGCGTCAATTTGTGGTATATATGAAATTGTCACTATTTTGAAAATATTATAGTTAGACTTGAAGTAGTCGATTATGTCCAAATACTAAACTTCATATTAATTAAGAAAGTTGATAACTTTATAACCGATAGCCTACACTTTTTTCCAATTCCAATCCCAATTTACCTTTTGTCACTCTTCACCAAAGACTATAGCTTTGAATATGCCATCTAACAGAGTAATTATTTATAGTCAATTTAATAACTACGGACAAACGCTAATTAGTACGGTCTTGCACGCTTCTAATTAAACCGTTTTTTTTTGTAATAAAATTAACAAAGAGGAGGAGTTGAAGGAGACAATAAAAGTGATAAGGAAGTAATTAATGGGGAAAAAGGTGGAGGCTGTGGGGAAGACAAAAATTATGGTGTTTAAGAAAGAAAGGGAGTGAAAGAAAAGTAAAATGGATGTGGAGAAAAGAAGAATTGAGGAAGAAGGCTAATATAGATATTTGGGATATATGAACTATGTCAACAAGGATAAAGAAATATCAAAAATAAAACAGAAAGAAAATAAGATGGTAAAACAATTGTGGGGATAGGAATATATTTGGGAAATACCGTGAGAAAATAGTCAGAGGAGTAATGACATATGGAGATATGAGGATGGAGAGAATGGAAGGAGGGAATTTAACAAAATACTAAAAGTGAACACTGGGACTGGAGAGAGAAAGAGAGATGCCTGGATATAAAATGGAAAAAGAGGTAAAATTTGAGTAGTTAAGGTTTCAGACAGGCCGAACGTCAATAGAGTATGAGAAGAAGAGAAAAAGCAAAAGAGAGTAACATAAGAGAGCTAAATATGGAGAAGAGGAAATGAAAAAGTTCTACGAAAGAGGAGAATACGCGAGAAAAGAGATAAAAAGGATAAGGCAAGAAGGAAGAAGAGTGGAAGCGGAGATAGGAAGGGAAGGTCAAAATTCATAAACACCAGAAAAATCGGAGAAAATAAAAGAACATACAATGAGAATTTTGGGAGAGAGAGAATTATTAAAGAAGAGACTGACAGTAAGATTCAGGTAGAAAATGAAGAAAGTATTGGTGGAAGGAGGACAGAAAATGTAGGTTGTGTGTAGAAGGGTGGGAAAATTTAGAACATATGAGAGAGGAGTGTAGTGAATTGAGGGAAGAGAAAAGAGAGAGAAAGACGCTATTGGGAAAAGGGGAAATAGATTGAGTGGGTGAAGGAGGTAAGGAAGAGAAGAAAGTGTACGGAAGAAAAAAAAAGAAAGACTATACAATTGGAATGAGTAATAAGGAATAAATAGAAATGAATGGGTTAACTGCTTGAATGTTTTGTGTAAGTAAATTGAATCAATTGGTAATTTAAACAAAAAAAAATAAATTTGATTTGAATACTAATAATAAAATCAACAAAAAGTTTCTGTCACTATTTCCCAAAAGAACTAAGATTGCGTATTCAACTTAACAACGTAATTATTTGTACTCAATTTGATAATTAAGGACAAACGATAGCTAGATGGTCTTGTACGTTTCCAATTACGTCTTTTTTAAATAAAATTAATAAAAGCTTTCTGTTTTTTTTTACAAAAGGTCAACCATATATGTAACCGAACTTTTGTATTCTTTAATACTCCAAAATATTCTACAATTATTCTACAACTATAAAAGCGTAGTCATGTAGTTTCTGAGTTCAGTTGCGAATTGTTTCTTAATGGAAATTAATACAAATTATAAGAACTGTTACGTGTTAAAATAAAGAAACTTTTAATAGTGTAGTACTATCCTGGCTGCGATTATTGAACGCGCGATTGTGAACGCGGAAAGAAAAATAACGATAACATTCGTAAATAAAGAAAGAATTCTAAACTAATAGTTAATTAATAGTTTAATGAGCTACAAGTTACACTTAAAAAATGAAGATATTAAAGATAATCGAGTTTTTTGACATTAACTATAAACCATAAACAGTATATACAGGGTGGGGCACTACCAACGACAGTGCGAGCTGGTCGTCCTTTTTGCCCCTTTTTCAGATTACAAGCTCTTGAATCTGAACAAAAATGGTACTTCAAGAAGACTACATTTGGTGTATTATGGGAAGTACTGATTTTTTTTATCTTCTAATTTTGGGTGCGAGCATGGCTTTTGAAATCTAAGAAATCTTTTTGCGACATTTCCGTGACATTGTATACTTTTTCAGTAGTTTTGGCCATTCGTATCAAAGTTACCCATTGTTCTGGTACATACATTACAGACTGGCGTTTTTTTGCATTTTCAATCACAGCATGCATGCTGTCTCCCTCATTTTGGGTGTGACATTTTTCTAAAAATCGATGTGTGACAGTGATTTGAAAATATGTAGCTGCATAAGCTAGCATGGAGAACACTATGTGGTTTCTATTTTGCCCACCACAGTTATCAGAATATAAAATGAATGTTTTGTTTCCCTTATTTTTTGCTTCTCTAAAAACTTCCACAACTTCCAATTTCGTTTGCACCTCGTTTAGCAACTTGTTCATCCCAGATGTAACAAAAGCTTTCAGTATTGCCTATATTGTATATATTGAAGTTGTAAGTGGAAATCGCTGACATTCGATTTGGGACTCATTAAAACTTTCTGGAGATCGAAACATGCAACACACACAGTCTTATAATTCAAAGCAATTTCCTTGTTGATGTTTTTCATATTTCTAGTTTTTTTCTTATTTTTTAAGTGACGTTTATAATTTTCTCTCAAGTTAGCCTTTTCAGTTTCAGTGGTTAGGTTAAAGACTGAGCACACGTCACACTGGTTTTTTTTTTGCTTAAAAAAACTGATGTTATATTCTGTGTTGAAAATGTCTCTGTATTGGCGAGGAGTAGCAAGCTGTCTAATACTTTTTTCATCACCTAATATTCTGTGTAGAGTCTATGCATTTTCTGAATGCTAAAACCTTTCTCAAGGTACATTATCTCTCCGAATATAATGGGAGAGAACTAAAGGAAACAATTCTATGTGCTTTCTCACACTGTCTGCAATGTCTGAAGTGAGTCTATGTGGTCGTACATAATGTTTTCCACGTTTATCTGATTGTAAGACTCTACTATCTGTTATTTTAGCTAGGCGTGTATTTACCCAAATCTGCGAAATAGCAAGCGTACTTAAAAACATGATTTTGCAAACTTGTTTTTGTTCAACGTTGATCTGAAAATGATATTGTCGAAAAAAATTCCTACGAGATTATGAACCAGCAGAAATAGTGATTTGTTTTTTCTCAGTCCGTCTCACATGCTGTGTAATAAAATCCCATTGCCTTGTATGGTTTTGTAAATTCCAAAATTCCTTGGAAACAATCTTTCTCATTTCTTTATTCAGTTTTGTGGTACATTTAAGTCTGCATGTTGTTTTACAAGGTTGGCCCATTTGTCTTTCTTTAATAATTTGCCCTTGACGATTTGTATGTTGTATACCACGATCAAGAGATGTCTTGGATTTTACATCAATCCATTCTTTTACATTCCTTACAAGTTTTCGACCAACTTTTACTTTAGTAGTACTTTTTCTTATCTTTTTATTCTTACGTTCTCGTTTTTCGTTTTTGTTAATGTCATTGGATTGCATTTCTTCATTACTTTCTCCTGAAGGTGAATAATCTGGGTCACTTTCTGAGCTCACACGATAAGGGCCTTCAATGTCGACTTCTAAATTTTCGTCATCTTTTCTAATCGTTCTCTCTGTTTCTGAAAACAAAATAAAAATAGTCTCATATAACGAATATTTGGTCTCCTCACATGAGTACAAACCTATAGATTTTCCGAAATTAGTATCAATCGTAGCACCAGCCTCTGTCTTTATACTTCTAGAAGACTCAGAAACGTTTACTATAATAGAAAAACATTCATCAAATTACAATAATAATTCATGTTTCTGCTAATGTATTATGAAAAACTAACCTGTTGAACTAGAAGAATTTGTTTCACTTTCTAAAGATTTCTTTACTAGATTCAATATAATTTGATCCCTCGATAACATTTCGCCACAGATGTTCTAAATTGTATATTTTATTGTTTCTCCACTCTGTTAAACACTTCACAAACTACACATCTTTCTTCATGCTTCACACTCACACTGTTCTGCATTAAAGTGCACTTACTTACTTAACCTTAAAGGAAACTGTAATCTCCAGATACAATGAAACTTCCTCCTAAAACGGCGGCGAAGAGTGTACTAACTTAAGATACAACAGTCTTCGTTGAAAATCATAAAGATAAATGAGTTAGTACAATATAACAGTGCTAAGTTGGTTGCCTAATATGTGGATGATTCAAGTTAGGACTTTCTTCGCTGAAAGATGTGGTAATAATATAATTATTGTGTAGTCTAACTCAAAAAGCCAAAAAATGAGTTAGTACAGTCTTCGTTGGATGAGTCGATTTGCCGTTTTAGTGCTACAGAATAATTCGTTTTTATTCGTTATTATTTATAGTAGGTATTGACTGTATATTATTTATAAAGTACAATATTCTTTATATCTTTATTTGCTGCAGCTACTATGATCTCAAAAGACGTTTTCGATTACTTTTCTTTTACTACGTTGTTTGTGCATTAAGCTTTTATGTTGATGACCTAACGCGCTCACAAGTAACCTTAATAATAATCGACCAATAACAAATATCTGCAACCACCTCGTTACTATTTTTAATATAAAACAATTTTTTTTACGAATTCAATTTTTTTGCTAAAGTTATTGAACGAACTTCGGCACGTACAGAAGGAAATGTCATATGTAAATGCCGGCAATTTCCTACAAAACTGCAAATGTATGTAAATTTTGTAGATTTGGCAAAAAATGTACACGATTGATTTAAGAAACTTATGAATAATGCAATATACACTTATTCCCCTTTAATTAAACTGCAATCCTATTTGTTTCCAGGTGCAAGAAGAAAGCTTATTCTAAAGATCTTCCGTCTACCAGCGTGATAATTACTTTTCATAACGAAGCACGCTCAACTTTGTTAAGAACGATAGTTAGGTAAGTGTAAAATGCAATTAAAATATAATATAGTTTTTTTGGTAAATTTCAAATTAGTTTTCAATTTGTTCGAGTTGGCCGTCTGCATAAAGATCAGTTTCTCTCGGTTTTATACGAGTTTTATTGCTTTTTACATTGCTTACACATTCTGAATTCCATAACTTCAAACTCTATTAAAATTGGAGTTAATGAATTTTGAATTAGTTTGCATAAATTGTCAAAATTTTATTTATTTATAGATAACGTGTAAACAAATACAATAAATTAACTTTATAAAATCTACCTGTTTTGCTTCAATAGTAGTACAGTATAGTACATTTATTTGTTTTTTTTTACAAATTAACAAATATTTGATTCTTCGAATAATTACAGTAAATAAACTAAAAACAACAGTAAATAACTACAACTTATTTTCTTCTGTAACCCCTCCTTAACTCTTTCATCCATTCTTCCTCTTCTGCTATCTCCAAGTATCACTCTTCTTTCTCTTTCTTCTCTTCTCAACTCTTCACATTTCTTCTTCAAATGTTTCATCTTTCTCCACACATCATGCATAGCCATTTTTCATCTTCCCGCCAGTATTTGCTCTCATTTTCATTATTGCCGCATCGACATCTTGTTATTAAGTGTTACAGTTCAGGAATCACTTGGCTATCTTAAATAATTTGTGTAAAGCAAAACCACGAATAAAAATAAATATGATTGTGCTTTCTTTTTGTTAGTGGGTTCACTTAACTAGGTCTTGTAGATGGGTTCTTCAATATTATTCCGACAACCCGTTGGCAAATTTAATAAGAAAATACAATGCTCAGACGACGCGACCGATATTATAATTAGTACGTAATTAAATAAAAATCTACACCCAGATACGGAAGTACGCATAAATTGCTTAACGTATGGTTAAGTAATTAAGTAACTAATTATAGTATCCGAGTAATTATTTTGCTCCATCGTAATTTGTTTTTGAATATGTATTAAGTACTAAATCACAATCTCAAAACTTTGACTTCTGTCAAACACAGTGAATAATTGAGCAATTGTCAAATCACATGGCGTTCCATGGCTAACGAATACAAATTATGTGAAGACAATATGATTTTTAATAATTATTGCAATTATTTCAAAAAGTTAACGAATTAGCTGTACCACTAAGCTATATCAACTTGAAGGCATTTTAATTGTCTATCATTATTTCAAATAATATACAGGGTGTTCTACTTGAAAAATAAAGTTTTGACTTTCTTTGTATGTCACGTCAAAATTATTAATTTTAAACCGCACTGTATAAGAAAAAATAAATTTATTTAGGCAGCTGTTAAATACAAGGCTTTTGCAAACTGCATCTAAAATTTCAGCATTATATGGTTTCAAATAGCAGCTGAATTTAAATTTTGGTGGAAACGTATTTTAAAAATATAACCTAAAATAATGATTATCTCGAAAACCGGTATAGACAGGTATAGAGTGTAATAGATGTAAAACAAAGCGTACAATACTGCAGTACAAACCGTTTTTTTCGGTTTCTCAAAATAAGTGCACTAACTACAATTTTAGCAGTAGATTTTTTCCCTGGAATATTAAGTGTGCTTAATGACTCCACAGTAATAATTTAGGGAATCTGATTGTATTTCTATATTCTACACCTCAATAATAGTGTATTTACCAATTTTTATTCAAATAAAAATTAAAATTTTTTTGTCTGTTTTTATACCCAAGACTATAGTCTTTGCTCTTTTGACAAAAATGACTAAAATTTGTTGCAGTTTTTTTAACGTAAAACGATGTAAAACAAAACGTACAACTCTGTAGTACAAACCGTTTTTTCTGGTTTCTCAAAATAAGTGCACTAACTATATTTTTAGCAGTAGATTTTTTTCCCTATAACTTTAAATGTTCTTAATGACTCCACAGAAATAATTTAGGGAATCTGATTGCATTTTTGTATTCTACACCTTTATATTAGTGTTTTTACCAATTTTTATTCAAATCAGACACAAAAATTTTTTTTCCCGATTTTATACCCAAGACAAAAAATGACAAAAATTTTGGTGTAGCTATTTTATTGTAAAACGATATAAAACATAACGTACAACACTGTAGTACAAACCGTTTTTTCCGGTATCTTAAAATAAGTGCACTAACTACATTTTTAGCAGTAGATTTTTTTCTCTAGATCTTTAAATGTGCTTAATGAGTCCACAGTAATAATTTAAAGAATCTGATTGCATTTTTGTATTCTACACCTTAATATTGGTGAATTTACCAATTTTTATTCAAATCAGAAACAAAAATTGTTTTTCCCCTTTTGTATACCCAAGGCTATTTTCTTTGCTCTTTTGACAAAAATTACAAAAAAATTTTGTAGCTTTTTAACGTAAATCGATGTAAATCAAAACGTACAACACTGTAGTACAATCCGTTTTATCTGGTTTCTCAAAATAAGTGCACTAACTACATTTTTAGCCGTGGATTTTTCCTTAGAAATTTAAATGTGCTTAATGACTTCACAGTAATAATTTAAGGAATCTGATTGCATTTCTGTATTCTACCCGTTAATATTAGTGTATTTACTAATTTTTATTCAAATCAGAAACAAAAATTTTTTTTCCCGTTTTTATACCCAAGGCTATTTTCTTTGCTCTTTTGACAAAAAATTACAAAAAAAATTTTGTAGCTTTTTTAACGTAAAACGATGTAAAGCAATACGTACAACACTGTAGTACAATCCGTTTTTTCCGGTTTCTCAAAATAAGTGCACTAACTACATTTTTAGCAGTAAATTTTTTTTCCTAGAGCTTTAAATGTGCTTAATGACTCCACAGTAATAATTTAGTGAATCTGATAGCATTTTGTACTCTACCCTTTAATATTAGTGTATTTACCAATTTTTATTCAAATCAGATACAAAAATTTTTTTCTCGTTTTTACACCCAAGACATTTGACAAGAAATGACAAATATTTTTTTGTAGTTTTTTTAACGTTAAACGACGTAAAGCAAAACGTACAACTCTGTAGTACAAATTGTTTTTTCCGGTTTCTCAAAATAAGTGCACTAACTACATTTTTAGCATAGCAGTAGATTTTTTTTCCCTATAACTTTAAATGTTCTTAATGACTCCACAGTAATAATTTAGGGAATCTGATTGTAATTCTGTATTCTACCCTTAATATTAGTGTATTTACCAATTTTATTCAAATCAAAAACGAAAATTTTTTTCCTGTTTTATACCAAAGACTAAGTCTATGCTCTTTTGACAAAAAATGCCAAAAAATTTTTTGTAGCTTTTTTAACGTAAAACGATGTAAAGCAATACGTATAACACTGTAGTACAATCCATTTTTTCCGGTTTCTCAAAATAAGTGCACTAACTACATTTTTAGCAGTAGATTTTTTTCTCTAGAACATTAAATGTGCTTAATGACTCCACAGTAATAATTTAAGGAATCTGATTGCATTTCTGTATTCTACACCTTAATATTAGTGTATTTATCAATTTTTATTAAAATCAGAAACAAAAATTTTATTTCTCGTTTTTATACACAAGACTATAGTCTTTGCTCTTTTGACAAAAAATGACAAAAATTTGTTTCAGCTTTTTTAACGTAAAACGATGTAAAACAAAACGTACAACAGTGTAGTACAAACCGTTTTTTCTAGCTTCTCAAAATAAGTGCACTAACTACATTTTTAGCCGTAGATTTTTTTCCCTATAACTTTAAAGGTTCTTCATGACTACACAGTAATAATTTAGGGAATCTGATTGCATTTCTGTATTTCACCCCTTAATATTAATGTATTTACCAATTTTTATTCAAATCAGAAACAAAAATTTTTTTTCCGGTTTTTATACCCAAGACTTTGCTCTTTTGACAAAAAATGACAAAATTTTTTTTGTAGTTTTTTTAACGTAAAACGATGTAAAACAAAACGTACAACACTGTAGTACAAACCGTTTTTTCTGGTTTCTCAAAATAAGTGCACTAACTACATTTTTAGCCGTGGATTTTTTCCCTAGAAATTTAAATGTGCTTAATGACTACACAGTAATAATTTGAGGTTTCTGACTGCTTTTCTGTTTTCAACTTTTTAATATTAGTGTATTTACCAATTTTATTCAAATGAGAAACAAAATTTTTTTCCTGTTTTTATACCCAAGACTATAGTCTTTGCTCTTTTGACAAAAAATGACAAAAATTTGGTTGTAGCTTTTTTAACGTAAAACGATGTAAAGCAAAACGTACAACACGGTAGTACAAATTGTTTTTTCCGGTTTCTCAAAGTAAGTGCACTAACTACAATTTTAGCAGTAGATTATTTTCCTTAGAACTTTAAATGTGCTTAATGATTCCACAGTAATAATTTAAGGAATCTGATTGCCTTTCTGTATTCTACTCCTTAATATTAGTGTATTTACTAATTTTTATTCAAATCAGATACAATAATTTTTTTTCCCGTTTGTTTGGGGGGAATTTGAAAAACGTAGTTAATGCAGGAATTTTGAAGAATCCGAAGAAACAGTTTGCACTACAGTGTTCTACGCATTCATTTATAATGTATTTTGTTAAAAAGCGACACAAAAATTTTTGTTATTTTTCATTAAAAGAACAAAGACTATAGTCTTGGGGATAATTTCGGAAAAAGAAAATTTTATCTCCGATTCGAATAAAAATTGGTGAATACACTATTATTTATGTGTAGAATACAGAAATAAAGTCGGTTGACTTCTAAATTTTACGGTTTTTTTCTAAGAATAATTGTTGTTTTTTGGGGGAAGCTTCTAATAGGAAAAACGTAATTAATGCAAATATTTTTAAAAATCCGAAGAAACGGTTTGCACTACAGTGTTCTACGCATTCATTTATAATGTATTTTGTTAAAAAGCGACACAAAATTTTTGTCATTTTTCATCAAAAGAACAAAGACTATAGTCTTGGGTATAAATTCGGGAAAAAAAATGTTGTCTCCGATTTGAATAAAAATTGGTGAATACACTATTATTTATGTGTAGAATACAGAAATAAAGTCGGTTGACTTCTAAATTTTACGCTTTTTTTGCTAAGATCAATTGTTGCTTTTTTTTTGGGGGGGTTGGGGAATGGGAATGGGAAAAACGTAGTTAATGCAGGTATTTTGAAAAATCCGAAGAAACGGTTTGCACTACAGTGTTCTACGCATTGATTTATAATGTATTTTGTTAAAAAAGCGACACAAAAATTTTTGTCATTTTTCATCAAAAGAACAAAGACTATAGTCTTGGGTATAAATTCGGAAAAAAAAAATTTTGTCTCCGATTTCAATTAAAATTGGTGAATACGCTATTATTTATGTGTAGAATACAGAAATAAAGTCGGTTGACTTCTAATTTTTACGCTTTTTTCTAAAAACAATTGATGTTTTGGGGGGGGGGGAAGATTTAGCTTCTAATGGGAAAAACGTAGTTAATGCAGGTATTTTGAAGAATCCGAAGAAACAGTTTGCACTACAGTGTTCTACGCATTCATTTATAATGTATTTTGTTAAAAAAGCGACACAAAAATCAACAAAGGTTTGTATAAATTCGGGAAAAAAAAATTTTGTCTTCGATTTGAATAAGAATTGGTGAATACACTATTAATTATGTGTAGAATACAGAAATAAAGTCGGTTGACTTCTAATTTTTACGCTTTTTTTTTAAAAACAATTGATATTTTGGAGGGGGTTTTAGCTTCTAATGGGAAAAACGTAGTTAATGCAGGTATTTTGAAGAATCCGAAGAAACAGTTTGCACTACAGTGTTCTACGCATTCATTTATAATGTATTTTGTTAAAAAAGCGACACAAAAATTTTTGTTATTTTTCATTAAAAGAACAAAGACTATAGTCTTGGGTATAATTTCGGAAAAAGAAAATTTTGTCTCCGATTTGAATAAAAATTGGTGAATACACTATTATTTATGTGTAGAATACAGAAATAAAGTCGGTTGACTTTTAAATTTTACGCTTTTTTTCTAAGAGCAATTGATGTTTTTTTGGGGGTTGGGGGAGGGGTTAACTTCTAATGGGAAAAACGTAGTTAATGCAGGTATTTTGAGAAATCCGAAGAAACGGTTTGCACTACAGTGTTCTACGCATTCATTTATAATGTATTTTGTTATAAAAGCGACACACAAATTTTTGTCATTTTTCAAAAGACAAATACTATTAAATGGGTATAAATTCGGGAAAAAAATTTTGTCTCCGATTTGAATAAAAATTGGTGAATACACTATTATTTATGTGTAGAATACAGAAATAAAGTCGGTTGACTTCTAAATTTTACGCTTTTTTTCTAAGAACAATTGTTGTTTTTTTTGGAAGGGGGAAAGCTTCTAATGGGAAAAACGTAGTTAATGCAGGTATTTTGAAGAATCCGAAGAAACGGTTTGCACTACAGTGTTCTACGCATTCATTTATAATGTATTTTGTTAAAAAAGCGACACAAAAATTTTTGTCATTTTTCATCAAAAGAACAAAGACTATAGTCTTGGGTATAAATTCGGAAAAAAAAAATTTTGTTTCCGATTTGAATAAAAATTGGTGAATACACTATTATTTATGTGTAGAATACAGAAATAAAGTCGGTTGACTTCTAAATTTTACGGTTTTTTTCTAAGAACAATTGTTGTTTTTGGGGAAGCTTCTAATAGGAAAAACGTAGTTAATGCAGGTATTTTGAAAAACCGAAGAAACGGTTTGCACTACAGTGTTCTACGCATTCATTTATAATGTATTTTGTTAAAAAGCGACACAAAATTTTTGTCATTTTTCATCAAAAGAACAAAGACTATAGTCTTGGGTATAAATTCGGGAAAAAAAATTTTGTCTCCGATTTGAATAAAAATTGGTGAATACACTATTATTTATGTGTAGAATACAGAAATAAAGTCGGTTGACTTCTAAATTTTACGCTTTTTTTCTAAGAACAATTGTTGTTTTTTTTGGGGGTTGGGGAATGGGAATGGGAAAAACGTAGTTAATGCAGGTATTTTGAAAATCCGAAGAAACGGTTTGCACTACAGTGTTCTACGCATTGATTTATAATGTATTTTGTTAAAAAGCGACACAAAAATTTTGTCATTTTTCATCAAAAGAACAAAGACTATAGTCTTGGGTATAAATTCGGAAAAAAATTTTGTCTCCGATTTGAATAAAATTGGTGAATACACTATTATTTATGTGTAGAATACAGAAATAAAGTCGGTTGACTTCTAAATTTTACGCTTTTTTTCTAAGAACAATTGTTGTTTTGGGGGGAAGGGACTTCTAATGGGAAAAACGTAGTTAATGCAGGTATTTTGAAGAATCCGAAGAAACGGTTTGCACTACAGTGTTCTACGCATTCATTTATAATGTATTTTGTTAAAAAAGCGACACAAAAATCAACAAAGGTCTTGTATAAATTCGGGAAAAAAATTTTTGTCTCCGATTTGAATAAAAATTGGTGAATACACTATTATTTATGTGTAGAATACAGAAATAAAGTCGGTTGACTTCTAATTTTACGCTTTTTTTTTAAGAACAATTGTTGTTTTTGGGGGGGGAAGCTTCTAATGGGAAAAACGTAGTTAATGCAGGTATTTTGAAAATCCGAAGAAACGGTTTGCACTACAGTGTTCTACGCATTGATTTATAATGTATTTTGTTAAAAAGCGACACAAAATTTTTGTCATTTTTCATCAAAAGAACAAAGACTATAGTCTTGGGTATAATTTCGGAAAAAAAATTTTGTCTCCGATTTGAATAAAAATTGGTGAATACACTATTATTTATGTGTAGAATACAGAAATAAAGTCGGTTGACTTCTAAATTTTACGCTTTTTTTTCTAAGAACAATTGTTGTTTTTGGGGGTTGGGGAGGTTAAGCTTCTAATGGGAAAAACGTAGTTAATGCAGGTATTTTGAGAAATCCGAAGAAACGGTTTGCACTACAGTGTTCTACGCATTCATTTATAATGTATTTTATTAAAAAAGCGACACAAAATTTTTGTCATTTTTCAAAAGAACAAAGACTATAGTCTTGGGTATAAATTCGGGAAAAAAATTTTGTCTCCGATTTGAATAAAAATTGGTGAATACACTATTATTTATGTGTAGAATACAGAAATAAAGTCGGTTGACTTCTAAATTTTACGCTTTTTTCTAAGAACAATTGTTGTTTTTTTGGAGGGGAAGCTTCTAATGGGAAAAACGTAGTTAATGCAGGTATTTTGAAGAATCCGAAGAAACGGTTTGCACTACAGTGTTCTACGCATTGATTTATAATGTATTTTGTTAAAAAGCGACACAAAATTTTTGTCATTTTTCATCAAAAGAACAAAGACTATAGTCTTGGGTATAAATTCGGAAAAAAATTTTGTCTCCGATTTGAATAAAAAATTGGTGAATACACTATTATTTATGTGTAGAATACAGAAATAAAGTCGGTTGACTTTTAAATTTTACGTTTTTTTCTAAGAACAATTGTTGTTTTTTGGGGGGAAGCTTCTAATGGGAAAAACGTAGTTAATGCAGGTATTTTGAAAAATCCGAAGAAACGGTTTGCACTACAGTGTTCTACGCATTGATTTATAATGTATTTTATTAAAAAGCGACACAAAATTTTTGTCATTTTTAAAGACTATAGTCTTGGGTATAAATTCGGGAAAAAAAATTTTGTCTCCGATTTGAATAAAATTGGTGAATACACTATTATTTATGTGTAGAATACAGAAATAAAGTCGGTTGACTTTTAAATTTTACGCTTTTTTCTAAGAACAATTGTTTTTTTGGGGGGTGGGGAAGGTTCTAATGGAAAAACGTAGTTAATGCAGGTATTTTGAAAATCCGAAGAAACGGTTTGCACTACAGTGTTCTACGCATTGATTTATAATGTATTTTGTTAAAAAGCGACACAAAAATTTTTGTCATTTTTCATCAAAAGAACAAAGACTATAGTCTTGGGTATAAATTCGGAAAAAAAAATTTTGTCTCCGATTTGAATAAAAATTGGTGAATACACTATTATTTATGTGTAGAATACAGAAATAAAGTCGGTTGACTTCTAAATTTTACGCTTTTTCTAAGAACAATTGTGGTTTTTGTTGGGGGGAGGGGGGAAGCTTCTAATGGGAAAAACGTAGTTAATGCAGGTATTTTGAAAAATCCGAAGAAACGGTTTGCACTACAGTGTTCTACGCATTGATTTATAATGTATTTTGTTAAAAAAGCGACAAAATTTTTGTCATTTTTCATCAAAAGAACAAAGACTATAGTCTTGGGTATAATTTCGGAAAAAGAAAATTTTGTCTCCGATTTGAATAAAAATTGGTGAATACACTATTATTTATGTGTAGAATACAGAAATAAAGTCGGTTGACTTTTAAATTTTACGCTTTTTTTCTAAGAGCAATTGATGTTTTTTTGGGGGGTTGGGGGAGGGGTTAACTTCTAATGTGAAAAACGTAGTAAATGCAGGTATTTTGAGATATCCGAAGAAACAGTTTGCACTACAGTGTTCTACGCATTCAATTATAATGTATTTTATTATAAAAGCGACACACAAATTTTTGTCATTTTTAAATGACAAATTCATTAAATGGGTATAAATTCGGGAAAAAAAAATTTTGTCTCCGATTTGAATAAAAATTGGTGAATACACTATTATTTATGTGTAGAATACAGAAATAAAGTCGGTTGACTTTTAAATTTTACGCTTTTTTTCTAAGAGCAATTGATGATTTTTGGGGGGAAAGCTTCTAATGGGAAAAACGTAATTAATGCAAATATTTTTAAAAATCCGAAGAAACGGTTTGCACTACAGTGTTCTACGCATTCATTTATAATGTATTTTGTTAAAAAAGCGACACAAATTTTTTTGTTATTTTTCATCAAAAGAACAAAGACTATAGTCTTGGGTATAAATTCGGAAAAAAAAATTTTGTCTCCGATTTCAATTAAAATTGGTGAATACACTATTATTTATGTGTAGAATACACAAATAAAGTCGGTTGACTTCTAAATTTTACGCTTTTTTTTCTAAGAATAATTGTTGTTTTTTGGGGGAAGCTTCTAATAGGAAAAACGTAATTAGCGCAAATATTTTAAAAATCCGAAGAAACGGTTTGCACTACAGTGTTCTACGCATTCATTTATAATGTATTTTGTTAAAAAAGCGACACAAAAATTTTTGTTATTTTTCATTAAAAGAACAAAGACTATAGTCTTGGGTATAATTTCGGAAAAAGAAAATTTTGTCTCCGATTTGAATAAAAATTGGTGAATACACTATTATTTATGTGTAGAATACAGAAATAAAATCGGTTGACTTCTAAATTTTACGCTTTTTTTCTAAGAACAATTGATGTTTTGAGCAATACGTACAACACTGTAGTACAATCCGTTTTTTCCGGTTTCTCAAAATAAGTGCACTAACTACATTTTTAGCAGTAGATTTTTTTCTCTAGATCTTTAAATGTGCTTAATGAGTCCACAGTAATAATTTAAAGAATCTGATTGCATTTCTGTATTCTACACCTTAATATTGGTGAATTTACCAATTTTTATTCAAATCAGAAACAAAAATTTTTTTTCCCCATTTTTATACCCAAGTCTTTGCTCTTTTGACAAAAAATGACAAATTTTTTTTTGTAGCTTTTTTAACGTAAAACGATGTAAAGCAAAACGTACAACACTGTAGTACAAACCGTTTTTTCCGGTTTCTCAAAATAAGTGCACTAACTACATTTTTAGCAGTAGATTTTTTCTCCAAGAACTTCAAATGTGCTTAATGATTCCACAGTAATAATTTAAGGAATCTGACTGCTTTTCTGTATTCTACTCCTTAATATTAGTGTATTTACCAATTTTTACTCAAATCAAAAAATTTTTGCTCCTGATTTTATACCCAAGACTATACAAACTGATTGTATTTCTTGATTCTATAGCTTAATATCAGTGTATTCACGAATTTTATTATTATATTTAGATTGGAGTCAACTATACTTGCTGAATAGAAGGCAACCACAAAAAGGTTCCATTTTCAATTTACTGTTCAAATCAGTTGCAATAGCAACCAATTTAATTAAAACTTTTATTTTAGTACAAACAGTTTTCGAGCGTACGGAAAGAAAATGTAAAACAAAAGTAAATAAATAAGTTAAAGAATATTCTTTTCCTCGAAAATATTATTTGTAGAACCGCTTGATGACAAACGAACGTTGTTACAGACATTTTTACCATAAATCTTGCTTTAGCGCAGTATGTTTGAACCCAATGAGAAGTTTTAATCGCATTTATAATTGTCAAAGAGAATTTAAGAGCAAAAACTCGACTGATGGTATCGTTCTAAAAATCTTTTGTTTTCTTAACTCTCTGTTTTTAAAAACGGTTTCTTAATTGCATCCAGTTTTACACAAATGCAATGGAAATTTGTCTCAACAAAACTTTATGTTTAACTTTAATTATCAAAAACTTTATGTTTATTTTGTTTCGTAATGAAGATGTTTTTACCGTAACCTTCGTCGGCTAATTCGTTTAAAGACTAATTCGTTTTTGTCGCAAAAAAGGAGAAAAAATTTCTTTGTGCAGTCGGTCAAGTGAATTCTAAATTTGTAATTGAACATTTAGTTGGAAACTGATATTGTAAAATGTTTCAGCGTACTGAATCGGAGTCCTGAGCACTTAATCAAGGAGATTATTCTAGTGGACGATTTCAGCGATAATCGTAAGTACTTACCGTCGTCGTTTTTGCAATCTTGAAATTTGTACCTTGTCAGCTATTCTACCCATAGCATGTACGTTCATATTTGCATTCGTTATTTAAGCTTTTGTCGTTGTATTTGTTTCAGCAACCGACGGCGAGGAATTGGCAAAAATTCAAA
Source organism: Abscondita cerata (assembly GCA_030710515.1). Taxonomy (NCBI): domain Eukaryota; kingdom Metazoa; phylum Arthropoda; class Insecta; order Coleoptera; family Lampyridae; genus Abscondita; species Abscondita cerata. The sequence continues at coordinate 308,297 of JALBCR010004308.1, read as the reverse complement.
AGGTGCGGGTGCTTAGAAACGATAAACGCGAAGGATTAATGAGATCTCGGGTGAGGGGTGCTGATGCAGCTATAGCAGATGTACTTACATTTCTAGATAGTCATTGCGAATGTAACACTAACTGGTTGCAACCGTTGTTAGAGCGTGTGGCTGAGGCAAGTAACTATAAGAACATTCACGACCCACTAAATTGAAATTTAATCTGGCGTTTTATAGGATCCCACTCGGGTCGTTTGTCCCGTAATAGACGTAATTAGTATGGACACCTTTCAATATATAGGAGCGTCAGCAGATTTAAGGGGCGGCTTCGATTGGAATTTAGTTTTCAAATGGGAATATTTAAGTCCTTCGGAAAGGCAAAGCAGACAGAAAGATCCGACGCAGGCGATACGTACTCCTATGATTGCGGGAGGATTGTTTGTTATAAATAAAAAATACTTTGATCGATTGGGGAAGTACGACATGAAAATGGATATTTGGGGAGGAGAGAATCTAGAAATTTCGTTTAGAGTGTGGCAATGTGGAGGAAGTTTAGAGATTATTCCTTGCAGTAGGGTAAGTATTCTGGAGGAAGTTATGTGTATGTGAATTTGGGGTTTCTTTTGGTGCAAACACAACACTTCATCGTCTTTAAGTTAACGACAATTTTTAATTAAATCGTAACATAAATAGGAGTTCCTCCTCAGTGGAAACGAGATGATTTTCTTTCGGAAAATGTTAAAATCGTGGTAAATTATTGCAAAATCGTCAATAACAATCAATAAATACAGGAGGTCGCCAAACAAGGTCACGACGTTAAATAGCTTCAGCCCTTGTTCAATGGTCCAGTAAGATACTTTTCTGTTGACTTACCTTAAGGAAGTACCGTCACAAATCTGTTAAAAGTTAATATAACCCACAAAAATAAAATAAAATATAAATAATAAAAGGCTCATTACAAAAGAAATCTACAAGATTTATTGCATTTGAAACACAACGCATACTTACCAAAAAAGTTTATACGGGATTAACATTACTGAAATAATGAAAAACCAAATTGATCACGTGACCGCTAATTTTTATTAATAGAACTGCCTTACGCTCTTAGAAATCAAACGAAACCATCTGACGAATACACAATCTTAACCTTGCGCGTGTTGCATTAATAACTTAAATTACGCACAAATGTCTATTCAATAAATAAAAATCGCACCGAAAGTGGATATGCACGTAATTACGAAAACACTTCGCGACATGAGATTCAAAACCCTTTTTATTTTTGGTATTATTCACATATTTACTTAATCAAAAACATAAATACATGGAGGTCACGGCTGACTGTGAACTTGAGCTTCAGATAAACCACAGGTTATTGTGGCGGAAGGGACGACGATGGAAACAAACACGAAAAGTCGGTTTTCTTTTAAAAGCCATCAACTGGCACCTACAATAAATTCTTTTTAATAGAAATTTATGTTTGGGTACGAGAATTTTAAAACCGCAACATTGCTAAACTGGCTAAGGACTTTAAGTTCCCAGTCTTCGAAGGTTAAATTTTTTCTGTCGTATGAAGAAATATGAACATCCGCAAACTTGCTAATCGGGAAAACACTCATAACTAAAGTAAAATGTGTGTCTTACAACATCGCGTGTAATATGGACACGTATAAATAGTATAAACTGAGAAATGCCAACAGTTAACTGTAACGATTGTGAATGTTTAAAGTGCATTATCGTTATCAGGAGCGATAACTTTAAATGCTTAAAACACGCGTGTCGATAGCAAGCCAAGTATTTCTTGTACAGTAGCATACACGCAACGAAAGAACACCTGATGCGCATTTCGCTCTTATTATGAGCTCCTAACTAACTTCAATCTCAAAATTTATTTATTCCCGGTACCCATGTTAAGTGCGTTCACACGTAACTAAAATCAGCGAGAGTCGATTGTTGACTGATTTAAAACGGCAATAGTGGCATCAAAAGGATGAAACAGCAAAAATTTATTTTATTTCAATGTGAAGTCGATAAACCGACTTCCAATAATCACCTACAATACCAAACGAAAAACAATTTTTCCGTGTGAATGAAATTCAACGCAATTTAAAAATACATAATAAAGACTTAGCGATTATTTTAAAAAGGAAAATTCCAACGAAAGTTAGAAGTTCAAAGTTCACACTATCTAATTTACATTACGTTTTAATCAGACTTTTTTAAGTAGCATTAGACAACTCTCAATCAGGGTGTAAGGTAATAACGAATAATAAGACAAGTAATGAATAGTAAATGGTTTTGACTCTTCTTTGATTATGAAAATGTTTCTTTACCGTACAAAACAATTCTGAAAAGCGCTTATATGTTATCATATAATCAAGTTTTAACTGTGTGAGTCTATAAATGCTAGTTTGTGTTCTCTTTATTTGTTTTCGATAAAGTGAGAAATGTAGGGTTCTTGTTTTGTTGTGAGTTAAAAACTAATTACAATGATTAGTAAAGACGACCTGGACATGAAACGTATATCATGTCATACCATAAATAAATTCTGAACAGGAGCTCTACCTGGTGTACGTTACTGTTTGTTAAAGTGTATTTAAATTAAAAGACGAACGTAATTTTTTTTTGTAAATGCATTTGATTAACGACTTTTATAACCAAAGGAGTGCCTAATAATCGGATATTAATTAAAATTTAAAACTTCTGGATATTCATTTTACATTCCTAGTATTACCAGAAATACATAATCTCCTCTGGAATCTATAAGGCCCAGATGATTCCATATTTGCATATGAACTTCCCGAAGTTGCCGATAGGTGGCGATAACACTCAATTAAAAATTAAAGATTAATTCAAACAAACTGAATAGTATATCCTGGTAATAATTATACAAATGACATTAAAAACTTTTAAAAAATCTATTTTTAAACTATTGCGTTGTTCCGTCGTGTGGTAACTTTATTTCGCGATATTTAATCAATGACTAAACGGGAACGCCAACGCCATCTATCGGTGACTGAAGGAATCTACTGCTTGTATCTATGGGACGTTCTACATTCCGGGAAGATGATGTATTTCTGGTATTACGACATAAGCATTTACCAATTATGGAAAACTCAAAAATGTGAATGTCTAATATTCATTATTGCGTCATTCAATTTGCCGACATTCCTGAGGTGCAAGACGAATTTAGACAACTATACATTAATTAATATTTTTAATTTTTTTTATATATATAGGTCGGACACGTGTTTAGAAAAAGGCATCCGTACACGTTCCCGGGAGGAAGCGGTAACGTCTTTGCGCGAAACACCAGAAGAGCTGCCGAAGTATGGATGGATGATTACAAGAACTATTACTATTCAGCAGTGCCTCTTGCTCGTAATGTACCGTTTGGCAGGTTTGTGCTATCATAAAAATATGCGAACGCTTATAATTTAATTTTTTCTTAGCATCCAAGAGAGGCTCGAGTTGAGAGAGAAACTGGAGTGCAAACCGTTCAAATGGTACTTAAACAACGTATATCCTGAGTTGACAGTTCCAAACTCGTCCCCGAGTTATGGATCTCTTCGACAAGGAATTTTTTGTTTGGACACGATGGGCCATTTGTTAGACGGAACGGTGGCCTTGTATCAATGCCACAACACCGGCGGCAATCAAGAATGGGGACTTACAAGTGGAGGTTTAATTAAACATCACGACTTGTGTTTAACTTTAGATAAATATGTAAAAGGTGTGCAAGTTCTAATGCGAATTTGTGATGGTTCCGATAATCAAAAGTGGAAATACGTAGAAAGTGTTTTGTTAAAACATTCCAAACTTCCTCTTTGTTTAGATTCGCGACATACGGATGTTAAAGGCATTACCGTCGAAAAATGCAACTCTCATTTGGACACACAACGATGGCAACTAACAACTTGAGTTTTGAACAAGTTTTATAAAAAAAACTGTAGCGACATTTAAAAAAAGACCCAATCGTGATATAATTAAATGTAATTAGATAGACGAAACATTTTTGTAATTACTAGGTTTGATGTTAATTCGATGAGTGTTTGGAAAATGTAAAAGATACATTTACGTTTATTTCAACATTGCGGCTTACCTAATCTTTCATCTAGATTTCTAGTCATTTACCTTCGCCAAAATTCAAAACTAATAGTTTCCTAACGTTCTTGTTAATTTGTTTTTAAAATTGTATAAATAATATTGTAAATAGGTAAATATTTTATTATTATTGTTGTTGTTACGATAAGTATGCAATGATTTTGTTAACGGAGGTTGTGATCTTATCAATTTTTGTAGCTAATATTTTTTGTGATATTCTTGTCAGATGAAGAATATTACAAATTCTAAATCGCATTGAAGTATGGGCTATTTGTGTAGTACTTAAAAGTGTCAGTATTGTCTCAAAATAATTCAGTTATAATTTTAAACTGGACAATAAACTTTACCCTTAGTTATTAGTAATCGAAAAATGCTTAATTTTGTACTTTAGTTATAAAAAATGGAGATTATTACTTATCATGTATTATTTCATATAAAACTTCCTTTCGTTAATGTATGGAAGATGCAGTTATAATAATTGTTAAACAAATTGTTTTCATTGTTTCGTTTCAGGTGTATTAGAGAGACGGTGGAGAAAAAAAATAGAGGAAATATAATGTTACAAATTATTACAGCAGCGTTTCTTTTCATCAATACTTCATTACGAAATTATTAACAAAAGGATCAATAATGGTGTAAAATGTCACAATAAAATGTTTTTTTTTCCAATAGCTTTGCTCGTTGTCCGTTCCAGATTGACTTTACAGTACCCAGACTTTTCATTCTCCAAACGCCCTAGACGACTAGTACAGTTCTTTAAATTATAAAACCACACAGGAGAAGCGTGATCGGTAATTACGGTAAAATGGGATTCTTCTAAATAAGGACGCAATTTCTGGATTGCCCAGATCACACCTAACTACTCCTTTTCGGTGGCCGACAATTTTTTTCATTACGGGTTAAAGAACGACTCACTCGCAATAGTTTGTGCTAAAACGGTCACAATGCTAACCTCCTTAATGAACTGTCGTATTTGAGAAATTATTTATTCTGCAATGTCTCTGAAATGTAACTATTTACCTCAGATAGAAATGTTTCATTCAACAAAATTGTACATACTTATTTGAGAAGTTAATGATCATTACAATTGTTTCAAAGTTAACTATAAATACATATATAACATTCACCCCCACCTTATTATAATACATAATCGTTTAAATAATCTGGGGCTCTTCGAGTACGGAAACTTCTTCTAAGAGTTTCGTTTTCTTCGGAATTCTCTGTAATTTCATGTTGAGTATCGGGTGTAAGAACAACACCATCATCATCGGTTTCAGCCTGAATTTCTTTGGTTTCCTCTGATAAATTTGATTGTGCATCATTAAGCGGTATAAGATGTTTTGTGGATATAGTGGACTCTTTTCCGTCTGAATGTCTAACATAGGCGTATTCAGGATTTCCTTCTAATAGTGTTACCTCCTCTACCCTAGGTTTGTATTTTAATTCCCTATTAAATTTACGCATTAAAATTGACCCAAGTGACAGTAACCATGTTGGCGATGATTCACCATTAACTGATCGTCTGGAATATTCAAATAATCTTTCATGAGGTGTTGCATTGGTTTCCGTACATAGCAGAGATCAAATTGAGTGAAGTGCATCTTGTAAGACTAATTCCCATTGAGATATATTTAATTTAATTAAATGACACAGATCGCTGACCTGTGATGAGACGGAAGTGTCTTCTCATGAGATAGTGTCTCTACTTTCGAATTGCTTTTATTATAGCTTGAGCTTCCTTCTCCACAGATGAATGTCGTTGTTCAGAATTGGAAAGTGCTCTGGAAAAGAATGCTACTGGTCGTCCCAACTGAGACAAAGTCGCAGCTATGGCTGTATCTGAAGCATCTGTTTCCACAATGAATAGAGCACTATTATCTACAGAAGATAACACAGCATGTTCAATCTCTAGTTTTAAATTATCAAATGGTTTTAATGCTTCTTCAAACAGAGGAAATTTACAGTCTTTGAGTGGAATAATTTTATCAGAGAAACTAGATATATATTTACAATAATGTGCAAACATACCCAATGTTCTACGTAAAGAAGACACATGAGTAGGTGGTGTAAGATTTTTCAATGGCTTTAGACGCTCGGGGTCAGGTTGAATATTTTTGAATCTAATGAGATATCCTAAAAGACTAATAACACGCAGAAAAAATGAACTTTTGTCTTCATTCACTGTCAAGTTATACTTTGTTACAACAGCCATAAAATTCTTAAAATTCTTGTCGTGTTCTTCTTGGTTTATTCCGCATACGGTCACATCATCCAAGTAGGCATATGTGTCCATTAGATCTTCAGCAACAATAATTTCATCGATAACTCTTTGAAAACTAGCTACACCATTGGTAACTCCAAACGGTATTCTTTTAAACTGATACAGACGACCACAGGCTTCAAAAGCTGTATAAATTTTGTCTTGCCCTTTAATGGGCACTTGATGATATACATTAGGTAGTGCTGTATACTTGATAGTTAGCAACCTTATTTACAATTTCTTCAATTCTAGGAAGAGGATAAGCATCGAGCATTGTAAATTTATTAATGGTTCTAGCGTAGTCTATAATCATGCGACGTTTATGTTTCTCATCTGATGTGACTAGAGCTTGAGCCCTCCAAGGAGAACGACTGGGTTTTATTATGTTTTCTTTCAATAATCTTTTAATTTCAGAAGTAATAAACTGTGTATCAGAGTCAGTATATCGATGAGACTTGACAGAAAATGGTTGACAGTTAACAGTAAGATGTTCAAATAATGAGACAGGTTTTACTGTAGCAATGACCAAACTACATATAGACAGTGTAGGTTTAGCTCCTCCAAATGATAATTGGACACTAGCATGCTGTTGCATTAAATCGTAACCAAGAATGATGTCAGCACACAAATTCGGAAGAATAGACATATTAAAGTTATCGTATGAATAATCAAGTAATTTTAGATTTGCCTTGCATCGTCCCATTATTGGAGACTGATGCGAGGTAGATGCCATTGTGACCAGCTCATTTACTGTATCATCCGTCAAAATGTTCAGTTTTCGTACTAATTCTTCGCTGATAAAAGTGCTAGAACTTCTAGTGTCAATTAGAGCCAGCGCAGTTTCTCCATTTACAGTAATAGGAAGTGTTGCTTTTTGTAAACTGTTAGGAATATGAGTACAGTAATGCGAAATATTTATAGTACAACTTGAAAGAGTAGAAATAACTTTCTTTTTTGAGTAACTAGTGTGAGTATTTTCCAGTTTTGGTTGGCATACCTTATCAAAGTGACCCCTCTTACCACAATTCCTGCATAGTGAGTCTCTTGCTGAACATTTGTCTCTACGATGTCTTTCATACCCACAAAAGAAGCACCTTAATTTGCTTGCTGCCATTACATCAGAAGAATCTACATTATCACCATTTTTAAACGAAGTTTCAGAAACAGTATTAACAACTGCAGGATTATAATACTGCTGGCACTGTAACTGAGCTAATTCCAATGAACGAGCTTGCTGAAAAGCTTCTTCTAATGTTAGTTTAGAATTTTTAAGAAGTCTTTGTCTAATATTTGAATTTTGAAGTCAACTAATGAATGAATCCCTAATACAATCATCTCGATTAACTTCAGCTGTCACTGCTTTAAAATGACAATTCTTACTAAGGAGTTTCAGTGCCTGTAAATATTGATCCATATTTTCTTCTAGTTTCTGACGTCTACTAGCGAGTGTATGTCTTGCAAATACTTCATTGACAGGTTTCACAAATAAACTCTTCAACACAGAAATTGCATCATTGAATGTGCCACATTCAGTTAGATGTTCAAAGACACTTGGTGATATAAAATGTATCAAGAGCTTTAAATAGTCTGCTTCCTTAGCTTGTATAGTTACAAGAAAATTACAAAATGTTAGATACCAGTGGTTCCACTGCTGAACTGCATTTAGTGAATTTGGCTCTATATCCAGTCTTTCGGGTTTCAGCAAACGATCCATGATAATATTGTTGAATTAATTGAAATGTAACTATTTACCTCAAATAGAAAGGTTTAATTCAACAAAATTGTACATACTTATTTGACAAGTTAATGATCATTACAATTGTTTTACATTACATTTATTTGCTTTTACAAAATATGCCGCTACAACCATTCATCTTACTCATGTTAATACTTCAACTCTCGTTACCAACATCTGAACAAAACTTTTTTAAAAATTTACAATGAGAGTGTTACATCCCTCTTAATGTTTTAACACAGAGAAAAATTACAAAAATTAAAGGGTCAAGTAAGTTTTATCAAACAAGACAAGTTATCAACGGAAGGCGTGGGTTTTTGAGAACCTCAAGGTAAGCACGCACACATATCAAATTGCATTTCAATAAATTTTATCAACTTAATAAAGGAACTGTAGAAACGTGTTCAAAGATAAGGCTGATTATTAAAAACAATTCTATAAAGTCAAACAAATAATCTATTAAATAAGCACACAAAAAATCTGCACTTCCCTGAAAATTAAGATTAAGTTTCAATGTAAAACCCAAACAAGCACATAATCAGAAAAGAGCTTTTGCGAAATTTTAGAAATAACATTAGACAGAAAACTCTTGAAATTAAATTATGTACATTAATTTATAGAATATAATTACAGTAGAACCCTAGTTAAAGAAATATATTATTTTATTTTTATTTTGTTGTTAAGCTGGTTGGAAGGATTTGGAAACCTTCTCGGAGGTCGATTGATCGGTGCAAGAAATTATTTTAAGATAGTTTTGTTTCTCATTTTTATTTCTTATGCGCTTGGATATTTAGCGGGTAGACTATTCTCTGACAGAGATCTTGGATCTATTTCAGGAAAACAACTTTGCTCAAGCGGACTTGACTCTTACACACTCCTTTACACCGGGGGATGTCATATACTGTACCCAATATCATAATGTATATCACAAGCCTTAAATCCCTACTCAAATCCAAAACACTAGTTAGCTCATTTGTCTAGCGCAATAATATATGGCTAAAAACCCTCAAATTAATAACCGATTTGAGAAGGCTAACATCCGACGATGGATGAATTAGTTATTGATCATGAGTTTTCTTCTAATTTCATGTTCAGGACTGAACTATGGATTGCCACAGACTACCTACTTGATCTATTGTACCACCTTTAACATCTGGAGCGCTGGTGAATTCTACAAAACCACTCGAACTTGCTCAAAAAGAAGTCAAATTAAAGAGGATTAAAGTCTCTTACATTTATTGAGCGTTAAATAAGCTTTCAAATGGTACAAATTTGGGGTTTCAAGGGCAATTAGTAACTAAATTATAAGTATTTAAACGACAGCACCACGGGTAATTCCGATTTCAAGGTTTCTTGATACTGAGTTATTCTTCATACGCCGTATTTAAGAAGGATTGGCGCTGGCATTATATTATATTCAAATGGTGCCGATTGTATCTTCCATTTCATCTAAGCCGCAGTTATAGGTAATTAGTCCGCATTAATGAAACAGATTCATACCAATATCCATGTTCCCAAATGTTTATCACTTACTGCACTAATACTACTGGAGTACGGGTAGATAAAAACGATTCCAAAAATTTGTAGATAAGTAGTGTTTACACCATTTTTGTTGGAGCGATGAGGGCCTAGTGGAGCCATTTATAGATGTTCACACAAATGGCTGGGTCAACAAAGAATTATTTTTAGATTGGCTTAAACATTTCTAAAGAATCACTAAGGCAAATGAAGAGGACCCTGCTCTTCTGTTAATAAAAAATCACGGAAGTTATTTTTCTTTGCAATGTTACGACTTTTGCCGTACACACCACATTCACGTTGTGTCGCATTCATCCTATTTCTTCCACAACTTTAAGCTTTAGGTGTATCTTTCTACGGGCCTCTGATGAATGGTTTCAATAAGGAGTGCGATAATTTTATCAAAACAACTCCGAATTTGAACAAAAATTGCTCGTTTGATCCATAAAATAAACCACATTCATTACAATCAAAATTAAATTTAGAAGTTTAGGAAAATTTCTTAAGCGTCACAAATTAAAAAAATTAATACAATCCTTTTAAGAGTGGAAAATAATTTGAAAACCACTAAATAAACCAAAAAACGACTTATTCTATCTATACGAGGATGTATTGATATCTAGTTAGCTTAGAACAGTTCCTTGCATAAACAAAATATTGCGTTACCATAGCAACGAACAATAACTTATTAAAAGTGTCAGTGTAAAATTTGACGTCAAAAAAGTAAACCAGAGTCACGGAATAAATTAAATGAAAAAGATGTCCACCGAAATTGTGAAAATCGAAAAATTGGAGTATCGAGCCATCATCAAGTACCTGTATTTAAAAGGTTAAGAGGTAAGCAGATTTACGAAGATATGCTTAATACCCTTGGTGATCAATGTCCTTCGTATGCGACCGTCAAAATTGGAATGCAAGCTTCAAAAGAGGTAAATTTTCTATTGAAGATGATGACCGATCGGGAAGGCCAGTTTCTGTGTCAGTCCCCGAAAATATCGATGCAGTTCATGACATGATTTTATCAGACCGTCGAATTGGGCTAAAACGGATATCTAAAGCACTGAATATTTCATACGAACGCGTTCATCATATGGTTCACGTCAATTTGGACATGAGAATAATTGCTGCAAAATGGATCCCCAAATGTTTGAATGTTGACCAAAAGCGTGCAAGGGTAGAAGCATCGCGTTCGATCTGTGCTCGATTTGAAAACGATGTAGACCTCTTAAACCGAGTTGTTACTATGGATGAGACTTGGGTACATTTCTACGATCCAGAAACAAAACAACAATCGATGGAATGGCGACACTCTGGTTCTCCAAGACCTAAGAAGTTTCGTGTCCAAAAATCTGCTAGAAAAGTTCTTGCTTCAGTTTTTGGGATTGCCATGGAGTAATCATGATTGATTTTTGGATAAGGGTAGAACAATAACTGGAGATTACTATTCGACATTACTGACCACTCTACGGGAAAATATTAAAGAGAAAAGACGCGGAAAGCTATCCAAAGGTGTTTTGTTTTTGCAGGACAACGCCCCTGCACACAAATCTTATGTTGCCATGCAAAAATTCGTGATTTAGGGTTTGAATTACTAGAACACCCCCTTATTCACCCGATTTGGCTCCGTCCGACTATCACCTCTTTCCTCAACTGAAAAAAGTTTAAAAGGTCGTACATTTTCTTCCAACAAGGAGGTAATAGAAGCTGTGGAAGTCTGGTTTGCAGAGCAAGAAGGAACATTTTTTTTTGAAAGGTCTAGAGACGTTGCAAGTTCGCTGTAATAAATGTATCCAATTAAGAGGAGAATATGTTGAGTAATAAAATATTTTGACATTAAAATTTTGTTTGGTTCTATAGTAGGCTAAGAATTTTTCAATATATCCTCGTACACATAAAATCGGGTCCCGGTTTGTCTGTGTGTCTGTATGTTCGTCTTTTCCTCCGAAACCACTGAACCGATTTGAGAGATCAATACGTCAAATTGTTCAAGAGGTCCAAGCGCTGATCTTAGGCGGGGTCACAAGTTGACCTGACTTTTGACTTCTGACCTGGAGTAGTGACCTCACGTTTTTAATTTCAGGTTTGTCTAGATTAGACTTATTTTCAAATGGGTTTGGTTACTAGTAAGAACATAAAAATACATTCTAAATTAAATTGAATTACTTAAATGTGTACGTATGTACCATTGAGAAAACAAAATTTAGGACACTGCTAAAAGTGAAATAACTATAACTACGTTAAATAAGTATTTTTCACTCAACAGTTAAACATTAGTAACCTGACCGCCCTGATTTATCTAGATTTAACAATGATTAGAGTGAAAAATACTTATTTAACGCAGTTATGCTTATTTAACTTTCAACAAGGTCCCACATTTTTTTTAATAAAAAAATTAACTTAGCAATGAGACTTTAAATTCTTTAAATAAATAATACGCATTAACTTTAAATTTTATCCCGTTCTTATTTCTTAAGGTCTTGGGTTCGTTTTTAATTAAAATTATTACTTTAGTATAACAAGAAATTTATGTCAATCACCGAGTTCTTTTTACATCTTAGCACTTTAACGTTCATCCACCGTCTGCCTTTAATTTTTACATGTTAACACTATGCGTTCTCAATAACAACTGTCCTCATTGGTTTCTATTCTTCTTACCTTTAAACGCGACGGTTTGTCGTTAAATCAAATACCCAACTTCATGTCTAATCGAATTTAAAGAAATACTTTTTATAATCATTATTTGTGCATAATCTCAATTTAACATTTTTTTAACACTTACAGATAACAAATTTAATTCTACTTACTATTAATTTCAATTAAATGAAAGAGGTTTATTTACTAATATGAAAACAATTATTTTTTAAGTGAAATGTAGATTGGTTTTAGAAAATCATATCCAAATTTAATTAGTTTATGAATGATTGATTTGAATAAACATTTACGATCAATTTTTATGTTAATAAATTTTAGTTCTAGAATTTGGTAAATTAAAATAAAAACTTTTCCAGGGCAATATACACTGTGTAAAAAATAAGAATGAACAGCAAGGGGATCTTGAAAATTCACAATAATTGTACACGCTTTCGCCAGCACACTACACAGAATTTTGCTTATTGTCTGTGGCATCATACATTACAGTTACATTACAATACAATAATGAAAAATAATAATGTTCCATACGAATAAACAAATTGTGTAGATACGATTAAGTTGAGAAAGAAGAAATTCAAAAATCTACTTAGGTACTCTCCAGGGTAGTTAGTAGTAGAGTTTGTAAGAAAAGTCTTTTTATTACTGCCACCCAGTGTTCAAAATGTCATAATGTCACAATAATAATATCACAAGGGTTCAAAATTTCTTCCATTTACTTCTAAACACTGTTGAGTTCTTCTAGTTACATTGTCTAAAGTAGCTAGATTTTAAATACTGACTTTTAATGAACCAAATTTAATAACTTTAATAGAATATTACTCGAAAAAGGTGACAGACATTCCTACAAAAGTTTTTTACTTTTTGAAGATTTTTTTGACGATACTAAATTTGACATATCGTGCCATTTAAAATTCTTAATTTCATAGCCATCCACTCGGGATCCCGATTTTTCCGGGAAATAATAATATCACGGCAATTGGGATATATTTTTTTGACGCAACTCTCTACGACTAACCGTTTTTGAAAAAAATAACTTATACGGGTGGTCTCATTCACCATGTATACCTACTTATTTAGGAGAAAACGGTTTACAACAAACTTGATTGAAATACATCATTAAATTTTATTCTTTTTACACTGAATTACACTGATTCCATAAAAACCGTATATTTAAAAATTATTCTACAACTCTGCCACCCCCTTAAAAGTAGTTCTCTTGGGCATCTATACAACGATTCCAGCGGGTTTTCCACGCTTTTTAAGATTTCTGGAACGCTTTGGCTCTAGGGAACAAAAAAAAGTCACAGGGTGACATATTGGGCGAATAAGGCGGCTGTTACAACACTGCGATCTCTTTTGAGGCCAAGCACTGGGACACGCTGAGGGCGGTGTGGCGCGGAAAGGTTGTCGTGATGAAGAATCCAGTTGTTTGCGATGTCTGGGCGCACCCAATTGCCTCGTTTTTGCAATCTTTCGAGTATTTGGCGAAAGTAGACTTGATTTACAGTTTGCCCCGGTGGAACAAATTCTTCGTGGACGGCCATCAAAAAAGGTCTCGGCCATCAGAAGATTGATCGTCGTTGATGCCATCGAAACATCTGGGCACGACTGAGAGCACTATCACCATGCACTTTTACGATTTTAGCGTACGTTTCCGAAGCTGTTTCTTACAATACGGCACAAAATTTTATCGTGTTGCTTTAGATTTTACTTTTTCATTTTTGTGACAAGCATCACTAACACATGTCTACTAAACACGACACAGCAGGCGAACTAAACAAGTTAGAGAAATGATAAACATATCAATGGAAAGGGGAAGAATGCCGGGGAAGGGGAAAGGAAATTTTAAAGTCACAGGTTTACCACAACCACGGTAATAAAATCAGTCTCATTACTTAATTGTCACACCTCGTATACCTATAATATTTATTTTATCATATATTCAGAATAGATTTCATACATTTTTGGTTTAAGTTAAATTTAATCGTGCTGATAACTATAATTTGTATGTTTCTTGGAGGTGGTTTTACGTATTAAATACAACTGTATGTCTTCTAAAGTTTTGTTTTTAGTTTCCGGTACGAACTTAATGATGAGTCCTAAACCGACCAAACAACATCCGGAAAAATTAAAAAACGAATACTGAATCCCAAGATTATCCGCTACGATTTGAAATATTTTCGAAACAATCGTAGCATTTATTACGGATACGATAATTGCAGTTCCTATTGCAGTTGCTTTAATGTTAATCCGAAACAGTTCTCCAACACATACAGTTTGGGCGAGCTCAAGTCCCATAGTATAAAAAATGTTGTAAATTATTAAAGAAGTCAGCGGTAACCAACTGAATAAGGTCAAGTAAGAGTCGTGAAGGTCTTTAAGTATAAAATGTACTGCAGTAATACATAAGGTACTGGCACATACAGCGCTCGAAACAATTAACAATGGGCGCCGTCCCATTTTATCAACTAAAAAAACTCCTATCACTGCTGCAACAAATTCTACACAAACGTAAACAATAACCGACAAATGGGTACTAAGGCTTCCACCAGCCGAATGAAAATAGCAACGGTGTAAAACTGAATAGGATTTTTGGCGCTAAACTTTCTGGTAAAATTAATAATGAAATAAATCAGGAAAGCTCGTCTGTTGATTTTAACAGTAATCAAATCGGTTGTTTTAACTTTTTCTTCAACATTTTGTCTAGCGACAGCAAATTTCAATTCATCCAATTCATCTTCAACTTTATCAGTCGCTCTTAATATTTTTAAACTATTTCGAGCTTCATCGATTTGTCCTTTTGTAATTAAGTAATAAGGAGATTCGGGTACCCAAATGAATGTGAAAAAATGCAGTGCGGGAATGATGGTACATAAAAGCGATGAAACGAAAATCGAATAATGAAAACCTAATATGTTAATTAGCAACGTTCCTAATATAGTGAAAGGACCCATCAGAGCTGTTAAAACTCCTCTAATTTTAGGATCTGATATTTCACCTAAATACATAGGTAGTACCGTGTACAGTCCACCTTCAATGGCACCAATTGTGAAGCGAATTAAAAATATAAAAACTGCGTGATTTGAAAACGCTAACAACATAAAAGCGATGAGGGCTAAAAGCGCCATCAACAAAGTAGTTGGTTTCCGTCCAACTCGATCAACAATTAAAATTGTTAGAAATGCGCCTGGAATAGCACCAATAAGCGGCATTACGGCACACCAAGAACCTTCATCGTTTGTCATCGATATATCCGGGTAGGTTCCGATTAATATCTGAGGTAAGTACGGAGAAGTCCATCCTAAATTTACTCCAGTCGCAAGTACGGATAAACATCCTAAAAAACTTGGTAAACTTTTTTCCAGACATGTTTATGAACTTACCTGATAAACCAATTAGGTACTGCCTTAAGTATTTTTTCTCAAGTAAAGATGAGAGAAACATAGTTTTCAAGTTTAAGGCACTGCATTACATAAAATAAAATAGAGATAATTAACTTATCTCTAAATGTATCTAAAAATACCGTTTAGTTCTTAGTGATATATGTTTTAAGATTTCAGATAAAACGGTTCTTAGTAAATACAAGGTAAGCATAGCAATAATTGTTTTTATTTAAATTTTATTGCTATTAAATTATATTCCACTAACTTATGTTGTTTTGACGCTGTTATATCAATGAGGTGATAATTAAGTAAGTACAAGTGTCAATTTGGTTGATTGAATAATATTTTTCTCAAAATTTTCGGTATGATATAATAACTTCAATAATCTGAAACATTTACTTCTGGAATTTTTTGAAGGGTAGCAAAAGTAAAATGTACTGTAATTTATCAAAATCTAATTTCAAACAACTTGTCACCTCTGTTTGGGTGAAAAATTGTTTTTTATACGCGCGAATGATTTTGGTTCATATAGCTCTTTTGAATTGGAATATACTATAAGTTTCAAATTATTTCTTTTACGTTGCAATGCACGTGTGTTTTCCTGTTCATGTTTGCCGGAATATTGTTTTTGTCATTTGATATATATTTTTTTGTTGTTTAAGTCAGTTGGTGTAGAGAATCGCGTTTTCGTTACGTTCGCACAATTAGTTTTTAGGAAATGCTTATTTTAATAGTTTCACACTTTAAATTTAATCAACATATGTTGCAGTTTGTTTTACTATTTCAAAGGTTTCTTTGTTTATTCCCAGGGAAACAGCTCGGTGGTTGTCGCCTTTATCAATTAAATTAAACACTTGTTTTGACTAAGTGAATAACGCACGGATCGTACCCACGATCTAATTTCTAAAAAATTATTTTTGTTTATTATTTCTGAGAAAATGTTAGTGCGTTAATTTTTTGTAATGTTCTTTGTGTATGAAATGATAAGAGGGCCTAATGATTGTTAATAGTTTTTATGTTAGTTTTAAGCAGACTTTCAACAAATGACATGTAGCTAGGAGACATGTACCGAATAGCACGGATTAATGTGGTTTTTAATTAAAATTAAAACAACCGCGTAAGTACCGTAAGTGCCGAAAAGTATACGTTTATGTATAACTATCGAGGCGTGAGTGCAATGATGAAATTAAATGTACCATAAATAAAAGGAACTTCCGTTTCGCAACCCTTACGAGAGTATCTTTCGATTTACTTAAATAATAGAAATAAGCGCGTAGCGGATGAATTGACGTCCTCTTGAGTCAGCGAATTATTAAGAGAATAATGCAATATCATCACGAAGCATTCGATCGAGATCTTCGGATGAGCAAAATCGTTTCGAGTGGATTCTTCTTCGAATAATGGATTGAAGAAAACTCTAACTGTAAGTACTCCACGTGATTTCTTCAAAAATTTCCGTGCTTTTGGGCGTGAGTTCGCGTTTGGTGAAATAAATTAAACAGCGTTTAAGGTATCTTTATTTTTTTATATTTTGTTTTATTTTAAATTACGTGTTAGCGTTAAAATCATGTTCAATGGTAAAAATGATCGAACCGAGTCCAGGGCATGTTACGTTCAAGTTGATGTTACAGTAAAAAAATTGCGTGTTTGACTAGGCCGCAGACTCGTTTCGTTTATTTGTAATAGTTTAAGGAACGTGGTTAAAAATCTGTTTCTTCGCCCGGTACCGGAGTAGTTTGGCCGTCTTGCATGTTTGTTATTTATGTTGGTTAAGGGTCGAAAAAAAGATTTTAGTTTAATAGAATACCGGCCGTAATTATTTTATTCTTTTATTTCAAGTGTTTACGTTTCTCCCTTTTCTTTGGTGAGCATTTGATTTAAATATTTCAAAGATTAGGGTGGCGCCTGACAATCCCGACTGTGACTCGAATTAAGGACCTTTAGTCTTCGTAAAGGTAAGTGAGAGACAATTCTAAATCCACCCCCTCGCCGATGAGTTAGTCTGAGCATTCGGTGTGCTGCGTACTTGATCTTCAAGTTTTGTGGTGTAACAAACTTTGTTGACAGATGTGTAAGCAATTACATAAGTCCATTATTGTATTATTGTAGCCAACTAAGTGTTGGCAAAAAATAACAATCTCGAATCACTATTGTGAACTCGCACTCAAGTTCTCTTACTCCTGAAAAGTCCCAAAAGGACAAAACAGCTGTCGAGTGGTTCTTGGTGTTTGTTTGTTATTGTACAACATTTTGTAAACAGGTTGTTTTTTTGCCAACATTTAGTTGGCTATAATAATCAAATAACCGGCTTATGTAACTGCTTACACATCTGTCGACAAAGTTGCTTCAATGCAAATGCATTATCAGACGTGTTACGATATCACGAGACAACACTAGATGTCGCCATACTTATTGGTCTTAATTTCAAAGTTTCTTTATAAAGAACAGGATGTTACTTATTGTATCAGTGACATTATATATACATGTATACCATGTTCTCAACAATAAGAAAACGGAAATTAAAATCGGAAACTTCGAGCAGGAATCACCGGTAAATAATTTTGTTTCATTGAACTTGAGAGCGTTTTCTCACCAGGTTCTCAGAGTTTCAACAAAAAAAGGAACGAAATGAAAGTTTTGATGAATTAAATTTTTGTGTTTAGATTTCTTCGCTGCTTCAGCTGTGTTTGCTGCTTGTTCAGGAGATTTTGCTGATGTTTCAATATGAGTTGGGGTCAAGGTGTCGGTGTAGGTTGCGTTCCACATTAAAGTTACGGTACCAAAGTCATGCTGTCAGGGCGTTTTCTATCATCTCCGAGTTTCAGTGCGGTTGGAAATTGAACAGTGAGAAGACGTCGTTTGATAACGTCGTGTAAGTGGTAGTGAGATTATGATCCAAAAAAGTGACATCTTCTAAACGCGTACTGATTGAGCGAGCGGGAGCGATAGTTAACTAGGAACTGTTCGCCTTACTTTAAGAAGCAATAAATAAATTTTGCTTGTGAGGTGATGAAACAGTAAAAGAGTTCATAATTGATTGAATCATTTATGTTGTCCCAATTTTTTGATCAGTGGGGTTTGGAGAAAATATTAATTTTTTTGATATCTATCTATTTATTGTGTCCTTGTAAAAAGCAAAAATGTTTATTTACGCTTTCGGTTTGCCTCAAGTTACTCAGACGAAGAATGTTTCTTCTAGGACAAATAAAGAACAAACTAAAGACTGAAAACCTAATTTAACAATGGAACAAAACAATACACTAAACATAATTACCACCTTCGTTTTCCAAGCCGTTAGGTTCTTCCTGAGATTTTAAGATTTAGGACGAGAGTGGATTGAAGAGGGTTTTTGGACACCGAATCTTTGTTAGCTGTTCGCCCTTTATTAATGCTTAAGAATTGTAAAATAAACAGTTTCCTGATAGTGGATGCAAGGTTTGAACCCCAACCTTCTACACAAAGGCCAAGAATGCGCTAGTAAATACTTTTATCACGCCCTTTCTGTTACGGTAGCGGTTGCAAAATTAAACCTTTGCAGAGGCAGACCTTTACAAAAGTTTTTTTTTACAACGGGCAAGATCTAGGTTGTAAATTCTACATGTTGTAATGTACGCTGATTATTATAGGAGTCATTTAAACATCGGAAGACGTGTTTGATTTAATATTTAATTTCAATTGAACTTCGCGTGTTACATTCACAAATCTTTATCACAAGTCCCCATGCATACGTTCCCTCTCTTGCATTTTAACGTGCATATGTAACGCATGTGGTTGTAACTTAAATCACTAAACACGTTTATCTTTCTTTATAATATTAAGTGACGCAGAAATTAATTTTCATCCCGCTTTTTAATTGCAAATTAAAATATTCGAACGCGTTGTAACCCGGAGCTTGGGAGACGCTTCCTAGGCGACACCGGTCACCAACTGTTTGTTTCACGGCTGCGCTGGCGTTTATTTATCCTCGGAAGCCAACAAACAAAAATCGTAATGTTGGATACAAACTTTCCGGAGGTAATACTAATTTTTTTAACAAAACATAAATTTTTGTTTACCGTTTACTTACAATCCTGCCTCTTTACAGAAGTTAGCTATGGATTCAAATGTTTGTATTATATAACAAGATATCTGGAGAGGTTCAGGTCTTAAAAATATAGCAAGCAACGTGACTGGGTTACTTATCTAATACTTAGGGAAAACATAATGTTCAGCTTTTTACAAAGCATGTGAGGAGTGTTGAATGCAGTCACTGAGGCTTCTAGCAGAGTAATTTGTTCTTTGGTATGATTTTCATTTCCGGACAAACGCTTTCAAACTATGAGTAGACAAATGTCAATGTATCTACACAACGTTCGGATTTTTCTTGGATAAGATTGTAATTTTGCAGTACTGATTAGTAAACCATCGTCTAACTACCATAAGGTCAGAAGTAAAATCTACTTTAGAGAGATTTTTTTACTCAAAAATGAAGAATCGAAGGTGAGGTGTAGCATTGCCAGAGAAAGTTGTAAAGCTTTAGTGTTTTTTTCAAAATGGCAAACAGCATAGTATCTCTTTCTAATTGATTCCTTTTTGTCATTTTGTTTTAAATCACATCCTCATTTTGTTCCAAAGCCAAGTTGCAGTGGGCGGAGCCTATTTCTACACTTTTACTGCAAGATTTGCATCCTAGTTTAGCAGAAGACGGCACAAAGTATTTCCTACTGCAATATGTCAAATTCCTCAATTTTTTGTTGTTAGTGTAAAGTTTTGGATTTCCCTGGATGGGATGATCACCAATAACTTAAAACGTTGTTCTTCTTATGTACATTTATTTACAGATAAACAAAACTAAACTCTATAAACGTTTTTTTTGCAAATTAGGCAAAAACAATAATGCTCTTAGAACTCGCTCATTACATAGTAAGATACATAATAGCCGAAATTAACGTAAAATGTCCCCTCTGCTCTTATTAACACGAAAACGCCGCGTCGTTGATTGAAATATTGGTAAAGATAGTCAACCGCTTGTATTTGCTTGTATCACGGATGCAATTCACATATGCATGTTGGGTTGCGTTTTTGTTTACTTTTTTCACCTGTACTGAAGCGCTAAGTTATAATGTGTACGATTCTTGAAATAGAATAGTTCAATTTATTCCACCGTTGTAAAAATGGCGCAACATACAATCCGTAAAATTTACTTTTGTCAATACAATGTTGCAACGTTTTCAAATATTTAGTAAACGTATTAACTAGTAATTAAAAGTGACGAATTTTTCATTTATGAATAATACCATTGATGATACATATCTTGGATTTTAATGACAATGTTTTTTTAATAATTTACTAAAATACATGCGAAGCGTTATTTGTTAAAACAGTTTGGTTTGGTCGGTGTTAGATAAATAAGAAACAATTATTTTACAAATTATGCTTGCACTTTATTTTTAACTTGCAAATAATAATGTTGACATTTGTTTGTCATTTAATAACTTCGTTAGGAATAAAGTAGAACATACTGGGAGAAATACCACTAGAGTTCAGAAACGCAAAATTATTGGTTTTTGTATCTACTTGTTTTACGTGTTCAGTTGAAAAGGATTTTAAATAAAAATTGGTTTTCAAATTTTTCAATTCAAAAGGCAACAAGTTACCGTGTTTTTTAGGGAAAGTGGGTTCCACTAGACCTTCAAATTTAAATTCACTTGGTAATAAAACCTATTCCTATTACTTCTAAAAATAAAAGTACTAGATTTTAGCTTGAGGTGTGTTGTCTCCCGACGCGGTGCGGATAATACGTGTATAATACACTATTCTTTTCTGTGACGAAATAAATGACGATTTAATATTGAAAATCATATTACAATAGAATTAGAAAATTATTGAGGGAAATTTGGTGTAAAAAATAGTACTCACTTTTTCCCGAGGGAAAAAATAATTTACGAAAAGTGACACTTTGTTATCTGTTAGTAGAGATAAAAGTTAGGATTTTACTCTTTGAAACTGTATCAAAATATCATGGTTTCGAATTAAAATAGTTTAATTAAAGTAAAATAGCTCATTAATTATAAACATTGTTTCAAAATTACAATTCCAACTGATCTAAAATAATAGTAATAATTTACAAACAATTTACACATAAATAATAACGTACCTAATACAATGCTATACATAAAACATATCCAAACATTTACACTTATTTATGCAGATAATATTCTTATTTTACGGTGTGGTTTTGTGACATCACTATAATTATAGCTATTAGAAATATGTTTATTAGCCTCCCACTTTAAGGTTCGATATAGTTTTATTTTAACCAACTGATCGATAATTAACAGTTTATGAATGTCGCATTCTCTGAACCATGAATTCACACTGCTGTTGAGACATTTTTTATACGGAGTTTAATTTTTTCCAATAAACCATAATCTGTTTTAAAAAGATGAAATTCTTCAGTAAAAAGTTTCAATAAAAAAACACAAATTTTGAGAATTCGGGTGATGGTCTGTGTAAGTATTTAATTCCATCAGATTTGCTGTAATCTTTATATAGAATTAATGATTCGTTCACATTGAAAACACTTGAGTCGTTAACTGTTAGCATTTCCTTACACGTATTACAATGTACTTTTTATATATGTAGTGACTTAAATAACCCGCAACATACGACACTGAACAAGATTCTAAAGAACTATTAATTACGACATTGTCTTCATTGATTTTGTTCTCCAGACAGGTTCTAGACGATCTCTTTGTTTCATTATTTTCTACACTTTCATTTGTCCCAATTTTGTTATCCTCTTCCTCATAGTTAGTGTTAAATTGTGTTAAAATATAAGTACACCTAAAGTTGATATTGAAACAAATGTATTACGAGGAGTCTTCCGGATTATCGTTTATGAGTCACATTCCTTATTGGCTTAGTCAGAAATTCTACAATTGCATACTTTTAGCAACACCTTTAGTAAATGAGTAGGCTTGTTATAATATTGTTTAGATGCAAACAGTTGAGTACGTTAGATTGTAATATAAGAAAATTCAACATTCGTTCCAACATAAAAAGGGATAGCGTTTCTATGTCAAAAAATTTTAATTTCAATGACCAAAATTTAGAAATTTACTTGCGTAAGCCTAATAGGTTTTAAAACATTTTCAACGGATAAAAAATACAAAAGTATTTAAAGAAATTGTTTTTTTTGGGAGAACGTTTTTCAACGATTTCTTTACGAAATTAATACTTTTAAATCTGCAGGTTTTTTCATAATAATAAACTTTATTCACATGTGTATGTATACAATCTTTGTACATATATGTGTTTGTCATGATGGTATAACCATTGTTATAACCTTACGTAAGAAAGATACAAATAAATATTATTACATTGAACAATTAACAGACAATAGAAAAAAATATATAACAAAGGACACACATTTAATTAGTACGTCGACAAAAATCAATAAATTCTTGTATATTGTAGAACGCATGTTTTTTGTTTGTTTGTCAACATTGACTCAATGCACCAATATTTCAATCAACGGCATGATGCATTGGCAACAGTGTCGTGCCTTAGCATAAACTATCAGCAAAATTACAGTTTTCTATTTCACATTTATCGGCAATACTGTTCTGTAAATTCTACAATACAATTGACGTATTTTCTTAGCACAAAGCGATACTACCGACCTCTGATGTTTAGAACAAATTTCGGGGTCGCATAAT
This sequence comes from Abscondita cerata, assembly GCA_030710515.1. Lineage (NCBI taxonomy): Eukaryota > Metazoa > Arthropoda > Insecta > Coleoptera > Lampyridae > Abscondita > Abscondita cerata. The sequence goes on along the minus strand of JALBCR010004308.1, from coordinate 284,969 downwards.
CCCGTAAGGTTGACTATCTTTACCAATATTTCAATCAACGGCCGCGTCTACGTAAAATTAAATTTAAATTTATGCCAGATTCTCCTACAAGTTAGGCAAGCAAACTTGCCACTAAACAAAAATAAACAATTAGTGATGCAAGTATTTGGGTATTTGCTGGGTTGACCTGACCAGTTAACATAAAGTCGCATAGCTTTGTGATTGTCAGAGGAAGTAACAGGTTAGGAACTGGAACGGTACCAGGAGGAGGAAAACAATTGACATATAGACCATGTTATCTTCAATAAAGGTGGAAGTACTTAGTATAAGCTTTATTTTCTTTTATGTAAACGACGCCCCTTGGAGATACTTCAAATTGCAATTTAATATAAGGTTAGTCTGTAGTTATCAAAACCGGTTTGTAGTAATTGTCTATAATGAAGATTCACAGTTAAAAAGGAAAAGAAAATCTGAAAAGATACATTTAAGGTTGAAGCGATGATACTTTCAACAGCGAATGCAAACGATTGTTTGAAAGACTTTGGCAGAATTGTGTTGGATAAGAGACCCTAAGTTGAACATTTAGATGGGAGGGAGGTAGAAGAAAAAAGAAAGATTACAAGCAAAATAATAACCGGTGTCTTGTAATTATAGGAGGAACAAAATAGTTTGTAAAACAAAGCGGAGACACAGGATAATGTATCAAAAGCTTCACTCATCTAAAGCAAGTTAAAAACGACAAAAAAATGCTTCTCAGAAATTAAGGTAAAATAAAGAAAAATGAAGATTACTTAAGGATTGGCCAAGAAACTGACCAGTTAAATAAAATCCAAATCTGGAATAAATCGGAAAGAGTTTTGAGAGACTTTACAAAATAACATAGCAACGTGGCTAGCTACTGTTCCAGTATGGAAAGCTCTGGGAAACAAAAGCTGCAATCTACCTTTATAGTTTTTGACCAAGCTTATAAACATATGGAGGTCTATAAATAGTTCATGGAGATCTGGAGAAATATATTTGATTAGCTTGTTGGCGTAACCGACAAATTTTCAGGAATCAAAGGAATGAAACCGCTGATGATGATAGCGCAGCTATCGAAACCCGTCTATGGATGTAGTTATTTTGTGTTTTCTTTTTCCGTTACATTTTAGGCCTGCATAGGGTAAGGCTTTGAGGTTTCACTAATTAGTTTCATTGTTTCTAGATGGCATTATTATTGTTCAGAAAACACGAGAAGATAGAGGAAATATTGTATTTGTAAGTATTTGTAATTATTTACTTTCCGCAGAAAAGGTTGAACTGATTGAAAATTCAATTGATGCATCAAAAGCACTATTTTTAAGCAGTTTTTTATTCAATAATTTTATTTTAACACCTTCAGCTATTATAATTCCGATAAACATACACAATTATATTACTCGCATTTAATGACAACTTACAACTAATGTCAAAAAACGCGTAAATGCTCCTTTCATAGAAGCTAATATTAAATATTTTTTAACGTTTAAGAATATGAAAGTTCCGATCGTCCTAAAATTATTCATACTCATTCTCGTAACCCCAGTGCCCCGCCTTTAAAGCAGATCTGTCTCAGTATCGGGCTTTGGCAATTGTAGAATAGGTCTTGACGGTAACGGCAATTTTGCCCATCTTGGAAAAACCCTTGTTAGTAAAGAAATAGTCCCCAGTCTTCACTTGCCCATAAAAGTTATGTGGTTGATAACATCAGACCAACACATCAACTTCTGTTTCCTGGAGCACAACCTCTAACATGTTTTGAAAAATCCTCCAGTCCAGTCGATCTCAACCACAACCGAGCTCTGGCGTTGAGCTCTTTTCTTGATGTTATTGATCTCAGGGTTCTTCTTGAAATTTTATAAAGTATTCTACAGGACCTAGTAGGTGAGTTCCTGGTAAGACGGTTTATTTTAAAACTAAGTAGTAGATTGAGCTTAGATTGAGAGCCACACAATGCACAAGAGAATGCTCTTCCGGTACATCCAAACCTTGCGTTGGTTGCACCTCCGTACTACTTATTCGTTATTGCTTTTGTCACAATGGGATTGTGGTATGGGAGTTAGATGACCACAATGTACTACCTTCGGTTTTCTCCATACCAAGTCGTCTGGGTGGAATTCACTTTCTTGGGATTGAACGTCGTAGCAGTACCTTTATCCGATCGCTTGCAATTTTAGTGTTCTTTCGGACAATATCATGTATGTCATCTAGCCTCTTTGCTGACATAATTTCTCCCGCATCTTTCGCTCTAAGTCTACATTCAAATTGAAGATGGCATGGCTACCTATTTTACGACCTAGCATTAAGCAAGCAGGTGTTTGACCTGTACTCTCGTGAACGGATGATCGGTACTCGATCAGAAACAAATATAAATCCTAATCCTTTCTGATGTTTGTCGACAATATTGGCTAGGTATTTACCCATCGTCCGAGTCATTCCTTCTACTATGCTGTCTAATTAGGGGTGAAAAGGCGTTGTTGGCAGATGTTTTCGAATAAGGTTGACTCAAAGTTTGCACTTGGTCTAAATGTAATACCAAAGGAACTCACAAACAACAAGAAACTTCTTGACTAACACGTCTGCTACTGTTGCTGTTTCTTGGTTTGGTATAATTTATGCTTCTGTTTATTTGGTGAAATAATTCATTGTCATATTAGTTTCTAGCATCACTTTTAAGGAACGGATCAGCTGTGTCGATTCTACCCTTTCAAGCGTGTTTTTGACGTTTTACTGTCTTATAGGAGCTTTTTTACTGATGCACATAGGGCACACTTGCGGCGTTACCTCTTCGTTACAGTTCACTCAAAGTGTGCTCATCTCTGTCGCCTTCTCACGGTACCCTCGACACTTTACAGGGTTCAGTACGCTTTCACGTTACTACTCAAAGCACTCACTTATTCCCAGGTTGAACTTGAATCTGTTGTCTTCCATTTCAAAAGCAGTCGCAATTAGGAGTTTTGTTCCTGTTCTTGTCTCAACTTCTAATAATAAAAAGCACAATATCCAATTTACGAAATTTTGGACATTTTTTATTTCATAGTTTAAGCAATTCAAATTTTTTTGCGTTTTCTCAATCAAAAAAAAAACTTTAACTTTTTCTTTAACTTGCATTTAGAACATACTTCATACATTCAAATATAAATTTTATTTGCGAAAAATGAACTTAAAACTATTCTTAACTAGAACTTATATGTTTATGTGTGGTAGTTTTACGTATTAAGTACAATTGTATTTCTTCTAAAGTTTTGTTTTTAGTTTCCGGTACAAATTTAATAATCAGTACTAAACCTACCACGCAACATCCGGAAAAAATAAAAAACGAATACTGTATGCCAAGATTATCGGCTACAATTTGGAAAATTTTTGAAACAATCGTACCGTTTATTACAGACACGATGTCGGCAATTCCTAGGGCCGTTGCTTTGATGTTAATTGGAAACAATTCTCCAACACATACTGTTTGGGCCAGTTCTAATCCCATAGTGTAAAAAATATTGTACACTGTTAAGGATGTCAGTGGTAACCAACTGAATATGGTCAAGTACGAATCGTAGATATCTTTGAGTACGAAATGTACTGCAGTAATACATAAAGCACTAGCGCACACAGCGCTCGAAACAATAAACAATGGGCGCCGTCCCATTTTGTCAACTAAAAAAACTCCTATCACTGCTGCAACAAATTCTACACAAACGTAAACAATAACCGACGAATGGGTACTAAGGCTTCCACCAGCCGAATGAAAAATAGCAACGGTGTAAAACTGAATAGGATTTTTGGCGCTAAACTTTCTGGTAAAATTAATAATGAAATAAATCAGGAAAGCTCGTCTGTTGCTTTTAACAGTAATCAAATCGGTTGTTTTAACTTTTTCTTCAATATTTTGTCTAGCGACAGCAAATCTCAATTCATCCAATTCATCTTCAACTTTATCAGTCGCTCTTAATATTTTTAAACTATTTCGAGCTTCATCGATTTGTCCTTTTGTAATTAAGTAATAAGGAGATTCGGGTACCCAAATGAATGTGAAAAAATGCAGTGCGGGAATGATGGTACATAAAAGCGATGAAACGAAAATCGAATAATGAAAACCTAATATGTTAATTAGCAACGTTCCTAATATAGTGAAAGGACCCATCAGAGCTGTTAAAACTCCTCTAATTTTAGGATCTGATATTTCGCCTAAATACATGGGTAGTACCGTGTACAGTCCACCTTCAACGGCGCCAATTATAAAGCGAGCTAAAAATACAAAAACTGCGTGATTTGAAAACGCTAACAATATAAAAGCGATAACGACTATAGGAGCCATCAACAGAGTAGACGGTTTCCGTCCAATTCGATCAACAATTAAAATTGTTAGTAATGCGCCTGGAATCGCACCAACAAGCGGCATTACGGCACACCAAGAACCTTCGTCGTTTGTCATCGATATATCTGGATAGGTTCCGTTTAATATCTGTGGTAAGTATGGCGAAGTCCAACCCAAATTTATTCCAGACGCAAGTACGGATAAACATCCTGAAAAACAAGGTGATGATTTTTTCTCCATACGTGTGCATCAACTTACCTGATAAACCAATTAGGTATTGCCTTAAGTACTTTTTCTCAAAAAAGTATGAAAGAAACATTGTGTTCAAGTTTAATATTATTTTGCACTACATTACGTAAAACAAAACAGAGGTGATAAGCGACTTTAAGTCGAAGATATCTTTGTATGTACCTTAAACATGACTACTGTTGTGCGATCAGATAAACCAGTTAAACATTTCTCAGTAAACATAATATAATTAAGTCAACAATCTTATAATTGTGTCTATTTTTAAGATACAGATAGTTATCTTCAATTGAGCAAGTGGGAGGAGTAGGTAAGTAAAGTAAACTTTATTATCAAGCACCCAATAATCTTCAATTTTTCAAAACAAAATTATACGAATTATAATTATTGTACCTACTTTTCAGTCAGTATTCTACCATGTGTTTTTTAAAATCCGGCAACGAAGTTGGCGTTGACATTTTGTGATTGTGAACCTGCCTTAGTACTTTGACGTCGGATTTTCAAAACACCGTGACTATCAGAACATCGGATGTATCAAATTAGTTTATACATTGGACTCGTTGGTATCTTTTAGTGGTTCTTTTTTGTTTATGACACATTGATTTTTTAAATAAACTTCCAAAATTCTTCTTCTTAATTTTTCATCCCCGCTATGTTCGAAAATAGAAACTTCTTGTTTCCCAATTTCTTCCCACTTTTACTTTTCTTCCTTACGCCCTTTATTTATTTTTAGTTTTTTTGGCAATCATTTTTAACCCTTACCGACATTTTCTCTTTCTCCATTTCTTTATCTCCATCCTTATCTTTATTTGAATTTTTCTTCTCTCTTCTTTGTTTTATCTTATCTAATCGTTGATTGAAATCCAATCAACGATCTAATATACTCATGGGTATCTTTTCCGTTTTTATTTTTTCCTCCTTTTTCATCTTACCGCCCAAACTCTGGTTTTTATTTTTCATTTATTTTTGTATTTCTTCTTTGATCTCTCTCACTCTCTCATTAACCCTTATCTGATCCAATTTAATTTCTTTTATTTCATTTAACATTGTTTTTCACATGTTCTCCTTCTCTTCATCTTCTTTCCTTCTTGCTTCTTTCAAATACTTACTCTTCATCTTTCTTTTCTCCACCTCCTCTTTTCAGGTCATCTCTTCATTTCTTTCCTTTTTCTAAATACTTTGCATAACCCTTCTTTCTGTCTTTTTTTCTTTTTGTGGCAGATGTTAAGCTCTTTTAACAAAATAATTCTGAATATCCCATATTTATCTACCTACCACATTATAGTGTAATAAAAGCCAACATCGTTTCTACAAAAAAGCCCGATGCTTCTGCAAAAACTTCTTCAAATTTACCTTTAAACGATCTTTTAAAAGACGGAAAACACAAAAACTCTTTATTGGGGATTTGACTAAAATGTATTGACGAATTTTTAGTTAACCTTATTCTATCGAATGTAAAATTATAGACAAAGATATGTAGGTACATGGATGATATTCTCAGTAAAGCATCAAATAGCACAGATTTAAACAATATAGGAGATAATCTTATCAAATTATTGTCTCAATATGGCTTTTAGATAAGAAAGTTCGAATCAACGATAAATAAATTATTTAGGAAAAAGCAGTTACATCAGGAACTGTTTAGCAGACATGAGATACTTCTCCAAATATGGGTTCGAGAGCTGCTTTCTCATGGGATATGAAATGGCACAAATGAAGAAAAAATACGATTTCATCAATTTCTGATGAGACTTCTTGTTGAGTGTAACTTTTTAGAAGAGACCTTACGGAGGCAGAAAAGGAGATCAGTTTAAAAACCAGAGATCACGGACCCGGCTCCAGGAATGATTCGACTATGGAGGCCTAAAATTAACAATAAATAAAGCTTGCACTTTACACTTTTAAAACCAAAATCAATTAGTCTCAATTTAAAGATCGAAAGCTCCAAAACATCGATATCTCAACCGCAGTCGTTCAATCCAAAAAACAATGTAGATTCTGTGAGAGACAGCACTCAATTGATTGTTGCATCAAAACCCAGTCAATATCTCTGGATTAACGTAACCCTAAAATCAAAGATATTACACTCATGTTTTGAATGTCTTCAAAGGCATCATGACAAAAAGTGTCGCAAATTCGTAAATTGTATTGTGTGCAACGGGCGTCACTGCCCAATTATCTGTTTGAAGATACAACAGAAAATTGACGATTGGACAATAGGTGAAAAAATAACAAATAGCAATTCAACTTGTGGCGTTTGGAAACTATTCGTATTCAGAATACATAAGTGTGAAAACAAAGGAAGAAGAAGAAAAAGTTGCAGTGAACCACTTCTTAAAATCGTGAAAAGGTTCCTCGTAGGGCAATACGATGTCTCACTCTAACGGAAAGTGGATCAAGCGTTTCTTCCCACTATCCGCGCTGCAGCGATTCGACGTTTTTATCGAGCTACCCTAAAAAAATCTGAAAAAACAAGGAAAAAGTGGTTCATGAAGAGGAAGTTGATAGATTCATTGAGTAAGTAAAAATAAATCCAAAAATTGGGTATTAGGTACTTACCACACCGTTCGGTTTTAAGAAGAACCTTTCTACTCCAGAGCGCCCAGTATTTGATGACTTTTCCTGAAATGCTAGGAATCCGACTGTCTCGTTAAAGGAACTAACTTACTTAAAGCAATTCCCAAAAGGTAGTTCGAATTGAACAGTACAAAATGAGTCAGTCAGCTAATATTCGAAAGGCGTTTCAAATGATCGCTGTCAATGAAATTGATCAGAAACTCCAAAAATTTATTAGATGGAAATCACAGGAATCTAAAGAATTCAAGATCTTTATGCATACGCGAGTTCTGTTCGGAAGGAATTGGATTTCATGAATCTCGGAGCTGTACTTAATTTTTACCTTTCTAGTGAAATACGGACGAACAGTTACAAATTTCAGACTTGCGCAATAAGTGCAATGAAGGACGCTGGGTTCCGCTTCAGACAGTGGGCGTACTCGTCGGGTCATGGCGATTCAGCAATGTCCACAATTTTGATTTTAAGGATGAATGGAACCCAATTGAAAAGACGTTGCCTTGTGAAGTGAAACCACCGCAACCCGAATAAATAAAAGATGTAATTACAAAACTACAATAATGTCAACTGTAGCTCAAGTGTTTGCTCTGTTAGGAATCCTGTCTTCATCCATTCTTCCCGTGAAAGCGTTACTTTAGCAAGCGTGGGTCCTAAAACTCGGTTAGGATGATCCACTATATTCAGAAATCAGTTCCAAATTCACGGAATCGTCAATTGAGTATTTTGAGGACGATTACCGTACCGCGATATTTTTAACTGGATTTACAGATTTATCAATCAATTCACATTTTCTGTGATGCCAGTACTTACGCTTGCGGAGTCGCAATTTTTTTGAGAATTGCTAACAGTTACAAACTAAAAGTTCAATGAAGTTGCTTATCTTGTACAAGTTTTACTTAGCTTTATCGACACACGTATGTTTCTAGCATTAAAGCTGTCGCTTAGATAGCGCTATGCACTTTAAACGCACACATGTCGTTACAATTAACTGTTGGTATTTTTCTTAGTTTATACTATTCATACGTGTCAATGTTTTACACGATATGTCGTAAGACACACATTTTGCTTTTGCTTATCTTTATTTAAGTGACTATATTTCACCGACTCATCCGAATGGAACCACGTTCCAGGTTACCTCAATCCGGCAAATTTGCCATCTAAAGGATGCTAAGGAAGTCAAATTACGGAGTTCAAATAGTGGGAGGTTCGCATACTTTGAGAAGGCTATTGAAGCTGAAATCAACACCGAATGAAAGAAGACATTAACAAACTTGCTAAACACCCCACATTATAAAAAACCTTATTTTTCTTTGAACCTATTTCAAAAATGTAATAGTTTTTGGGATGCATTTTGCGCTTTGTTAATAAATGTAGAAAAAGTAATATAAATTCAAACTTTTTCAGTCATAAAAAAATCCCATGGACCCATGGAGTCCTAGGTGTAGAGACCAAAATTACGTTTTACCCAGACATCGTCCCATGATTGAGCAATTGATTCGTGCGTTTGGTTTTTAAAAACAATCATGTTGGAATTCAAACCACAACGACGAAACTTTGTGAAAACTATTTCATCTTTTATTAAAAATGCAGTGTTTACAAAAACATTCACAAATTACTTATCGCCGCTTTGTGACTTGTGAAACCTGTGGAAACAGAACTGGTTTCATTACCACACAATCGGGTTAAAAGTGAATAGATGTTTCAGTCCACATAGTAAATTTAGCTGGTCCATTACTTCTATTAAAGATGTAGATCATAATACTCACGTGTGCGGTCTGCAGATGTGTTCATCTGGATCTGGTACCTAATCTTTCTACGAAAGCTGTTATTTATGCATTGGATAGGTGGAGTGCGTATAGCACTAATTTTGTTGAAGCTGCTAATTTGTTTAAGAGTTCAAAGAAAAAGGAAGGAAGACCAGTGTCAAAACAAAAGATTCAATTTTATTTCAACTGTAATTCAAGTATTTGATTTACTGCTGGGAATCCTGTCTTCATTCGTTCTTCCCGTAAATACTCTACTTCAGTAAATGTCGTCCCTAAACCTTTTTCGAGTCAGTTCTAAATTCAGGGAATGGACTGTCAATCGAGTATTTTGAGGATGTTTACCATACCGCAGCATTTTCAACTGCATTCACTAATGTCCCAACAAATTCACGTTTTTGGTGACTCCAGTGTTTACCTCTGCGGAATCGCAATTTTTTTGAGAATTGCAAACAGTACCAAACTTTTGATGGTAAAAACTTCTTAATTTCTTATTGTAGGTTGGTTTTCCAATTGTTTGGGCCTTCTTTGGAGTTAAGCTTCAAACTTCTATTACTCACAACTCACAACCGAAGTCAAGGTTAGAACCTACAAAATTATATAAATCATAAATGTATCTTGCTACAATACTTTGATTGAAGTTCTGTCCTGTTAGATTGCAGTTACACTTTCCAAGACGGTAAACAAAGTTTTCTCTTCGAAACAAGTTACTTGTTATTGGACTGACTCCACTACCAGCTTGGCATAGATCTATCAAAAGTAACATTAAGGCGGAAGTCGAATTTCGCATGGAACCACGTTCCAGGTACCCTTAATCCGGCAAGTCTACCTAAGGCAACTTGCGGAGTCCAAATGGCAGGAAGAACCTTCATCACGCATCATTTGAGAAGAACAGTTTTTTGGGTAGATTTGCGCTTTGATAATAAATGTAGAAAAAGTAATGCAAACACAAACTACTTACTACTTTTTTCTAGAAGAGTATCGTAGAGCAGAGGCTTTCATGTTGAAGAAAATTCAAGATCAAGTTTTTCGGAAAAGTTAACTAAAGGTTGTATCAAAAGATTTTGATTGACTATACCATGTGGAAACCAAAATCACCAATCGTAACGGTAATTCTTATTTTTTGCGTTTGGATATTTTACCAGGAAATCGAGCAGTTGATTTGCGCGTTTTATTTTTAAAACATAATTATTCTCAAATTCAAACCACAATGACAAAGTTTGTAAAAAAATTGGATCAGTCACTCAAGACGTAGTGTTCGCAAAAAGATTCACACATGCATACCTGTCGCCGCTTTTCAACCAACAGTCTGGAAGCAAAAGCGGTGTCATTACCACTCAATCAAGTTTAAAGTGGATACGTGTTTCAGACCACATTGTTCTATCCAAAAGGGGTCAAGGCGTGAATCATAATATGTGTCAATCTGTAACTGGATACATAATCCATTTAAGAGAGCGCTTTGATTTATGCATTCGAACGATTCATCAGCGACAACGGTACTCATTTCGTTTTTTCAAATTTTTTCCGAATTTTAAAAAAAAGGAAATTGAAGATCATTCTAAAGTCAAAACGATTCAATTGTATTTCTATCCAGTAACAACATATAGTGGTGGGATGGATTCTGGGAAAAATTCGTAAGGGCACTAAAAAACTACTTAAGAGAATGTTTTAGGGAAGTCTCGTCTTACTTTTGACGTGTTACTTGTTGGTATGAGCTCGACAATTAACAATCGTACTTTAAGCGTGATGAAAGACGATTCTGACGACCTAATTTCTCTAACACCATATGGACATCTTCATAACAATATATGGATTCTGATTCATTCAAAGGAGCATTTTGTCACATGAAGATGATCCAGAGATGGGTTCCGAGTATCTGACTGACTGGTTATTCACTCCAACAACCGCAGTACAACAAGAAAGGGTACAAATGACTTTTGCTAATCGTAATTAGAATATTGCCTAGAAAGTTCCCGTTATAAGTGCATCGCGGAGAGTACGAAGAAGTCTTACTTTCTCTTCCTTAACAAACGAAGAATATGGCTGACTCTAAATCAGAACGAAAATAAAGAAAAAAACCAGACCCGGAACCATTCCAAATCGAAAAAAATGTTTCAAACAAATATTATAAGGTAGGATATAGTTTAAGGATTTTATAAATATTATATTTTCAAAAATCAATCGAGTGGTTTCAAACTTAATCTTGTTTGGAAAATTTTAATCGGTCACCATTTTGTTATTTGATAAAATAGAAAATGTAATGTCAAATTTTTGAAGAATAAAAGAACGTCAGCAATAACTAACGAACTGCAGGACTCCAAACCAAAATTTGAACTAAAGAAAAGTTGTTTGAATGAGACCGTTTTAACACCCTGTATATACTTTATCACAAATACAGTGTTCTATTAAAAACGAAAAGTTATAGGTCGCTCGAAAACGGAAATTTTTTTGATATTAAAAATAATCCTAAAAAATGTGTAGCTTAGCTTACTTTAACTCCACAAATTTTCATATGTTTCTCTAAGGGAATGAAAAGGTTACGATTTATAGATACGATACGATGATAATCGATACGATCCAATGTACTGTTAAAGTAACGTGTTTTTTATTATAATCTTCACGTTCGTCGTCCTGTATATGATACTGGTCGTCTCCATTATGAAAGTAAAAGGGAAGGGAAACTTGTATGCTGTGGTAGTATTTGTTCTTTTTTATGTTGGAGATCGTGCTATCACACGTGTTATGTTTGACATTTATGATATAACTTAACCCTTAAATACCTTCAAATTCCAATGAAATTTTCTAAATGTTTTATAGAAAATGTTGAGGAAAAATTACAATTTCCGGGGAATTTTAAGTTTAGGACACTATGTAATTAGACTAAAGTTTATTAAATTTTTATTACTTTTAAGTAGAATTTAAGGTTACAACATTCGAAAAGCTTGGAGCGTTTGGAAAATTTAAAGGAAAAAATTTTCAAGGGCCCCAGCTTACAAGATTTCATAAACAATCCTGATCCAATTTTGAATGAAGATGCTGAACGATGGAAAACTTATGAAGGAAAATTACGCAGGGGTAAAGGTGAAAGTGAACGTCTACGATTGCCACCTTGGCTGAAAAGGGAGATACCTGTTGGTCAGAACTACTCAAAATTGAAGGAGCAGCTGCGTTCGTTGAATCTGAGTACTGTATGTGAAGAAGCACGTTGTCCAAATATAGGAGAATGTTGGGGAGGCGGGGAACATCAAACAGCAACAGCAACTATTATGGTTCATTTTTTTTTTTGTATTGATTAGAAAGTTGTAGTTTAACATTTCTAGTTGATGGGCGATACGTGCACAAGAGGATGTAGGTTTTGTTCTGTGAAAACATCGAGGGCTCCTCCACCGTTAGATGTAAATGAACCTGCTAAAACAGCACAGGCAATAGCTTCTTGGGGTTTGGATTATGTCGTGCTCACGTCAGTCGACAGAGATGGTTAAGTACAATGGCTACAAGTAACTTATTTAATTATTCTTTAACCGTTAGATCTGGATGATGGTGGTTCTAATCACATAGCTAACACAGTTAAAGAAATAAAAAAAAGGTAGGTTTGGTATGGAATAATTGAGTTACTACAAACCATTCAGAAATGAAAATATTTTAGTAGAATGTTTGGTACCAGATTTTCTTGGGGATTTGGAGGCAGTAAAAACAATCGTTAATTGTGGATTAGATGTTTATGCTCATAATATTGAAACTGTAGAAGCTCTAACTCCTTATGTAAGGGATAGGCGTGCTAAATATAGGTATCGTTTGTTTCTTAAATTTACCGTGTTAAGTAATATAGTTTTGCAGGCAATCACTGGCAACTCTTCAGGCAGCTAAGTCGATAAATAAAGATCTGATAACTAAGTCATCTATTATGTTAGGTTTGGGTGAGACTGATGATGAAATTGAACAAACACTGAAGGACCTAAGAAGTGTCGGGGTCGATTGTTTAACTTTGGGACAGTATATGCAGTCTACTAAAAGGAATCTAAAAGTAATAGAGTACGTTACACCTGAAAAGTTCAAACATTGGGAAAACGTTGGAAATGATATGGGTTTTCTTTATGTTGCAAGCGGCCCTCTTGTTAGAAGCTCATACAAAGCTGGAGAATTCTTCATTGCAAGTATATTAAAAAATCGAAAATCATCTAGTCAAGTATAATATGTTGTATTCATATAAATAAATATTGTAGTCCTATTAAAAAATTAAATTTGAGATGCTACTCTGGTGTTTTAGCAACATGGAAAATATCTGACCCTGTCTGTTTCGCTTTTAGTAATGCTTCTTCTGGGGTTTGTTTTTCCGCTTCTGATGGTTCTTTCGGAACCATCTTCATTTAATTTGCCTTGTTTGAAATCGTCCATAATTTTTTGAGCGTAAACTACATTAAATAAATCCTTTGATGTAAATTCGGATTGAATCACATCAGGTGCACGATAAGAGACATATGGCTTTAACTAAAACACACTTATGAAATCATTCCCCGATAGCTTAGAATAAAATACCTCAAAGTTCTTCAAGTCCGGCACTATTATCTCGGGTACCATTTCTGGAATCGTGAAAAAATTTCCATCAACTTTGTATCCTATATCTCGAACACCCCGTTCTACAAAGCGAGAATTTTATATAAATTGGTAGAACAAACAATACAGACTATCGATCGGGATGTCAGGATCTGGATGTTCGGCTTGTTGTTTCTTAAAGATTTTAGTTCCTCTTTTGTTGAACAAAGAGAACTTTTTGAAATTTCTTTTTCCGTAACAAGCAGTAGAAGTTGATAAACTTCTTTTAATCATCATTGAGGCTGCTAAAGACATTTTGAAAAAAAATTAGGTTAAATAATTTAGTTGCGGATGTGATCACGCTATCGTGTATGTTACAAAAAATTTTACCGGCGTTGTCAAGTGTATTTTTTTAATTTATGCAAAAAATGTTTTTGAATTTATTTTTTTTGTATCTAGTTTATTTATAGATGTGAAAGTTGTGGCCACGCCAATTTGAAATGAATGTGTACCTATTTTGAACTGCACTGTTTAAAGGAAATGAAGTTTTATTAATGCTTGTTGAAATTTTCTTATTTTTTTAAATAACTGATTTTGATAGTTTAATAAGTTAATAATATCATCTGAAAAAAAAGTTAAATTGTTCAGGATTTTAATGAGTATTGTGTTTTTAAAATAGTCTAGATGGCACTGTGTACGTAGTAAACGTTTGTTCTCATGTACTACAATTAATTGCAAAATTTCAAATTACCGCATTATTATTTAAAATATTTTGAGGGTTGTTAATTATATTAATTTAGATTGTTTGATGATATTCGGGAATGTTTAACCAATTTGGCGTTTGGTGAGGTTTTATATTTAAGATTTAAAGAGATTTGTTAGTAACATGCGTATTGCTGGCAGCGCCTCTAACGCAAGTTATAATTACTAAATTATAAAACTACGGTGCTTCGAGTTAACAAATTTAGTCTCGCAATCTCATTCAAAACGCTGAAAGAAAAACGAGTGTGGAAACTCAAGCTGAGTTCCTTTTGTGTTCTTATCATCTGCCCATCGGATTTTTAAAGACGACGCCAGTTTTTGGACGACCGAACAAACCATGGTGTTAGCAGCAAAAATGGAGAAGACGCCCGAAATGGTCGGAGAAGTCGGGGGCCGAGCCCCAACGGTCACGTTCAAACAGAATCCAGCGACGACGATAGTCCAGGTAAGTTAATTATTTTAATTGTTCGAGACTTCGGACGGCGCTGCGTTTAATTAGAACGCATATTGATTGCAATTAATTGCAGTTATAACAAGCTCATTTTTGAAAGCGTTTTTTCATTTCTTTAGTTCCTACCGATAAAATTCGCGTGGGGCGCGATTATCAAGCAGTTTGCCCAGAATTAACTCCAGAAAATTTAAGAAAACCAGAGCTTTTAGCTGACAGAGCGTTGTTGGTATGGTCACCGACTACGGATATACCCGATTCGAAATGTATGTGGTGTTATCATGAAACTGTATTAGAATTCAAGGCTTTTGTTTTATAGTGGAAGATTATATTATGTTAGCAAAGGATAAGTACGGATACAACGGGGAGCAGGCGTTAGGCATGTTGTTCTGGCACAAACACGATCTAGATCGAGCTGTATTAGATTTAGCAAATTTTACGCCTTTTCCCGATGAGTGGTCTGTGGAGGATAAAGTTTTGTTTGAACAAGCTTTTCAATTCCACGGAAAAAGTTTTCACCGTATCCGACAAATGGTAGGTACTTACGGCAATAGTACGGTGTCCTTGTAATCAATTTAAATTTTTTCAGTTACCTGAGAAAACTATAGCCAGTTTAGTCAAGTATTATTATAGTTGGAAAAAAATTAGATCGAGAACGAGTCAAATGGATAAACAAGCTAGGAAATTAACGACGCCGCGTGAAGATGGAACTCCTTCGGAAGCAGGCTCTGAGGGTGGATCAAATGAAGATTCCGATCATGATGAAAAGGTAAAAGCTAATTAAAATTTTCTAATGAAAGTTGCCGAGTGCTTATACTATTTATAAATTTGCACGTTTTTAAACTTAATTTTTTTGTTCTCGTATTTAGCATGTTTGTAATGTTTGCATTAGTTTAATGGTGTGTTAATTGTGATATTTTTTTTAAACGTGTTTTGTGGTAATAGAAACACAGTAGATAGTGATTGAGGCGTTGCCTTACCTATAGTTGTTGAAGGATAATTATTATTGTACTAAATATTGTGTTATTTTGTTGTATTTTTCTGAACAAGTACAAAGACTTACTTTACTACCACTACATGATTTGATTATCCTGAGAAATGTCAGTGTTGCTTAAAATACTTTGGAAATACAATTTGATAAATATTATATAAATAAATAAAAATTAGGAGAACATGACACTTCGTCAAAAGTCTAAACATCATTGATGATTGATAGGATAGGTTGAAGAGGGCCATCAATTTATAAGGCAGCGGCTTGTTTATAAAAAATGTTAAAGTTTTAATAGATTGTTGATGCCCCTACTCAATCAAGAACTTGAATCAAATTTAATCCCGTTTATATTCAAAATCTTGCTATTAACAAATTACACTTGATTTTCCATGAGTAAGTCTAAGTGAAACCTTGATATTTGGACCGTACGAGTTGCCACTTGTGATCGATATTGCAAAAATAATAGTTTAGTTGAACACTATAAAGTAAACTAAACAGCGTAGCACCTCGGTTTAAAAAAAAAACGATTTATTGCGCCGTAATCGCTGTTCAAATTCGCCATTTTGAAAAACTTGGTCCCCAATTTATTCAGCGTAGAGTTAACATATTGAGCTGGGGTTTTCACTATTGTGATCTATGATGAGTTCCCTAGAGGGCTTTTTCGACTTTGATCCAGGTCATCATAGGTCCTCAGGTGACATTCTGGGGTAATGTGCAATCATGCTTGAGCGCACTTGGGAATTGCCTCCAAGGCTCTGCGCATGCCCTATGTTTGCCTCGTAGGGCGAGGCAAAAAAAAGCCTATAGGGAACACATTAGAGAGTAGTGAAACCCCTACACTGAATAAATTGGGGACCAAGTTTTTCAAAATGGCGATTTTGAGCAACGATAATGGCGCCATTGTTCATTATTTTGAAAAGAAAGCCGTCACATTAGAAAAGCACGTACTATGATGTGTAGAATTTTCATAAGAATCGATCACCATATTTCAAGGTTTCATTTGGACTTGCTCCCGATATAATCTACAATTATGACTGCGGAATGATCAGTAGAAAAAACATGAACGTGTGATCTTCAAAATTATTGTATATGATATTATGAGCTCATTTTCTTTCTGCGCTATTGATTTTGCTCTCGTTATCTAACTTACATTTTTCATAAAACTCCCTTTACTTATTTTTTTGTTCAAATTGATCCAATTATCATGTCAAAGAAGCTCTTTAATACATCTTCATAGTAGTAGTTCTCTTTCTAGATTAAAAATTTTGGCATGATATTCTATCGTTAGGTATTCTCTCTATGTAAGTACGGGAGATCATTTAATAATGTCCAAAAAAACTACTTTCAATTTCCAATTTATCTATATTTCCTTCCATTTTCTTTAAAATTCCTACTGAAGTTAGGTGCACAACCTGTTGATTATTTATAACTTGATTTAAGGTTAATTTAAAATGACAAATTATAAAAAAATTCATTAAATAGAACTTGTGAGGATAAAAATAACATACAAAGTTTAATTAAAACATTTACCATTATTTGACATTTCACTTTTAGCTAACTTCAATGACAGACTAAACACAGAGTTTAGATCAATATTTTTGAATAGTTCAGGTCAAGAGGAAACAAAAGTTTGCTGGCCACAATTGTCGCTGACCAACCGTTGAAAAGTTATTCGAGTTTAAAGTTTAACCCTCCCCCATGTTAAGTCTATGGGAAAGAGGATACCGTTATGCATATTAAACATTCAATAAAATTGTAATATTTAACCTTAACTTAACACCACTGGAGAAAAATATCTAATATAAAATACAACAAAATCTAACGTAACCTAACCTATCCAAACCTAACCTAACTTAACCTTACTTAACCAACCTTACCTAACCTAACCTAAATAAAATTATTATTAATTAATTACTAGGCATAACGTTATCCTCTCTTAACATGGGGTTAAACTTTAAACCCGAATAACTTCTGAACAGTTGGTCAGCGGCAATTGCGGCCAACAAACTTTTAGATCTTCTTGGCTTGAGTTATTCAGAAATATTGGTCTCAATTCTAGATCGAGAATCCCACGTAAGGAACTCTGGCCATTGTTTCCTTTCTGCGAGCTCTTTACAACGTTTCTTTATCAATTTCTGGGCATCATTTGACGGGTGAAATTGAGGGAAGATAAATTTTTTAGAATGCTGTCCAATGCTAAAGATGTAAGTAGTGAATAAGGAAACTGTCAAAAAAAGCTCAAAATAGATTTTTTGGTTTCATATTATTAGAAAGATGGGCTTGTAATGTTATTTCATATCACATTACCAGCTCAATTTTTTAATTATTCAATATTTTACTGCTCTATTTTAAAAACTTCACTGTTATAATTGATCCAATAACCAACTCATCAAATTTTATTATACTTTACCATTCTATTCATCCATATTTCTTTGATGTAACATCTTCTAATCCCTTAATGTATGTATGTATTTATTTTTTTGTTCTTATATAAATTAACAGAATGATTCGGTTTCCAAAAATTATCCAATAAACTTAACAAACATAAACAAAATAAAAAAATTTCAAACTCCTTCCCCTATTAAAAACCCTCACTCTATAAAAATTACTTTAATTTTTTAGTCTTTTCCAATTCTCCTCTCTATCATTCATCCAATTCAGCCCTTCTCCTCCCTCCCCCAATAATACCTCATCTTCCCTTTTTCCTCCCTTAATTCCCCACCTCTTCTCTTAGATGCCTTATATTTTCCCCTCTCTCCACACAATCTACATCGCCTCTTGTCATCTTCTATCCAATATTTCTCCTCATTACCACACTTAACCTTGCTATTATTTTTTTTCTCTTAAACTTTTCTTTCTAAATATCTCTTTCCTTTATTTTTGTTCTTCTTTCTTGTACCTGTGTTTTTCTATCTCGTATCATTATCCCTCTCTTCTACACTCCTTCCTTCTTTTATTTTTCTTCCAGCACTCAGTTAAGATTTCGTTTTGACTACATTTTCTTATTCTTTCTTCATACCTCATGGCTATTTTTCCCGTTTGTACTGAATCTTTAATTTCTTCCTATACCATATATATCCGGGTGTCTCTCTGTCACCCACAGTTGTCAGCCAATCAGATTCATTGAAATACTTTTCACACAGTTAACCTCCTTTTATTTGGAATTTGACGTTTTCAGTAAAATATGGAGAAACACCTACTTTTTTATAGTAGCGTCGGAAAAAATTATTACACTCTACTAGTTTCAACCTCTGTGGTTTGGTTGAAAGTTAAATATGGTGTACTAGGCATTTCTTTAACAAAAATGCAATACGTATATATTTTAGATATTTTTAAATATTACAATTGAACCTTTTTTTGAATAATAAATACGTTAATAAAACTGCTATGCAACACACGTGTCAAATCAAACTCAACTGTTAAAAAGAACGGTCTGTGATTATTGCGGAACAAATACAAGTCCCTACATTGATAAAATCCAACAGGGAGAACACTGTGTGCTTCTATTTTTTCCGCGATATTCTCTTCTTCTTGATGTTCCGTCTCCTAGAGGATGTTCGAAATCTTCATGGTTATCTTCACTTTGATTACAGCGTTTCGATTTCATCCCGTATTACTCTCTTGGTCATGATGTTAACTCAGCAAGGGTGTTCCATATGACCATCTCAGAAAATTAACCAATTTTGTTCACTTGCAGATACCTATTAACCAGATAATTTCCCAAAATTGGAAGTCTTAGAGTGATTCGTTTTTGGAATAAATTTTTTATAGTTTCTATCAAAAATTACGCTTTTTTTGACATTTCCATATATAGTTTGAAAAGTTTTTGAGATAATCAAACCAAATTTGTTATTTAAAGTTTTGTATCCCAAGTATCTAGTACTAATACTTCCTGAGATATCACATACATGCAGGGCTTTATGGAGTGCCAAAAATACCCATACGGACCTATAGATAAATTTACCAGGCATAAGATTCTCCATACTTTCTTCTACTTTTGAAAAAAAATCGGTGAATTTGGGTATTTTTGGCCTACCATAAAGCTCTGCATGTATGTGATATCTCAGGAGGTATTGGTGTTAGAAACTTGGAGTTGGAATTTTTGAATTTCTCGTACAAAATTTAGTTTAAATAACAAATTTGATTTTATTGTCTCTAAAACTTTTAAAATCATTCACGGAAATGTCAAAGAATGCACGCGTAGCCTAAAATTTTGATGAATACTATAAAAAATTTTATTTCAAACACTTTTTAATTTTGGGAAAGTGTCTACTTTTCAAACCTATCTACAACTGTATCAAATGGGATAACTTTCTGATATGGTCATATGGAAACCGAAAAAAAATATTTGTTGTTTTGACATGGAATGACTCCTCTAAGATTTCGAAGCCAGGACATTTTCCGTCTCCCTATGTGTCCGAAGTATTCTATCTTCATTCGTTTCATTGTTTGTATTATTTCTTCTTCTTTGGCCATGTGTGATGTGCTCACCCATGAACTTCTATAGAATCATCTCTCGAAGTTTTCTATTTTCTTGACTTCATATAGTAGAGTTGAGAAGTCATAGCAGCGTAATATTCTCATTCTAAGATTTAAGTTGAGGTACAAAGGTATATCTGGCAATTTCGATTCTTGTCTTTATTTCTTTTGAGTGGTTTACCATTGTTTCTAAGGATTTGTATCTATTTACTCTTTCTATTATTGTGTTATTTATGGTAATATTTCTATTAGTATTTGGTGTTTTAGTTATTTCCATAAATCGTCTGCGAATCTTATATTATTCATGTTTTTCTAGGATCTCCTAAAAAATGGTTTCACTATACAGATTGAACAGCGACATCACACATCCCTATCGCACACCCGTAAGAATTTCTGTCTCTTCTGATGTTTGTTGTCGATTCTAACTGTTACTGTTTGGTTCCAGTACAGATTTTCCACCACATCTAACGATCTCTATTGGTTTTTCATACTGGACTTTGTCAAACACCTTTTCAAAATCTATAAAACAGGCATTGACCTCATAGTTCACGTTCAAGCACCTCTGAACCAATCTTAGAACTAGTAGAACGAGCATATTCCGTTTAAGTATAAGTATTAGGTATAAAAATGATGGTTCAAAGAAGATTGAAAGAAATAAAAATATAACTTTGTCAAAGTAATACAGGGATAAACTTATAACTCGAACTGATCGTTAATGCGCAGTCTCTGTTTGAAGGTAATAACCATAGTAACACAGAATAATAGTAGCAACGTACTATTTATTTTACACATCAAAATTTTAGGTTAGTCAAAAAAAACAATGTTTCGAAATTGAAAGTTTACGCGCGCATGCGTTCGAAGTTTTAGTATCAATTGTAAATCCATCCTTGTCGATCTTGTTTGAATCAAAGTCGTTCAAATTAGGCGCTTAACACACCGGTGCTTACAGTTTTTACTATTTATTTTATATAGTAAATGTAGTAAATCTTTAGCGCGTTCCCCATCCAATCATTGTCCAAATCAAACGGTAAATTCTTGCTTCAGTCAAATTAATTTGATGAGTGTTGGTTCTGCCTGTTTTTTTATTTTGTCATTGCTTTGCAATGTTTGTCAAAAGCAAATTATGTTGTTTCACACTATCAAATTTATTTGATGGAAACAAGTCAAACCCAAAATTTAAATCATGTTTGATAACAAATCGAACGGCGGATATTTCTCTTCATGTTTAGTAATTCTTCATATTTCCTTCTCTATAATTTTTCATGTTTAAGAGCTTCATTTGATTTATCTATTGTTTTGTTTTGATATTTGAGAATAACGAGTGTTCAAGTAAAAAACTGAGCTGGACAGGCAGTGGAATTGAATTGATATAATTATTTTTACAGTGTACTCAAAAGTACAGCAAAGTAAGGCGTGGTGGCATGGGAGTCTGAATTAAAACATAGCACAAAAATTTACATAAATATCGTTTTTGACTGGTAAGCGTATGCCTATTACTCGTTTACTGAGCACTCCTGTTCTGCTGTGAACGCAGCCTTCATCCGAAAATACATTTTAGAATATTAAGGTTATGCTACAGTTATTGTTCAATTTACAAACTACAAATTCCGGAACTTTTCTGAACTGTTTCTGAAATAAACTAGTCTTCTAAAAGATCAGACGATGAGAGAAGTTCTGAGAAAACTTATACATATTGAGTGACATTTATTTATGTAAAGGTTATGTTTGGAGATCGACCTTTCAAGCTAATTCAGTAGGTAGCCAGTCAAACATATATAAACCAAAGGGTATTAGCTACTTCGAATTCTAACCTAAACTTTAAATCAGCTGACTACTTTTTAAAAAATTTACCAAATGCCAAAGAAAATTCCAAGAGTTACTCAACCCAATTTTTGATTTCAAAACCCCTTATTAATAATTATATAAGTGTTTTCAATGATTAGACAACTTCTCTAATATTTTATTTTGCTTTTATTTTTGATTCTCTAATAACTTATTTAATTTATGATTTTGTGTTTTCCTATAATTCCTTCATTGTTACAACTGTTCTGTTTTGACACATTCACTTCTTCAATAATGATTTTAGTTTCTTGTTTCGTAGGTCGTTGTCTTCTTCCGATGATGAATTTTGTTTCTTTTTATATTTAAGATTTTAGCCAGGGACGTATTAAGGGCCCTGGATCCCTTTAGGAAGCTCAGGTGACGTTTTGCCCCATTCAATGCCAGTGACCAGATTAAGCGAGTTTGACATCTGAAGATGGAAATGGGTGTTGCCAAACATATGTCAAAGAAAGTGAATCTTCCGTTTCCAGGTGCCAAACTCACTTAATCTGATCACTTGTCTTAAAATGTGAATCTTCCATCTTCAGATGCTAAACTCGCTTAATCTGGTCACTGGTCTTGAATAAGCACCCACGACACGTTGGGAAACGTGGCATTAATCACATACATGAGTTTTTTTTTCATCATTCACAACTTCCTTTTCCTATGTTGAGTTTCTGTAACTTTTTCACCACGTTTCTTTATATATTTCTTGATCTTTTCTTTTGGTGGGATAATAGTGTGAATTGAGGGGCTTGTAATCTGAAATTAAATTGTCTATCGGGATGACTGTGTCGAAATCGTAACCATCGTTGCCAACGTTTCACCCACTATCACAGGAACCTCTTCAGAACGACGACTTGAAAATTCGAAAAATTTGAAATAACTAAACGAAAAATTCAAGGTAGGTAGAAGTATTTTTTCATTTTAAAATTTACCCTGGAGTACAAGTTGATTGTTTTTCGATTTTTAAAGACTGATGAAACCCAGTATGATGGTATAATTTCTACGTAATATTTATGTAGAGGCATGGAGGGAGGCCTCAATGATTTCAAAATCTTTAATTCTTCTTTATATTTGTTGCATGTAATCTTTCTCTTCCATAGGAATCGTCTTCTTCGAATGTTTTGAATGTGTTATTGTTTGTGTT
The DNA here is from genome assembly GCA_030710515.1 of Abscondita cerata. Lineage (NCBI taxonomy): Eukaryota > Metazoa > Arthropoda > Insecta > Coleoptera > Lampyridae > Abscondita > Abscondita cerata. The sequence goes on along the minus strand of JALBCR010004308.1, from coordinate 261,893 downwards.
GCTTCAGACTAATTCCCCTTCTCTAATTTTTGGTTTAGTATGTTTATTCTATAACTTTATTGGCTAGTGCTTTCATGTCGATTACTTCTGCAATAAATTCTACTAATGGTGATAGTTTGTTTCGCAGCTTGTCTTGCTTTTTATTTATCTGTTAATGTTTGTCTCTGCTACCATATTTTTTATTTAGGTTTATATTTTTTCTACATTTTTAGTCGTGGTTTTTTAGTATGTTAACTGCGTATAAATCATAAAAATTCTGATAATGTATCTTTTGTTCAGGGTGTTCCGTCTAAACACAATTCTGTAGACGACAATTTTTTTTTGAGGTTTTATATTTTTACAGTGAATCATATGATTTAAGTCGGCATTCCTGCATATTGCACAATAGTGAACTTACACCCAAGTTGTCCCACTATTGAAGGGTCCTCAAAGGACGAAACAGCTGTCGAGTGTTTCTCGGTGTTTTTTTTTTACTATCGTCAAAGTTAGCGACACTATATGTCGCTGCATCTTGCAAAGTTTAATGTTTACTCAAATTTAATTAAGTAACTTTATTTAAAATTTTCAGCTAATTCAAATCAAATTGCTTAGTTTCACAACATTTTAACTACTACTGCTACTGCTATTGTCAAAATTTCATATTAAGGCGAATAAATAGTAATGCGTGATCAATACGCACCATGCCACCGGATTGGTTATACAGCGCTTGGGCAGGAGCGTAATCAGGTTAAACGAATGTTGCTCAAATATTTTCAGACTAAATATTTTTTACAATTACGATAAACGTATTCTTTCAAGTTGATCTAACTGATCCGATCGATTTTCAAACGAATTCATTTACCCTTCACTCCGTCCCTAAGTGATCAGAAGAGAACCAACCGAACCTCATTTTTCGGTTTTGGTTCACTTTATGCCAGTGATCAGTTGATTTATTTGTTCTTGTGAAGTGAATGCACTACGCGAAATCATATATCTCAAAATTATTTAAAAATTTAACCAAATTTGGCCAATCTGTCCATTAGCAACGGTAACGCAAGCATGTTAGTCTCTTTCAACGACATAATGAAAATTTTAAGTGATGCTGATATTTATCTTAGCTTCAAAAATTCAGGTTTTGGTTTGGTAAACAGAAACTGATGTAGTCCAAATGTTTGTTTGTACTATGTGTGTCTAGAAAATTCATTATCTTACAGAAGTGGACTATTCATCGTGGTATAAGACGCAAGAGTGATACTCCCCCTCGTTCTGGAACAAGCGACGAAAATGGAAATCAGGTATCTTAACCTGTCACAAACAAAAAATGCTTTCGCATTTCACATCATCCATTTGTTAATTATTTGTGCGCATTTATAATAGTTAACGCTTTTTTCTATTGATTTCGACCATCTATACGGGCTGGTTCATCGTTTTTGTACACAAAAATGAAGTTGTAGGTAAATCACGAGGAAATCTTCCAGATGAACCTTAGAAAGTATAAATAAATTGTATGCATGTGATCTACACTTTCATTCTTCATTAAGAAAAACGTGAATCGTTCCGTATACACATAATGTCACAGTCGATGAAACTGTCGTATACCTATATTTTTATATATGATCTGAATCTGCATTTTTGCACATTAACAATCTAATTTTAATTAACAGTTTCATTGACTAATTATGTTGGGTATACAAAATTTCAGAATAACATTCTAGTATGGCATGGCTATTATAGGTCATAGTATGAGAGCATGCTAACCCGCTGGCCATTAGGGTTTTGAATAATTTGTATCACTCGCTAAAAGCAAATTGCACTAATTGTAATTATGGTTACCTTAATTGTTTATTTTTGGGTATGGTTCGTATGACTGTTGTATGTGTGCAGGGTGAAGGTGGTGCGTGTTCTAACTGCGGAGTCAACTGTACAGTCACACACGTGACGCCGAAGGGTACTTTGTGTACATCCTGCTTCCAACATTGGAGGTATGTTATCTGTAAACCCCTCTTTATTTTTTTATAGCTAAAAAAGAATTTTAAAAATTAAGGTGCAGGGTATCACTAATTCAAAACCTTATTTTTCATGCCATGGAACAGAACTATCCTTTTAGTGATATCCTGTATTTTTGTCGAGTTTTATAGTTTTTTTTTAATACTTTTAATGAATTGTCGTAAAATGTGACGTCATGTTAAATATAGACGTACAGGAATATTAAGGCCTACATCAGGCCCGACGGCAGGAAAACGCGGGGCCCCCATTGGGGCGCGACACAAACGCAAGCCACCTCGTGGCATGTACATCAATCACGATGACTTAGCAGCAATGGCTTCAGGTTCTGCAGGCGTTCTCGTACTAAAAGCCATGGATCGAGAATTAGAAGCTCTCCATCGCCAAGTGAGTACCACTCCCATGCTTCCGCCTTGCTTTGATTTTCTTATGTACGCTTATGGAATGGATTTTGAATGTGTAGTTTTGCATTTTTGTTTAGTATATGTATGCTACGGTGCAAGTTTAATTATTTAACAATAGCTTACCTTTACACATTTTGGTTCAAATTTATGAAAAGTGATACGAGACGTCACTAAGTAGATTGTTTTAAAATTATGTTTACGATTTTCAGATGGATTACCTACTCGCGAGGCCCTACGATTTAATACGTACTTTTAACGCTCTCGTCTCTATTGTTGCAGATTCAACAAAATAAGCAGGTCGTGAGTTCCTTGAAACGAAAACACTCCGAATCTTTGGAAGATCTCCGTCCAACCGCCGATAACTCTTCCCGCATCAATTCGAGGTGGTCTAACGAAGAATTGCTACTCGCCGTTCAAGGTGTACGTAAATACGGTAAAGATTTCAAGAGCATTGCCGAGGTATTAGGTAACAAAACTGAACATCATGTGCGAAGTTTTTTTGTTAACTATCGTAAACGATACAATTTGGATACGGTACTGAAAGATTATGAAAAAGACAACGGACCCGTCGTTATAGATGATGTGGGCGACGACAAAGTTGAGTTAGATGATGCTTTGGATAATAATTCCTCGAGTGACGTTATCTGTGTGTCTCCAACTCCGCCACCTAAAAAGGAGTTTAAAAATAATAAAGTTAGTATCGCTCAAGCTAGCAAATGATAATATCCATAAAATAAACCATTGTAATCACTGTATAAAAATTACTTTTTATACCCTAGTTAAATTTAAATACAACATGATTCGAACCGTTTCATATATTTTTAGATTTTTAATATGTAATTTTTTTTCTATTGACAATTTGACGAAACTGCAATAATATTTTTACTAAAAGCGTGGCACGTAATCGCATTTTGGTTTTGACTTTAAATTTATCCGTGCCATCGCAAAAACGAGAAAATATCAATAATTTTGTTTGTAAAAAAAACAAATAATATGTATATTGGGACTGAATCAATTTAGTGTATATATACTAAAGTGTATTTTATAAAAATTACTGTGTATTAATAAAGCTTTAGGTAATATTTTTTTATTTATTGTTAAGCGCTAATTTTATGTTCTGTAGTTTAAGTTACGGTAGTTCGTAGTGTTCTCCATTTTGTATTCTTCGTGACTATTTTTTTGTGTCATGTACGCCCCGAGTTTGTTTGTATATGAGATATCAATTTTTTTACCATTTATTTATGACTACTATAATTTATGTTTTTTATTTAATTTGTAATTTTTTTAAAGTAGTTACAAAAGTCAGCTAAATAAACATTTTAATTAAATTATTTCTGTGTTTGTTTCTCAGTACAGCTTAGTGGGTTTGGAATTTGAACATAAAATATGAATGTTTCACTGTGTCCAAGATAAGGATCTCACTATGGGGATCTTGAAATGATAATAGATACTCGGTTAAATGAGAAAAAATTGTTTAATTTTTGTTTTTGAGATATTTGAAAAAAATGGAGAACTTTTGAACGCCTATTATAAGACTTATAAAAGATTTTTACTATAATTTACACTAAAAACAAAAGCAATTAGTAGTATTAAAAAATTTCGCGATAATGGACCATCAAATGTGATACATTGCTGAATTTATAAAAAAAAAATTTAAAAATCGGTTATCAAAATACAGGACCGTATTTAAAAAAAATAAGTTGATGATGGCTATAAAAATACAAAACGTCCGATTGAAAAACTGACTATGCCATGTTGAAGTCCGTAACAAGTTACCATGGTGAAGTGTTTGTATTTTTGCTTTAGCATTTATAATTACGCTAAAAAAAATAAATTAGAAATTTCAAATATCTCAAAAACACTATCAATTTTTTATGTCATTTTATTGGGCACCTAATTACACAACTTTTTTCCCATTTAACCGGAGTTGTATCTATTATCATATTCGAGATCCTCATAGTGAGAATCCTTAGCTTGGACACGCTGTATTTTGGCAAGCCGAGATGTGCATACAATGAGTTGTATCATAAATACATCATCTCCTCGGAATGTAGAACGTCCCATAGATACAAGCAGCAGTTTCTCTATACGTGTTAGTGTTTCCTTCAGTCACCGATAGATGGCGTTATGCGTTGGCTTTCTGGTTTTGTCATTAGGGAGTTATCGCACTTCTTGCGTTTACGATAACGTTAACGCTAAATTCATTTATACCTTAAACCGCATGCGTAAAAAATTGCGGAACGGTAAGTATTTAGCGGAATACGCTATTTCTTGTGGAATACCGTACATATATATAGTATCCGTTATTATAGAGCGATAACTTCATATGATTGAATTTTGAATTTACAGCAAACTTCGTACACATCTTAAGTAGTTCTTATTTTTGAGGTTATAACTAGTTACTACCTTGGCACAGATTAATGATGTGGTGGGGTTAAGACAGATGCGAAACTCTGTGTCGGTCTGTTTGATGTTTCAGGGTCGTTATTTCATGACCTCCAAACAAGACGCCATATTTTTGTTGGTGTTATTTTGCGGGAATTTTAAAATTGCCTATCCACCACGACCCTTACCAGACATTTTTACACCACTATCACAAAACACGTAGGGACGTTTTCAAACAGCAAACACTAATAAATACTACTAAACACTAATAAGTCATAAATACGAGACGAAATAGATAATAATTAATAAATTGAGGTACACCAACACAAATAAGGTTTAAAAAGTAAACATGGGTGTAGTACCGCACTGCACTAATAAACACTTCTAAATACTCATTATGTCCTAAACACGATAAAATTAGACAATAATAAATAAATATTGAAGCGTATAAATCGTTTGTTGTTTACAACACCAACAATAAAATGGAGAATTAACGCATGCGCAAAGAATCTCTACTACTCGAGTTTCGCATCTGTCTTAACCCCACCACATCATTAATCTGTGACCTTGGTATTAGTTACCACCTGTACTTTGCCTCGTCATTACAATTAACACAAAATGAGACCAGCGATTTACTGCTGAGGACAATCTTACATTGTTGAGAATGATTATCAGCAAAAATCCATTTGAAGCAAATTTGTTTCATCCAGTGATAAATTATTTAAATTAAATCTTCCATACTGATCGGCCCTATTTCTTATATTTCGTTCTACATTTAAAAACCTCCTATTACAAAACCTTCTACAATGACATCTAAAACTCTGCCCCTTCTCCATGTGCTATAAGATCTACTAGAGGGTCCATTATGGCACAAAATATACGTTATACCCCAGAGGTGTCCAACTTGCAAGGTCTCAAGGGCCAAAACTAAAACCTGTATTGTGGTCGCGGGCCATATCATAGTCTTAATAAAGAAACACAAAATAATGTGATGTACAAAATAAATAAAACAAAAGTAGTATTATTAATTTTATTGCTCAACAACTACATATTTTAGATTTACAGAGTTAGATATAGATTTTTTTTGTTTTCTTTATTTTAAGAATTAAGACAAACATTGCATTATTAAAATAAAAGATGTAGCGTAGCACATACTAATGTGAAGACTGTGGCCGATAGGCTTCATCCACCAATGAAGAAATGTCTACTGCCAGTTCAGTTGTAGACAGTCTCATCAGATGACGTAAGGAAGAATCGGTAAGGTTGCTTCTGTTGTGGTTTTTGATGAATTTCATGGAGGAAAAGGCACTTTCACATGTATATGTGCTTCCAAACATTGACGTCATTTTCAGTCCAAAATCTCGCAGGTTTGGGAATTTCTCCTTAGACAGCAGTTTGAAAAATTCAGGTCCTTTTTCTTGTCTGGTGATCAGGAACATATCAGCTTGAAGGTCACATAACTCAAGCTGTAATTCAGGTGGTTGATCTTCAATGGTAACTACAAGAGGATTATTATAAAGCAGTACACTGCTTTTGAGACTTTCAATGTCTTGAAATCGTGCATTGAATTCATCAATAACATGTTGGATTTGTTCGCTGCAGCATGAAAAGTTGATATTTATCTTATTATTGAATTCTTCAGCTAATTGTAGGCAGCTAGGGAAGTGTGCCAGGTTGTTCTTTTCCAAAGCATGTTTGAACACATTCAACTTATTCCGGAATCCGTTTATTAATCCGATCAAATCTGAAATCGTCTGGTTTCTTCCTTGAAGACTCAAATTTAAACTGTTGAGATGATTGGTCAGATCTGTTAAAAAGGCTAACTGCCTTAAGAATTCTGGATCCTGAATCTTCTCTTCCAGTTCAGTTGTGTCAGATGAAACGTATTCACTGAGGAATGCAGGAATCTGCTTTCTTATGGCAAAGAATCGTTCCATGCACTTTCCTGCACTCAGCCACCTTACGTGGTTGTACATTAGCAAGTCTCCATACTCAGCCTCTGTTTCCATTAAAAACTGCCTAAGTTGCCTGTGTAAAAGGGAGCGATTTCCACCTCTGATCATATTTATAATTTTAATGACAGTTTTAAAAACTTGATCCTGCTTGACTGATTTTCCACATAAAGCTCCCTGATGTATAATACAATGAATTGTCGGACAAGTAACACCATTCTCTCGGAGCAGGCCCACTAATCCACTTTTGTACCTGTCATTGACGGGGCTCCATCTGTTGCTATGGCTGAACATTTGTTAAAGCCTCCAATTCTGTCAACTGTTTTCTTCAGAGCCTCATAAATATCTTTTCCTTTTGTTGTCCCATGGAGAGGACAAATATCAAATAGCTCCTCTTTACTGGTAAAATCTTCAAAAGTAGTGCGCACAAAAATCAACAGCTGACTAACATCTGATTGATCAGTACTTTCATCCAGACAAAGTGAGAAATATGAACTTTTCTTAACTAGGCTAAGCATAGAATTTTCTACTTGCTCACCCATAGCAACAACCCTTCTTTGTATTGTTTGATGTGAAAGTGGCACTGATTCAAAATTCTCCGCCATTTTGGAATTTTCAAAAGCTTTGGCCATTTCAACGGCACATTTTTTAATTAAATTGCCATCAGTGAAAGGTTTTTGCTTTTGCCAGCTCAAGCGACACGGCATAAGATGCATGCAATGAATGCTTTTGAGAGTGTAATATTTTACCAAACATACCAGTTTGTTGTTTAAGCTTTTTCTTTAAATCTGCAACTAGCGCACCCCGACTTTCATCTGTGTACGTAGCATATTTCTTTTCGTGCAGTGTTGTGTAATGTCTTCTCACATTATATTCTTTGGGCACAGAGACAACATTCATGCACACTAAACACTGTAACTTTCCATTATTGTTAGAAATCAAGTAGTCACTCTCCCAGCTTTCTTTGTAACTTCTGTTCTCACTGTCAATTTTACGTTTTACCGATTTTTCACTCATTATGCATAGAAGTTTAAGAAATCAACAAAAGAATGAATTAATTAACAAAGCGACCTAACAGACGACGCGTTGGTAGCACAATGGCGCGATGACGACGCAACCAACATTTGGCGGCGGGGCAGTGTACTACTGCAAGGTGAGGCCTGCGTGAACTGTAATGCGCAGTGGTCGGTTAGTGCCGTCAGTGGCAGTTTGGTTCTCGTAGTGGTGGAAGATTGTTCACACGTCTGCGGAACGCGGAACTGCACTTTGCGATATAAACACAATTATATTGCATAAAATATAAATTTTGTCACATCTTTTTTCATAGATACAATATTTTTGAAAATATGATTTTTGTAAAACTTTACGCGGGCCACAACTAATAGCATCGCGGGCCGGATGCGGCTCGCGGGCCGCCTGTTGGACATCCCTGTTATACCCTCTACAATGTTGATTTAACTCACAAACTACCAAGCAATTTGTAATTTATTTTTAGGTTATGAAAGAGTAAACAAAACTCACGTTAACGTCACAGACGTGATCTGCGATAACTACAAAATGCTACCAATCCGTTATTTGTAAATAGCGTATAGATTACAAAATTTAACGTTAGCGTTAGCATTAGCGAAAGGATTGCGAACCCTCTATTGATTGAATATTGCGAAATAATGTTACCACACGACACAATATAGTTATTCATGAGTTTATAGAGAAAAAATAACGTTTTGGTAAATTACTAATCTTTTTGGTCTAGTGTGCGCTGAATGAAACCATGGCAGCGAAAAAATGAAGGCTATTGTTAGTTCCGACAGAATCGATTAGTAGTATCAGTTTAGCGACGCCTTTCAGTGTAGGTCATATTTTACAATGGAACACGTAAATTTCAAATCTTTTTGATGTAGTGTGCGTTGAAATAATTGCCGAAAACAGAAAAAGTTGCTGCGCTCGAATGTTTTTGGCGGGACAGTACGGGTTGCTTGAATGAACCGTATTCTTTTAGATTGGACACCAAACGCCTAAATATAGACTTTCCTAGTTGCCTCCGTTCCGATTACTTGATCAAATACAAGTGTTCGGCTTCTACAGAATTTCTTCGGCATGTAATGTAGCAGGACGGCGTATCAAATTTCTCTTCATTTGAAAACATTACTTGCTCCATTGTAAAATATGACCTACACTGAAAAATATGTCTAGTAGATACTACTTCGTCATTCAAATAGATTCTGGCAGAATTAACAATGAAAGAAATGAAGTCGATTGTTGATTCGACTTCATTTTTTCGTTGCCATGGTTTCATTCACCGCACACTAGACCAAAAAGATTCAAAATTTATCTCAATAAAAGCACGAATAACTATATTGTGTAGTAGATCGTTGAATTTGTAATTAAAAATGCTTACTTATACAGAGTGTACTTTTTTTGAGTGCTATAAGAAAAAATAAAGTTGATGATGATTTGTTTAAGACGAAACGTTGTAGTGAAAATTCGTAAACGCCATCTTGTAGAGCAGAAAGAGTGGCAATGACAAAGTGCATTCAGTTTTTTGGTAACTTTTTGAATAACTTCAGAATATAATGAAAACGAAATAGCACAATTCCGGTTTTTTTCGAATATCTCCAAAAGTAAGCCGAACTCAGCGAGTTTCTCAACAGCAAAATGTTGAGCCCTCTCTCACGGTTTCCGAGATCCCCATGCTGTACATCTTTATCTTGGACACACTGTATATTAGTCGGTTAGAAGCTTTAAAACAAGAATCTTTAGCGTTAAGAATGTCTCTCGAAACATTTGTAATGCGATTACTGACCTATTGGAAAATAAGGCCTGGGCTTTATAAACAGAATACTACTATGTGACTGATTTTACACAGGTTGTTGTTTAGTCCACTTTTTCAATTTTCTTACATGTGCAAAATTAAGTGTAGTGATAGATACATATGAACCGGGATCGGAGAAAAATGGTTAGAAAGAAAAATTGAAGAACGAACCATAAACAACTGGTTCCACTGAATAAACTTGAAAGAAAACGTCTTGTTTAATCGAATGAACAAGAGAAACTAAAATTATTCGCATTTGATTCCAAAGAATTTAAGAAGGATGGTCTTTAAGAAAAACGAACAAGGGACACTAGAATTATTCGCGTTTGATTCCAAAGTATTTAAGAAGAATGGTGTATGAGTTCGTAGAGAGAATAGAATTGATTTAAAAGCTAGGACTCCCAGAAAAATTGTTTGAAAAGACTAGTAAACGGAAAGCCCAATCTAACAAGGAGAAGGAAACTGAATTGTTCTATCATTCACGACCACGCCAAAAACGTCATTATTATGGCTTGTGTAAACGCTCTAGACATTTTCTATAAAAGTGTTTGAAACAAATTTTTAAAGGTGATTTACGACACGGGTCAATGGCGTCCAATGATTTTTTGCCAGTGGTTCATTTTGATAACCATACAATAAGTGGAAAGGTCATTCTTATACTGTATGGTGTTGCTTTCTATCTAGATCTAGCTGCAAAAACTCCACTACGAATTAAGAAAATATTGGGACAAAAACTAGATAGACCACTGACCAGGACAGGTTTGTTAGAGTATTGACACCTTTGTGGGAAAAATGTATGAGTTTACACATAGAACATTACAACTGGATCCAAAAGCACGGGTATTTCACTGTTTGATCCATCTCTAATACCAGGTGTTACATTTACTCCATCGGCATTGTCTCACCGCCAATTCAATAATGATGGTGTTAGTGTCTCAGATGAAGAAGAGAACTTTCCTTTTGCAACATTTGAAAAAAAAACTTCAGTTAAATCGTTCAATCTACTAATTAAAAAAAACAAGATCGAAAAAGACAACCTACAGAACCAACTGCTGGTCATTCAACAACACTAGAACTAGAAGTTGTACAAATAATTGTTACCTCTTTTAAAAAAATTAAATATCGAAAGTGGGCGTTATTACCCTCCGATACATTGCACATAGTTCCTAACCATTCTCATACGCTGCAGCAAATTGAGATTATTGGTACTGACATTAAATATAATGTATTATTTGTGGAAATTGGTAATGTACTAGGTAGGTCAAAAGAAATCACCCTATTTAAAGATGCTCTCATTTTTGCAAATGGCCGCCAATGTCAAATCTGTTTTGACATTTGTGGACTAGACAGATTTAGAATACAGGCCATGGAGCGATACACTTCCCAAAAACGCGGAATAATCGTGTCTATTTTTTTGCGTAACAATTCGTCTGTGGTGTTGACGCAGCCCAAATTCCGTTGCCGATTCCCCGGCCGTTTGACACCGACTGCGCAAACACTGCGCCATTTTGCCACCAACTTTAAAGAGTAGGGGACCACACGAGACGTGGCCGGCCCCGGAGTGCCCGTTCTGCCGAGAATATCGCCGCTGTTGAGGATGTCGAGCTGTCGCCAAAAACATCGACCAGACGCCGTGCTACGCAATTATCCATCAGCCGGACGTCCCTAAAGCGAATTTTGGTCAAAGACCTGCGCATGTTCTCGTACAAAGTCCAGTCGGTGCAACAGCTGCTGCCTGCCGACCGCCAGACGCGCGTAACCTACGCCCAAGCCATCCTCAATCTTGAGGTAGAAGTGGACGATTTTTCGACCAAAATCATAATGAGCGATGAGGCTCATTTTTACTTCAGCGGGTACGTGAACAAGCAAAGCTGCGCTATAGGGTCATGTCAATTAGGACTGCAGGACATGTTGTTCCAACAGGACAGTGCAACGGCACGCACTACGCGAGCCACAACCGATATTTTGAAGGCGGCGTTCCCGGGTCGCCTCATCTCTCGTTTTGGCGATTTGCACTGGCCCGCAAGATCGCCCGATTTAACTGTTCCAGACTTTTTCTTGTGGGGTTTTTGAAGTCCCGTGTTTACGTGAACATGCCAAAACTCTGGAAGCCCTCAAGGACAACATTTGACACGAGTGCGAGAATCTGTCGCCCGAAGTTCTCGCTGAAGTGATCTTCTCGACATAACATAATCAAAAAACCGAATCGAAGTTTTTCATTTAGAAAAAAAAAGAGAGCCAAACAACATCGGATGACATCTTTTGGTCCACTTGTTAAATGCTTCTCACTAGTTCTCTCTTAGTTTTTATATAATTGAGATTTCTTACATTATGACTTAATACTTCTATGGGTGGTAAAGTTGATAAGACTTTGATCATCGAGAAAAGTTAGGTGCTAGATGTTTCAAAGTGTCTTGTGCAATAGTTGCTGTTTGAAATATTTGTTGGGGCGAAAGTGGAGTGTTTTTGCGTACATATCGAACATTCTCTGGAGAAAAGCTTAGCCTTAGATCGTTGTCGCTAAAAGTTCTCTACAGAAGCCTTTGTTAAAAGGTTAAATAGGTTTTGCAGGGGTGTCCATTATCTAAATGCTCTTTTAATTTCGAAAAGGTATTAGTTAGTGACGTTTTATTTATTATTTATATTAATAATAATAATCTTCACGATCAAGCTGAAGATGTACTCTAACTTTTTGACCCTTGTTTGAGACACTTAAGTTCTGCATGTAGTGGTAGTAGTATATCATGGTATGTATGTATGTATAAAATTAAATAATTAAAACCGGACGAAGAGCGGATTATTTATTAATAGTGATTACTCTTTTGACGGTTGGCATCGCTTCTAGGGTAACTTTGTAACCCACTAAACACTTTGGGGTTCACAACAGGGATTACCACTAACACTGCTAAGCTCAAGTCGGAGGAGGTAGATGGGTAGGATTTTATTTAAAAGAAAAGAAACACTACTCCTATCTTTTTTTAAAAAAAGGTACTAATGTAGTTTATGGGCGCCAGGTTATGTCCTTAAAGATAACGTATTAAAAGAATACTGGGGAACACAGTGATGCTACCAAAACAGATAAAAGACTCAAACTATGCTCAATAAATGATAAAGGTTTATTCCCAGAGTACACTGTAGGTAAATAAATAAATAATAATTCAATCGAAAAAAAAATAATTAAACCAAAAAACCTTAAAATTTGAATAACGAATAACATCAAAAATAAAATTGCAATTGGAAAAAAAAATCAAAGCTTCTAAATCTTATCATTTAACAAACAAATAATGGAGTTCAATAATTAATTCAAAAAGTATATATACACAAAATTAAGGTAAACAGTAAAATATGGCAAAACTCACTCTGCAAATTCGTGGTATTTGTTCAGTTACTAGGAACGTAGCATTTGCAAATGTCACGTCCTTGGTTAACATTTGTTGGTGGTGAAGCAACTAACTAAAAACTAAAAAAGGAAATACAGGATGGGTAAGGCGACGTTTACCCTTATCTTTGACTATGACTACTCTAAAATAATAAATGAACGGATATTTCAAAATTTTCCTGTAGCAATTACGTTCTTTAAATGATTCTTCAAAAAAAGTTTTGTTTTCTGGTGGACGATGTTCACTAACATAAGATCTAGGATGATGTCAGAAGTAGAAATTCCCAAAATGGTTGCTATCAATACGGAACCGGTGAGCACACCACTCAACGTCGTGTAATCGACGACCCTCTGTCGGGCAGCAAACAGCAGTAACTCAAGATATCCCGTAGATAAGTCGCCAATTATTCCAAAAGATGCACATTATTGGGAAAAGTAGATCCACTCACCGTAACCGTAGCAACAATAAGTAAAATAAGAAAAAACTAAGAAAAATGCCAACAGTTAACTGTAACGACATGTGTGTGTTAAAGTGCAAAGCGCTATCTTGGCTTTATCGACAACGTGTGTTTCAAGTAGCAACAATGTTATTTTGACTATCCGGAAAATAATCGTCATTCATTGAGATAGTCAGATAGAAGGTTAAAGAAATATAGGTCGGGGCTACAATTCTATATAACATATTCCCTTTTCTAATGTTGCACTATAAATTTAATTAAAATCGCACAAATCTGCCATGACCAGCAACAATTTGCTCGGCTCAAAATTGACGAACCCCGGAATTACAATTTTAATGCAAAATATGTAGATATAAAGCCACTTTCACTTTTGCAAAGACTGATAAGAAGAATGATTTGAAAGTGGTATACCTAGAAGGCGTTCCAAATTTAACAACGATATTTCCGATCGTTACAACTGCAGTTAAGATCAATAATAAACACTTCGGAAATGAAAAAAAAAAGTCATTAAAACTAGAGAATATTTGTTTAAATGTAAACAATCAGAAAACTTTTGTGGATATTATAGTGAAGGAGGCTAATACTTCAACCAGAACTTTTCTCCTACCAACACAGCAAATGACTGCCTTTCAAAAAGTCAGCAAAAGAGAGGTTTGTCGAATTTAAAAAAAAGGCGGTGTTTTGTTTGAATCGTTAATATGCGAGTCAGTTATCGAGAATTGCAAGTTTTAACTCGATATGGTGGAACAACGGCGATTCGTAAACAACGATATCTTAATGGGGATGCTTCTAAAAAACTGGACTTTTATTTTCCCGACATCCAAAAATTATTGATGATATAAACGATGGTGATATACGGGTTGATAAAACTGAATCCAAAGTGTATAAAAGTTTATGTACTCCTGGTGACACGGGGTCAAATAACAACCTAATTGATTGTCTTCAGGACAGTAAACATAGACGGTAGAGTGATTGAGAATGAATTTTAAGGTAATATGCAGAATATTAATTAGTGTTCTACTGTCACAAATATGTTAAAATAATATTATTGTAAACTTTTCAAACCATATCCACCAAAAACAATTCCACACTATATCGCACAACAACGAGCAATTTTAAAACACAATCTGGACCTCTTTTGATAGCTGATGTATTTTGAATTCTTCATAAAAAAAATCTACGGTAGAAGGAAAATAATGATCGGCGTCCACCATACAACTAAACCAAATGGACGATACAGTGGTGACTACGAACGTGAAAAACTAATCTCAGATAAAGATAATGGCAGTATCAGATCATTCTGTCGATTGCATGTAAGTACCGCGTCTAAGTTCACGCCACTCTGTGGCATTTAAGCTTGAAATTGCTAGAAGTAATCTGCATTGTTATTCTCCCATAAATAATATGTGTAGACTCTATAATGAAATATCAGTGGAATTCTAATTTTGTAATTGCTTCTCTGTGTTTGTTGGTAGTTGTATAATTTGTACTCCCTATGTTATTGTTTTTACTATAATTTACTATTTTTTTACGTGTTTATTTAATAAATGTTGATAGACATGGAAGCACAAGGTGATTTATGACGTCGGGGAAAAACTTCACCGGGTGATTCCTATGAGTAATTGAAACAAAAAACTTCAAATAAACATATGTCCGAAAATGCTTTATAAAGGAGCTGTAGCCCTTCAAAATTTATTATAATGTTGAATGTGAACTCAAAGTAAGTGTTCGAAGTGTCCTCCTTCAGCACGAATCCAAACATGACAACGACGGATGAGTGAATCACTCACTCCAGTCAGCACATCAGCGTCATTTCTTATTTCATTTGCGGCGTTCTGTATTCGTTCCAGCAACTGTTCCCGGGTTGTTATTGGCACCTTGTACACAAGTTGGTGATCTTGGTGGCCAGGCAATAGAACCTCCATAGCCAATCAAATTTCCACTAAATAAGAAATACGAGGGCAGTTTGGAAATGATCTGGCCTTAACTAGAAAAAACACAAACGATTTAGTTCGATACACTTAGTAAGACAATTTTTAATTTTTTTCATCTCATCCGAATAGTAGGTACGTTTTCTTGAGCTCTTCAAAATAATGCGAAGTTTTAGCGATGACTTCATCGTTTGATGCAGAACGGGGTCCACCGAGCCATTTTTTAAAGTTTGGAAACAGGAAAAAGTTGCTGGCTGCAAGATCTGAAGAATACGATGGGTGGTCGACCAATTCGTAGCCCAATTCGTATAATTCTGCCATGGCAAATGCCGGTGCGTTGTCTTGGTAAAGAGCATTTTTACGTGCCAAACATGGGCGTTTTTGGCATCGAAACGGTCCAATAATGCTGCGTAGTACGCGCCAGAGATTGTTTTTCCTTTTTCTAAGTAGTCAATATGAATTATGCCTTTCGCATCCCAGAAAACAGTTGCTATCACTTTACCGGCCGACCAAGTGGTCTTTGCCTTCTTCGGCAGCCCTTCGCCACTGTTTTGACTGTTCTTTGGTTTCCGGTGTGTAGTAATGCACCCAGGTTTCATCAACGGTAACAAATCGGCAAAAAAAGTCCTTCTGATCATACTGGATCTGCTCCAAAAGCTTCTGCGATGTCATCACACGTTGGCGCTTTTGATCGATTGTCAATAAACGCGGCACCCATTGCATGGAAAGCTTTTTCATTTCCAAAAGTTGGTGTACGATGTTCCAAATACGTTTACATGAAATTTTTAAAGCTTCAGCTATCTCACTGAGCTTGATTCGACGGTCTGCCATAATCCTATCGTGCACTTTATTGATAATTTCTGGCGTAGTGACCTTAATTGGTCTCCCAGTGGATGGTTCATCAAAAAAACTCGTACGACCACGAACAAACTCAGCTTTCCAAAATTTTACTGTTGCTAACGATGGTGCAGACCCGCCATAAACTTCATCCTACTCGGGTTTGATTTCTGCATTGGTTTTCCCTTTTTTGTGAAGGAACTTAATCACCGAACGATATTTGACTTCGCTGGCTTCTGGCGTTTGTAAAAACCAAACTAACACACTGTTTTATTTGAAATGTTGACCGACGTCATGTATTGGATATCAAATGTTAAAACCGAGAGGAATTCGTTTTCAAGTAACGCCATCTGTCAACGTCTAGATCATTTCCAAACGGCCCTCGTAAGCCTGCTTTCATTAATTGCTTAATTTAGTGTTACATGTAGTAAACGTTGAAGGGCTGCAGTTCCGTTAGAAAGCCTTTTCGGACAAATGTTTATTTGAAGTTTCTTGTTTGAATTAATCATAGGAATTACCCAGTGAAGTTTTTCCTCGACGTCACAGATCACCCTGAATAATACCATTCGAATCGTTGTATATATTGATATTCATAGACTGTTTAGTCTGTTGGATGGTAATAATAGCTATTTATGTTACCAGTGGGAGCATAGCGGTTAGAGCGCCGGCGCGCTGGTTCAATTCTAGTGACGGCGAGAGATTTTCTCGAGCCAATTTAGAAGGTCTGCTTCCACCGTGCTTTGGGAAGGCACGTTAAGCTGTCGGTCCTGGTTACCATACTAACACCAAAGACCATATTTTGCTAACACCTTTGGTAACCGTTAAAAATATATCGCAGCCACTTCCAAACCGTTCTAGCCAGCGTGGAAGTGAAGGCCAAACTTCCCTATTATAGGGAAGCGGTGCTCCTACAAAGGAGCCATGAAGCTGTAGAGAGAAATGTTATCTGTCACGAAACGCATGATTTCACTGGATCCAAATGAAATTGTTTAAATTTTCAAGTTGTATGCACTAAAACCATTAGAGGCCTTGCAAGGATTGTACCAGACAATTGAAACGTCGCCTAAAAAATGACCACGGTGTTTTCTTGAAAGATACCACTACTTCCTTCTAAAAGAAGGTCCTAGATTATCTAAAAAAAATAATTCGATAAGTATTCTAAAACTATTCAAGGTAAAACAAATAAACTTCAAATTTGACTATTTTATTGAATCTGTCATTTTCAATGTCAATGCCAATGATTTAGTAGGCTACCAAATAAGGCATTTCAATGCGCTGTCAGATAGCTGTAAAAGACCTTTAAAAATGGCTACTGTAGGGCAACCTTACGTATAATTAGATGGATTTTATCATTCAGATATAGGATTTTAATATAGTTTATAATACGTTTAATTGATTTGTAATATACCATAATGCCAGAATTTGGTTGCGTAGTGAACTGTGGCAGTAGAGAAAGTCGTGCCAGTGTTAAGTTTTTTAGAATCTCTGTTTTTTGTAATTTTAAACAAAAATTGAGTTAAAATACTCTTTTACAGATTCTATAACTAAGTTAAAAGTTAAAAGTTAAAAAACAACCACTAAAAGTACAAAAATCAACAGAAATTTCACATATTCGAATGAAAACAAAGGTTTGTTTGCCCCACAGACGCCATTTTGGCAAAAGCGTTGACATGTCTTATAAGTTTGCCCGTTTTTGCATTCACTTGTCTGTTACACATTTTTTACTTTAATATGAATCATATTTTGTCGGGTACATAGGTATTTAGTGAGAAATATTATATTTTAATTCGAAAATGGTATGGAGGTGAATTTCAGTACAACGTTTCTAGATCTTACAACAAGGCTCAATGATAATGATATCATTTCTTTACACCTTTATCAACAATGAAACGTGTGCAGTTCCACATTTCGTTAGATGATTAAAAATTCTGTTGCTTATTTATTTATCGGTTGTTAACCTGCACCAAAAAGTGGATATGTCCTTATATTCTAAGCACAAGTTGTTGCTTATAGTCTACTGATTTGGTACGACGTACTTCCTTGCACTTAAAAAAGGTTTTATTATGTGGTTTGTAGAACAATAATCGGAATAGTCCATTATGAGTTTTTGGAATGGCGTCTAACTCTTACTGCGAAACTGTATTATGAATATCTTCAGAGAATATCTTTTATGACCAATTTACACAATGTAAAGATAACCCCCGATTGCGTTTATTTTTATGCTGATTTTAATCTCACCGCAAATTGATCAAATCTCGAACATTAAATTTTTCCGAATGTTACATGACTTGGTCTTTCTTTCAAGCTTATTCATCTTCAGACATTTTTAGTTTTGATTTTGTTTCCACGACAGGATTCTTAATCAAAAACAGGTATCAGTTGTTTGTTAATGTCTGTGAACATTTTCACCAATCACGAGACGTATTGTCTATGGTATCCTCATTTTCATGTTTGTTGTTATACTATATGTTATCCTCAGCGGAAAAAATAGTTTCTAAAGAACCCATGTGGGCAAAGTTGTATTTTTAATGTCCACTTTTTCTGGAAACAAATGCTAAAGAAAAGCCAGCATTTCAAGATACCTAATATGTAGATAGAACTGAAGAATGACCTGTTGTCACTGCTCTTTTTCAACAGTTTTCAGAAATCCTTCTTCTTTTTGACGAAAGTGATTACATTCTTTAATTTTTTTGGTGTCATTTGTGTGATGAATCACGAAAGTAAGACAATTGATATAAGGCTTTGTTAGTTGAGGTACAGAATCTAGAAATAGAGATTAAATTCTATTTAGTTTAGAAATTACAAAACAAGATTAATTTTGTTTTTTAACATTTTAGTTTTATACATGTAGATATAGATGTCTCTGAAAAACTAAGAAATACCAACAGTTAACTATGTAACCGCAATTGATTGTAATGTGTAATATTGTTTTGCATTTGAAGTTATCGCTTTGATGACGATATTGAACATTACAATCAATTGCCGTTACAGTTAACTGTTGACATTTCCTTAGTTTATACTATTATTTACGTGTTCTTTATACACCAGATGTCGTTAAGACACATATTTCACTCTCGGAAAAACTCTTCCATTAGAAGACTCCAATGCATCGTCTAATGATCTTTCTTATAGATGAAAGTGATTAATAAATTCTTCCTTTAGTGTAGGTACCTATCAGGTCTCGGATGTTGTAAATGAGTCATCAGCTATGGTCTCAAAAGGTCACCTAAAATATTGTCATTACCCTTAGGGATAGTGAAAAAAGTTTTAGGTATAGAAAGCACACTGACAATTACAAAATTTCTTGATTTTACCAAACAAATGACGTAATGCGTACTAGTGCGTTAATGGGATTCATTACCGCAGGCTATTTCAAATCATTGGAGTAACGCAAAGTAGTCATTGCGTCATCGATAAAAATTTTTTTTAGTAGAAATATTTTCTCAAGACGTTGAGTGAGTGGTAGATGAATTAGAGAATTCTTGAATGCCAACTTTTTCATAGAATTTTCGTTCTTTTTCATCATGAGAAAATCATTCTCCACTGTTCAAGTTAGTGCATTTAAACCACTAGAAAGGAACCTAATGAAACTGATGTATTTATTTACAATTCAACATATACATCTTAATCTAAATACAGATACACACACTGAATTATAACATTAAATACGTTACGAATATATCTAGAATTTCACTAATTTTTAATAATTAAATAATATTTACTCTAGCACATTGATGAAGGTAAAAGACTTTTCTTACATTTCATAATACATGTATAAAATAATACATACTTACACTAACAATTACACACAATTTACAAAGGTTTTTTCTTCCCTTAACATTTGGGAAAGTAAGGAACTCAAAAACTGCGACTAGCACATGACTCAACCGTTATTTCTTCAAAAATTTATTTTCGGCTCGTTGTTGTTAACGTTAATTTTTTTTGCAAAAGAAGCCAAAATTGTTGTTAAACGCTTATAAAAAATGTATTGGTCGTTCTGAACATTACGTTTGATATTGTAACATGGGAGCTGCCAAATTTGCGTGGTGCGTTGTATTCATCCTTAGGGCAGAAAGACTTTTGTTGTACCACTCGTCTTCGGCGGTCATTCCTGGAAAAAAAATTAAAATTACGTGTCGGGTTTATATTGAATCATTTTTCAATTACGACTTAAACGGATGTTCTTAAATAAATAAAAATAGAGCTGCTTTTAAGAAGTCATGTCTTGGCGGAAATAATGTAGTTTCCGGTAAAATGTACTGAGATTGCAGCCGGCGTCTTTAAGACGTTTCATTTCCGTTTCGAGATGGGATTTTGGTCAAACCGTAAGATGTAACTTCAAACGGATATAAATTACTCAAAGTTGTTTTAAAAAAGCATCTTTTTGATGCGTTAATTTTAATGTTTGTAAAGTGAACTTACCTACAGAATCTTGTCTCATACCAGCCACTGTGCTCATATTTGTTCCGTGCGTCATTGAAAACGATTGACCCATTCCCGGATAAGAACTTGTAGTCATCTGGAAGAGAAAGAAAATTTTAATTAATTTGCTTACGATTTTGCCGAAAACGTTTCAATTGTTTGTAGTTTTTTTTAGTTTTATATTGTAATCAGCTTTCCACATACTTATTATGCAGATAATGACTACATTTTAAAATCTTTGTATTTATATTATTAATAAATTGTAGGTGGATCCCTAGCAGAACTTAGGCCATCACTAAGATTGTGCCAAAGAATTATAACTCAATAACATCAAAGTTTTTTTATTATCCGACGTTTCGGTTGCTATTTGCGCATCCTTTTTTTTTAAGTTATATTATGAAATAAAATCAAATTAATACATTTTATTCATTCAGTGCCCATCATTAACTTCATAATTCTTCAGATACCTTGAAAAAAGTTGCGCAAATATCAACCAAAACGTCGGATAATGAAGTAACTTTGATGTTATTGAGTTAGAATCCTTTGGCCTAAGTTTCTGTTAGGCATCCACTTAAAATAATAATTTAAAGAGGAACATTTTTAACTAATCATTAATACATTTTTTAGATGGTTGATTTTAGGTAACAAGAAACTTAATGGAGCTGAGTTTGGTTATTGACAATATAGCTAGTACTAGGTTTCTATCGTATTAGAACGATATGTATTAACGCTGTAATGATCTTAGATCACGGTAACAAACTAGTCAGTATTTAATATTGCTAAAAATAAACTAGGTCGTATTTTTTATTACCACAACAACTCCCTTTCCAATGATGAATGATTCATCTCGATAGTTGTTATTTTGTTGCGTCGGGGTTTCGTACTTGTACTAACCAAATTTATCTGGAAAATGCAAGAACCTTTCAGATCGCGTCATGTCAAATGAATAGGTCATTGGATGTTGTTAAGTTTTGAAGATGAACGTGCACTGCTTAGTTTTAACAGTTGACCTTGATTTGAGGTTGAGTAGTAGAATTTTGGTGTGAAGAAGGGATGTTTTATCGGGGTTAATAGTGGATCTGTGGGAGGTTGAGTTGACAACACGAAATATGCGTTTATACTTGCTTGTGATCATGTTACGTACATTCGAGTCTAAATAAGGTACCGCCGGAGGAGGTCGCTAGATGTAAAGTAATGCTAAATTTGCTCAAAAGCACTTGTTTGTGTCACTTGACACTTGATGAATGTGAGTTTGTTTATTGGTACGTTGTTTATTTACATTCTAGAGTATCGTATTACTGCAAGATTAACGTGACACTGCTGCTAGTATACCTGATATGTTCTTATTATGTTAAAGTGATTGATCGACTAACTTTGTTCTTATGTTACAATGGAAGGTCTTGTATACAGAAAACATTGTTTCGGTTTTACAATTTACTAGCATAGGTAGGAGTATAAAGAAAAAAAGGAAATTATATATATCGTTAACTGTACCCTATTGCCATTCTTGCCGGCCGCTTACGTTAAAAGTCATTAGAATGAAAACGCAAAATTATTAACGTAAACGAATTATGAATAATCACTAGAGCATAAATTGGATGTCATTGATTTATAAAACGCCATATTGAATGAGAATAAATGTTAATAGTATAATCGGGTTACAAAACAAGGTTGCTACTTTGATAACCGCAACGGAATTAAAGTACGCTGAATGCAAAATTTTAAATCCACGGATAGGTACTACTATTTCCGTGTAGTATTTGCAAGTCTCCAACCAATACTTATTTTCCGCTTCCTCATTCCCACATCTAAATCTCGCTACTATTCTTTTCTTCTTCAAATTCACCTCCCTTCAAATACCTCGGTATTCCTTTATTTACCAATTTTTGTTTATATTTCCCTCTAATTTTTCCCCTCCTTTCTTGCTTCTAAATGTTTCTGTCCCTTTCCACAATTTTCTCTCTTATTTTTATTTCATTCCCCTCTTCTTTTCCTTTCCACCCCTTCCTTAAAAATCCTCCACTTTCGTAATACAGCCTCTTGTCCTCCTGTCCGTACCTTATCCTTCCGTTTCTTACTTCTTTCCACACTTTTTTCACAATCTCCCCTTCTCCTCTTTTCTCCATACCTTTCTCATATTTTATTGCTATTCTCCCGGCCTGTATTTTTAATTTTTCCATCTTTATTTCCTCCTCAACTATGTAGCCCGGCGTCTCTCTTTCCAACCCTAATATTCCTTTCCAATATCGCTTTTGCACTTTCTCCAACTTTTCCCATTCCTTCCATTCTCACACTTCCTGCCTGTATATCGTTACACTCCTTATTAGGCTCTTAAATAACCACCTCCTCTTAATTACGTCAATTCCAAACACCCTCTCCCCCAATCCCCACACTTGCCATATTATTCTCCTTCCTTTCCTTTCTAACTACTTTACATGTGCCTCCTCCTTATTGTCGTACCTTATTCTATAGCCTAAATATCTCATCTCATCTACTTCTTCTACTACCTTTTCTCCCCACTTTCATTCCTCTCTTTTCCTCTCCCCTCTTCTATTTTGAAAAACTAACATTTTTGTTTTTCTACATTTGCTTTTTATGTCCTATGAATTTTCTTACTGTTCCCCCCTTGTTTTCGCCACTACCATCACATCGTCAGCGTACGCCAAAACCCATACTATTACCTTTCCAATCACTATCCCCCCCTGCTGCCTACCCTTCAATGTCTCCCCAAGTCTTCTATATATACAAAAAATAAGCTTGGGATAAGTGGACATCTTTGTTTTAATCCCTTGCTTGTCCAAAACTCCCCACTCAATTCCCTCCCCAATCTCACACTACACTTTGTCTCCCAAATACTTCTTCTATAGCCCTCACTACATCCTCTCGTACCTTTTTTTTCCTCATCACTTCCCATAAGGTTTCTCTTTCCACATTGTCAAATGCTGCTTTAATGTCCAAAAATAAAGCATAAACTTTCCCACTTTTCTTCTCCAATTCCCTATTCACTATATTTCTTAAAACATATATATTGTCTATTGTTCTTATGCCCTTTCTAAAACCTATCTGCCACTCCCCTATTAACCTCTTTTCCACTAGTTCATTATTTAGTCTTTCTTGCAGAATCGTGGCATACACCTTATGTCCCGTGTTTGTAATACTAATTCCCCTATAGTTCCTTATTTCATTCTTTTACCCTCCCTTATGTACTGGACATATTATTGCCACCCTCCATTCCATCGGTAACTTATCTCCCCTCCATATCTTATTCATTATTTTTCTCATCTTCTCCTTCATCTTTTTTTCCTGTATACTTCCACTGTTTCCCCTGTATTCCGTCCGTACCCACAGCCTTACCTTTTTTTATTTTTATCGCTTTGTCTATTTCCTCTTCTGTAATTTCCTTCCCATCTTTAGCTACCTCCTCTACCTCTCTCATTATCCTATTTGGCCTTTCTTTTTACCATCTAATGTCCTCCTCCTCTCTTCCCCTCACACCTTGTTTATAGACTCCCATGTTTCCCCTTCCTTCCTCAAACTCTTTACCTTCTCTTCTATTTTTTCCTTATATACTTTTTTTTGCATTCGTGCACTCCTTTCTATACCTTGATTTTAACTTCATCAAGCTGTTCCTCTATCTTCTTATCCCCTTCTTTATTATGCGTGTCTAAGGTATGTATTTTCTTCTGTTCAATAACTAATAATACCTACTGTTTTCAAGTAATCAACAGCTCTTACTTTACAACAAAGCAAGTAACAATCAAGAGTGTAACTTGAACAATAATAAACAATGTCAAGATCTTTTATTTCAAACTTATTATGTGACATATTATTGAAAACAAAAAAAAGAGAGAAGTTATTTATGTGAAAATCCAATATGGCGCTTATTGAAAATGAGGAAACCATTCTTGCGATAATCTTTTTAAAAATATAATACAGCTTGCCTTCCTTAGTGAAGAAACTTTTGAAAAAGCAATTGTTAAATGCATCTAACCGGTAAGTCAATAATAGAAACGCTACCTACTACCGCTCCCAAGTCGGGGTAAAACAAAGTACCGGGCTCACACGTGCATTTTAAGACAAGTTGAAAAAGGAAAAGACAAAAAAAATTGCAATTAAAAAAAATAGATTAAAAAAAATTAAAGACAATAAAATATCCAACAACTTTTCTTTATCAGTTTTTTTTATACATAATATTGGTGGAGATATTGTTAAAACACTTAATGTCACGTGATAGTCATATCTCAGTAATTACTTATTAGATCAAAAAATAGTTTAAACAAAAGTTGTGTACAATTAAATTATAAGTATAACTTTTATTTGGAGAAAAAATGTGTAAAATAAATATTTTTGAAAATATTCCAAAATTTTAAAAATCTATTTAGGATAGTGATTATTTTGGCTTGATAGATTAAAATTATTATCTAATCAGATCTGCACTATTATAAATCAGACCGATATGCAAAGTTTTATAAATATCTGATAAATATAAAGATCTCGAGTGAAAATCAAATAATTTAAGTTAAAGAGAACTTTTTAAAAACTAGATCAATAATTATTTCAAACAAAGGAGCGATTAGATTTTTCATGAGAAAGTATATTTAAACAATTAAAAAACAATCCCACGTACTAAAAACGGTTTAAATAATTTGTTAGTAAAACTTTCATGGAAATAAAATTTTCCGTTTATGAATTTAACGATGAAACTGTAAGTGTCCTTCGTGTATCTTTTAATGCTTAAATTTATGAGTATATACACTAGAAGTTGGAAATGAATTCCTGGAAATAATATTAGTAACAGGAAATTAAAAAAACTGAGAAGAACTTATATTAAGAAGAAAAGCGAATAAGTATGAAGAAGAAGAAATGGTAATGAATAGAAAAGTTTATGTATAATTTAACAAAAATAATGTTTAAATTTTTAAAAAAAGGGAATAATTGATTTTAATAAAACTGGGATTTTGATTTAAAGGGTAATCATTTTAATTTAAGAAAAAAGTTACCATAGGTTGATTAATACAGAAAACCAAAGAAATACAATTTGTAATAAAATAAATGAATAATGAAGCGAAATATGTAATAAGCAATTAAATCAATTAATTAAATTGTATGAGAGTTAATCTAGATTTAGGTATATTATATTTACCAATTACCACTTAAATTAACGTAGAAACAAATTAAGCTTTTAAAGCTGTCGAAAATATTTACATTTACATTCAAATTCTACATTTTGGTAGAAATTTTTTTGAAAGTTCAAGGTAAGTGGATATGTCGCCACAGTTTTAGTTATTACCGTGACGCAGGTAAGTTAATTAGTTGAGGTCAAAGAGGTTGGATGATTAGTTTAGGTGTAAGACCGCATTACATCCCGTCGTGGTCGCTGAGCGACGGCCGGCGCTCGCCGCGACGGTAGACGTCGGTCTGTGTCGTAAAATATATGCAAATTCCCTTACGAATTAGGTTATCCTACGGTATAAACACAAGAAAGCTGAGAAAATATAAACGAAATTTGGTTCAGGCCAAAAATTGAATTATTACAATTTTTGGAATTGATTTTTTATTCATTATTTGTATCTGTGTCAATTCTGCACCCAGATTTTTCTAAATTGTTCTTTTGTGCGAGGATAATAGTTTGTCGAAAATGCAATTAATTAATTTTGAAATAATTTTACCTAATTAGCTACAGTTAACTAATTTGAGGTTTTGAGTTCAACATTTTTAAATTACTGTAGGTAATG
This sequence comes from Abscondita cerata, assembly GCA_030710515.1. NCBI lineage: Eukaryota > Metazoa > Arthropoda > Insecta > Coleoptera > Lampyridae > Abscondita > Abscondita cerata. The sequence continues at coordinate 235,595 of JALBCR010004308.1, read as the reverse complement.
GATGTGATATAAATTAGACAACTTTAAGTGACTTTAATATTGATCAAGTTTTACAAAGGCATGAAAAATGTCAATGAAAGTGTGACTAAAAGCTTGATACTTAATTATAGTATAGTAGTATAGATTTGACCCAAAAGAATGCAATTAAAACAAAGAAAACAATCTCATTTACGGAAAGTAGAAAATACTACTAATTGTAATCAATTCAATAAATACTACACTGCTTAAAAATCATAAGTACACCCCAGCTCGCAAACAGAGCCACACACAATGCCATTAAATAGAAAAAGAGTTTTGATTACAAAATAAGTTAAATTGAATGGGATTAAAAATGAAGAGAATTTTTAGTAAAATATTTTTTGTCTAGAATTTTCTTTGAACTAAAAATGCGTCTTAATTAAATTTAAAACAAAGTGTTCTTTCTGCAATACCTATTTTTGTAGTGTTCAAACGTATATTTCGGTAACGTAAGTTATTTCTTACAATTTTTAATTTAATTTAAAAAACTTGTCCTTTTTTGTGGTTTGAAAATTCAAACTTTTACGTAGAAGTGACCGACGTTTCGCCCGTCAAGCGGGAGCTTTTTCAAGGCTAAAATTTTATTTGTATGAAATTACAAGAGTATTTTTTTAATATAAGAATATACGTACAAAAGGATTATAAGTAAATACGTCACTTCACAATTTTACAATTGTTTAATTAACCATATTTTAACTAAATTATTCTAAGAACTACTGAGATATGTAACTTCCAACTAATAAACAAGATTAAACAAACTTGTAAAAATTGAAAATGTTTTTTATAAAACTTTTATTTCTTTTATAAAATTTTTTTAAAAACGCTCTTTGTTCAATAAAGTTAATAATCACAAAAATACAAAAATACATTTAACATCCATAAATAAATAGACATTACATTAATTAAAATTAACGTAATATAAAAATAGTACATGCCTCTGTAAATTATACTTCAAAATAAACGCTATACAATGAATGCAGCGAATTTGACTGATAAGGTCGTTTTTATAAAATATTTGCGACAATAGAAAGATAGTGCAACTATAAGTTAAGTTTTGTAAATTTTTCTTAAAATATTATTAAAGTATGCGTGTATTAAATACATCAATTAATGGGTTTTTATTTTATTTTCTTTAGTCTTCTTCTTGGAATTCCGCTCCTATCGGAGATTGGAAATCATCACCACTATTCGGACCTTATCAATCGCGCGTCTGAAGAGTTCTGCGGACGTGCAACCAAACCACTCCCTCAAGTTGCGTAGCCAAGAGATTCTTCTTCTGCCAATCGTTCTCTTGCCTTTTATTTTGCCTTGAATAATTAGCTTAAGGATGTTATATCTATCTCCTATCAGAACATGTCCTAGATATTCTAATTTTCTCCCTTTTATGGTGTTACTGATTTCTTTGGCTTTATTCATTCGTCGTAGTACTTCCTCATTTGAAACCTTGTCAACCCACGGTATTCTCAGCATCCTCCTATAGCACCACATTTTAAATGCCTCTATGTTCTTGTTGTTTTCTGACTTGAGTGTCCAAGCCTCCATTCCATACAATAGAATGGAGAATATATAGCATTTTAGTATTCTGGTTCTCAGTTCTAATGTTATATCTCGGCTGCAAAGTATTTTATTCATTTTATGAAAGCACTGCGAGCTACTTCAATTCGACACTTGATTTCTTTTGTATGTTCTGTTGTTTCAGTTACCCATGTGCCAAGATATTTGTAGGAAGATACCCATTCCAGTTTGTTGTTATTAATATTTATAGACGGTCTATTGTGATTTGTGCTTGGGTTTTGAAGTTGTCATGACTTTGGTCTTTTTAGGTTCATATCCAGGCCATATCTCTTGCAGGCAATGTTTGTTACCTCAACCAGATGTTGTAGGTCTTTCAGACTGTCGGCGAATATAACGGTATCATCTGCGTATCGTAAGTTGTTAAGTCTTTCCCCATTTATGACGATACCACCGGTTTCTTCTGACAGCGCTTCTTCAAAGATGCCCTCACTATATACATTGAATAAGAGAGGCGACAATACACAACCCTGTCTAACACCTCGACATATCTTGATCTCCTCACTCATATCTTCTCCGACTTTGACTCGTGCTGTTTGATGCCAGTAGAGATTGGATATTATTCTTATGTTCTTACTATCAATGTTTTTTCTTTTTAGTATCTCTAGGAGTTTTGTATGCTGGACTTTATCAAATGCCTTTTGAAAGTCGATAAAGCAGATGTACATATCATGATTCATATCTAGGCATCTTTGTCTAAGTACGTTTAATCCGAAGAGCGCTTCTCTTGTTCCTACGCCCTTCCTAAAACCCATTTGAGTGTCACTGATGTCTTGTTCTAAATCCTTATGAATTCGGTTATGTATGATCTTTAAAAATATTTTCGATGTGTGGCTCATTAGGGCGATGATTCTGTGGTCCGAACATTCTTTGGCTTTATTTTTCTTTGGCAGTGTTACGAATGTTGAGGTTAGCCAATCGCTAGAATTCTGCCCGTCTCATAAATGTTGTTAAATAGTTTCAGTAGAATATCTATGGAGTCCTTCCCTATGAGTTTTAGTAGTTCAGCAGGCACTTCGTCAGGTCCTGCTGCTTTTCCGGATTTACAGTTTTAATTGCTTGTTCGAGTTCCTCTCTTAATATTTCTGGACCAGTATACTCCACGTCTGGATTTTCCAGTTCTATCCGATTATCGTTAAAAAGTTCTTGTATATATTCGCTCCACCTTGCCAGTTTGTCTATCGGTTCTACAATCAAGTCGCCGTTCTTGTTTACCAACACATCTGGTTGTCGTCTCTTTATTCTCCCACTTATTTCCTTTACCTTCTTGTGCATATTGAAAAAATCGTATCTGTCTTGATAGGCTTCAACCTTTCGACATTCATCAAGAAGCCATTTTTCCTTGGCCTGTCTTATTTTACTTCTGGTCTCATTGTTTATGGTCTTATAGATTTGCACATCCTTGCCCTTATATTGGCCTCGTATCACCATCAGGTCCAGTATCTCCTGTGTCATCTATTTTTGTTCTTTCCCTTTATGGATTTCAAATATGTATTTCCTGTATCCTTCAGTACTTTTTTTATGTTTTGCCATTGCTGGTCTATGGTGATATTATTGTCATCGTTGTGTCTTAGTTCGTTTAATTTTTCGTTTATGTTCTTCTCAACCTTTTTGTACACTACGTTATCCTTCAGTCTTCTAGGGTCTATACGTTCCTTAGTTGTTTTTCGAATTTTCTTTAGTATATTGCTGTAAATGACGCTAAGATTGTTAGTGAAATTTACATTATCAGGGTGCTTCTTTAGCGCTATCATTTCTGATATGAGTCTTTTTTTTTAAATTTTGTTCAACATCTAAAATAATTGGTTTTTTGAAATTAAATATATGTCTAGTGTGTTTATGGTGTGTAGAAAGTCCTGTGTTTTTTTGTTTTTTTGTTACAATTGTATTGATGCTGTTTAATTCTGCAATCTAGTTTTTGTTTCGGTTGTCCAATGTAGCATCCGGAACAAAAATTACAACAAATCTTATAGAAAACATTAGATTTTTTGATGTACGTCTGTTTTGTCTTTTAAACATGAGTAGATGTTGTTGTATATGGTGTTTTTTGTTGTACAAGACTATTTTTATTTGATTGGTTTTCAGTACATTAATTATTTTTTGGCTGAGTGTATTGATAATTTTTTTGTAAGTAATTATTAGTTGTTCGTAATTATTAGAGTTAGTCAAATTGTTAGAATTGTAAGTAAGATATTTTTTAGAAGTTGTTTGTTTTTCATGTGCGACTCTTTCTTCCCAATTCGGTTAGTTTCTGTAAATAACAAAAGCGGACGAATCTCGGGCGCCAGATTTGATGACGAAGATTACTCTCCGTTTGCTTGTCGGGCAGCTACAGTGGATGTTAAAAATTCCAGTGCACTGATCGTCTAACAGGAAGCAGTTTGGAGAAATAAAGAGAATACACTAAAATTAATACTTCTTTATTTAATTGTTTACAAATACTTGCATCGACATTACTGCCAATAAAGTACGTACTCTAAACAAGTGGTATGATTGGTCATGCAAAAATTGCAATAAGAGAAAAAAAATATAATATTTTTTAAGGTTCCTGAGGTTACACCAGATAAACCTCATACTGTATGCATGGAGATTAATACCAATGAAGTTAAATCCATAGTAAATACTAGATCTCCATGGCTTAGCAACGTTAAAATGAAACTAATACGTCTGGGTAAATTTGAACCAGGCAAGACAAGACCGATCAAAGTTATATTGGATAACGAACTCACTCTTCATAACCTAACAAGTAATGCTAAGAAACTAAAAAGTGACGAAATTTACAATAAGGTTAACGTACCTTATGAGCGTACTCCGAGACAGATTCCATATTATAAACATTTAAAATCTCAATTGACTGATCTAATCAATGCTGGTGAAAAAAAAAATTGCTAGATAAAGTATATTAATGACGTCCCTAAAATAATAACTTTAAACTAAAAAGGCCCAACGGAAATGATTTTTTAATTTGTGAATGAACTATACTCTTCCTTAGCCGCAGGTGAATATGATATTGTGGCACTTCGTGAAACTTGATTGGAGCAGGGTGTGGCTAATCAAGAACTTTTTCCAAATCTAAATAGTATATCGAAAGGATTGCAAATTTAATATTGTTCATTAAACATCTGGTGGCGGCGTTTGTTAGATATAAAAAATGCATTCAGTTCTGTTATAGTTGACACTAGTGATTTAGAAACAAACTTTCCAACCATTGATGTTCTATTCTGCAAGATTTTAACATATTATAGGAATTTATAAATTTTAGTTTCATATATTCTGTCATCTAATTCTCTACATGATTTTGATATTTTTTTGAAGCTCGTCAGGAATAGACATTGCTATTGGATGAGAGGATTGATGTGTTGGCTGATTAAAATACACCAAATATTGTTTTCAATGATTAATGTGTTAGAAAATCTAGAACCTTGAATTACTTTGTTCCATTTTACAATTTCAAACAGCATAACACTGTTCTCAACCATAATGGAAGACTTTTAGATTTAGTTCTGAGTAATGTTGAATGTTGTGTCGTTCGTGATGAAAATCAATTAGTTGGAATTGATGATCATCACCCTCCCATAATTATTAGTTTTCCTAAAGTTGGAAGAACTAAGAAAATATTTGTTTTTAATTTGGATTCCACTTTTAACAGGTTTATTGCTTCTATCTAAAATCTCATATAGATGTCAATATTGCAGTAGATGAATTTTATAAAAAAATCCTTTTACAAAAATTACAAACGTAGATTTCCTTGCTGTGATACTGCACTACCAAGTGTGATACATCGTTGTAAAGAGAAAAAAAAAGTCATCTAGATATATTAAAATCCACAATGGCGTTCATAAGAAAAAATGAAGTTGACAGGTGTTTCTCCGCCATGTTAAAAATAATTGGAAAAATTATGTCATATTTGAATTGTTTGAATAATGTCTTGGTTAGAAATGTCTAATCTGATTAGTTTGTCGGCAAAAATTAAAAAACAAAATAAAAAATTTTCGTTTTTTTCGATATTTTCAAAATTATTGAAGATATTTCAAATTGCTTTCTAGATTGTGTAATTCAGCATAAAAATGCGCAACTTTGCCCCAATTTAACCGACTGTGTATCTTTTAAGATAAGCGAGATCCCCATAGTGGCACTCGAAAAATGTTTAATGTGTAATTCAATTTTGGTGTTTTCGATGTTTCTTACCATTCTTACAGCTATGTGTGAGTGAAGTAATAGTATGACAAAATTTGTATCTCTTTAAATAATATAAAAAATAATCTAAAATTATTTACACAAAATCGTCAATATGGATGAGATGAATAATAATAAAGTAATTCTGACTATGCAAAGATAGAAGAAACAAAAACGCAATTTACTTTTATACTAGGCGACTTCAGTGCTAAGATAGGTAGAAGGACTGACGTCTCGGAGGAATTTTTAGGAGTAAAGCAAAAAAAAACGATAAACTAAACGAAGAAACACATAGGATGTTAGAAAATATAAAACAACTCATAAGAGAAGATAATGGCAAGAAAAATGACAAAGAAGACATTAAACAATAGAAGAATAAAATAGTTGCCGGCTATTAGAAGAAAGCAAATGCATGAAAATCTTCCGAAAGGATACGGCATTAAAGAAAAAAATATTAAAACTAAAAGGAGAGGATGGAAGAACTATAACAGATAGAGATAAAGTAATAGAGCAAAACAATTATATACATCTCCAATAAAACATAAACAATCCAAACTCAGAACATCGAAAGCCAATAGAAGTTAAATATACATTTTACAACAAAGGAAAAATGGAAAAGCTGCGGGAGAAGATGGTATCTATCTAGAAATGTTAAAAAGCAGGAAACGCGCTAATTAGAGAACTAGATTGTTTACCAATTGTATTGAAAAAGTAAAAATTTCGGAAGGTTAGGAAATTGGAATCCTGGTATTGCTACATAAGAAGGGAGATACAGAAAATTTGAAAATTGAAAAATTTAATGCAGATGAGACTACCAAATGCACCTAAAAACAAAACTCTACAACCAAGCTAGTATATTACCAGTGGTAACGTATAGCTCAGAAACACTTGTTAATTACAAAATAAATTTCGTGTCAATCAAAGAGTGAGCAAAAGACGAAAATAGCCGATATAGTCGAACGAACAGTGCGCCTGAAATGGAACTGGACTGGACCGCAAGAAGAAAACAAGATTGATGGTTCAGCAAAACGATAAGATAGAAACCATGGGAAGAACATCGAAGCAGAGACCTATGATGAGGTGGTCGGATGATCTTAAAAGAGCTGATGACTTCTGTTGCTACAAGGAGCGCGAGATAAAAAAAAATGCAGGAGGCCGAAATCGAACATATTTATTTCACAGTCATAAGGATTTTTTGATTATTTATTGAAGAAAATATTTCTTGGTGATTGAAAATACTGATCTGAATTTTCCTATTATTTATAGAACGACTCAGCATGATAGTTGTAAAGGTATTGTTACTGTCATTTGATATATACAGCCTTTCCTATGCATGAACCAATTAACTCAAAAATCACAAACAGAAACGGTGGAAAATTGCATGAACAAATCAATTAATTACAAGCTGATCAAAATATTATAGAAAGTTAAATAATTTATTGCAAGAGGAGGACTACTAACATATTCTACATACCTTTATCTACTTTTCGATATATTATCGTTTTTTAAAGTTTGGTATGCTTTTCAAAAAAATAAATCCAAGACTACATGATTGGATGCACGATCTGGACTATAACGTAGATGATCCATTTATTGTTTCGATTATGGAAATTGCTCAGTACGGTGATGGCTCTCATTTACAAATGGATTTTATTGTAGCTGATGAGGTCACTATGAGTGTAAGTTGTTATTTTAATAAGTGTTGCGACATTTACTGACGTCTCGTGTTAACGTAACACGTCCGAAAATGCATTCGCATTAAAGCAACTTTGTCGACAGATGTCATCATTATCATCATCATCAATCAGCCATTCTTTGTGTCCACTGCTGAACATAGGCCTCCCCTAGTTGGTGCCGTTTAGTACGGTCTTGAACTGCTCCAATCCAGTTGTTTATAATACGCTTTATATCATTTGACCACCTGGTTGGCTGTCTACCTCTGTTTCTCTTATCTTCCCGTGGTCTCCATTCCAGAATTCTTTTGGGCCATCTGTCGTTGTTCAATCTGGCTATATGCCCTGCCCATTTCCACTTCGCTGTTGTTATGCGCTTTACTATATCACAAACCCCTGTTTTCTTCCGGATATAAACGTTTGTTAGTCTATCGTTCAGTTTCACCTCGAGCATTCTTCTTTCCATTGCCCTTTGAGTTACCATTAGTTTATTAGCTGAGCGTTTTGTTAAAGTTAATGTTTCCGCACCATACGCCAGTACTGGCATAATACACTGGTCGTAAACTTTACGTTTTAAACACATAGGGATGTCACTTCTGAACACATATTGTAGTCTTCCGAATGCTGCCCATGCAAGCCCAATTCGTCGTTGTATTTCGTAGGTTTGGTTATCTTTTCCAAGTTTTATTTTATGTCCCAGGTATTTATATGAGTAAACTTCCTCAATTTCTTTGCCATCTACCTTTATATTATTACTTAGGACAAGATTCGTCATTAGTTTTGTTTTGTTAAAGTTTATCTTTAATCCAACCTTCTCTGTGACCGTTTTAAGTTCTTGTATCATGTAGCGACAGATGTGTAAGCAGCTAAATAAGTCGATTCTTCAATCATCATAGCCAACTGAGATTGACACAAAATAACAATCTCGAATCGCCTGTTGCAAGTTTGCAAGATATTATACAATACTAAATAAACATTGAGAATCACTCCACAGCTGTTTCGTTTCTGTGGGACTCTTCAGGAGTGAAAGAATTTGAGTGTCAGTTCACTATTGTACAAATGCGTGCTGTCGACTATATTCCTTACTGGAGGGCATGTCATATACAATAAATATTTTATTCTATTGTATTCTTGTATTAGTGTGAATGAAAGTATACACTATTTTGTTGTTGTAGTGGTGTTGTTTCTACATTACTTGCTCATAACAGAAGTGTTGGTTTTGGGGTACATAAAGGTTTGTTGAAAAACTAACTTTGATTTTTATTCTGTAGGTTTAGAAAAAAAGTGCGCGTACCTATACTAAAAAACGCTAATAACAACTATGCATAAGAAACTTATACAAGTATTCTGAAGGAGGGAAACGTAACATTACACAGGTAGTAAAATTTGAATTTATTTTTTATCACATTGTTTCAAAATTTTCCAGAGTAAACTATATATTGGTGGGTATACCAACGTGCCCGAAAAATAAAAAATTTAGTCGTCCAATAAATAACATTTTCTGGAACAACAACCAATGAATTAGTGAATTCGTTTTGGAATTTTTAAATTTTTTTTGTATACGAATTTGGCGCCAAAACTAATTAATAGTAAAATAATTTCGTAACCACATCTATATTCAAGTTATAAGGTGTTGAAAATAGTTTTCATAAAATTTTGTATGGATATGTTTTGGAAGTTAATACATTCCAAGAATCTATTTTTATATCTGACTCTCATAGAGGTCGCTAGTTACACGGTTCATATTGATTAGTTCTAAACATAACTCTTTTGAGGTCAAAAAAAACGCACGTCAATTTCCTTTAGTTTTTTTTTCGTGTGTGTTTTTTGGGGGTTTTTGGTGCAAATATAAAGTATGGAAGGTGATCAGTACCTTACAGTACTCCATAGTCAACAAGAAAAACATGGTGGTTTTCCTAAACCTTGAAGTAAATGCTTTGCCAAGACGAACCAATCCACTATTGCACACGGTTTAGTCACTACACTATACAGGTTTATACTGATCTTCTGGAGCACCATATATAACACTTACATCACAATTCAATATTTAAATGGATCATACGATTAAATAAATAAATCTATTTTTTAATAATAAAACACGTTAACACTATTCTAATGCTATTTTTTAGTGTTCTACCTACCATACTACCATATCAATGGGACCATCTTTTTGAAACTTTCTGTATATTAATAGTATTATTAAAATATACAGGTTGTCCTAATTGCCATGTACCACTATTGCTATCTCGGTTACTAAAAGAACTACATGGTTGGTCAAATTATACATAATGTGCTGTGTGTGGGGGAAGTAAAAAACCTGGTTTCAGATTTAAAAAAAATATCTCTCGACCTACGGGGTTTTTCGAAAAAATTGCTTAAAACTATTTTATCAAATATTTCAAAAGTATAATTTTTGAAAAAAAATTTTTGGATTTTGACGTTCACCAATTTGGTATATTTTAAGAAAAATTGCCACGTCTAGTTTTCGAGATATTACCATCAACTTGCCAACCCTTACCCACCTTAGTATTTATATGTAATAATATTGATTAATAGTGTAAACATTATAGAAGGTTCATAAGAACTTAAAATATAACAGCACAGTCATTTCATGATTCATTCCATCCATAATTCAGTTTCGTCCGTTAAATTAGGAATGTTTACTAATCATTCTTTTAAACTTCGTTAATTATTATTTATTATTTAATCGTATGGTACATTTTAAATATTGTATTGTGATGTAAGTGTTATGTATGGTGCCCTAGAAGATCAGTATAAACCTGTCCAGTGTGGTGACGAAACCGTGTGCAATTGTGGATTGGTTCGTCTTGGCATTGACATTCCTCTACAATAATAATAATAATAATTCACTTTTAATAAAACCCCAAATGGAAAAATCCATGACCTGGAGAGCCAACGTATTGGTCCGTAATTTCCGATTTACTGATTTGGTTTGAAATTATTTAAAAATTTGGTACAACGACGTTTTCTGTGGCCGGGTGCACCATCGTGCTAGTAGTACTCAAAGGCAGATCATCCAAAAAATCTTGTAGTTTATTTGTAAGAAAATTATTATAGGTCAATCTTGCGAGAGTTTCTCGGAAGAAAAAAGGATCTACTACCTTTCGGCCATTTATCAAAGCTCTCTAAAAATGTCGTTTCTGTTTGAAAATTCTCATTTTCTTATGTCAATCGATAATGCAAATTTCTGTTGTACCATCCATTATTGCAAAAACAGCTTTCACGCGGACTATAAAATATTTTGGCAAATATCAACGTCGCGCATCCAATGTCTTAACAACCAATGGCAAAATATTCTACGTTTTCTAAAATCCGTTGGAATCAGATGTTGCACTTTCCTGCGTCGATAGGGTCTGAACTTATGACGACGCAAAATTTTCTTAGACACTCTTGTTTCTTTTTCAATTTCTCTTGGGCTGTGCATATTGTAAAATATTTTTCAAATTTTCAAAATTACCTACGCCCAAATCAAAAGTGGATGAAACGTACCTAATACATTTGTTTCATCTTCCCCGTTCTCTGACGTTACAGTTGCTCCTGGTTTAGAAAGATTTTTAAATGATCTGTGTAGTAACAAATTTCGCTGTAGCCTTGTAAAAATTTTTCGATTTGGTAAGCATCTTTAGGAGTACGCATTTTAATACATTTGAAGCGCTCTCTCAGCATTTCAAAATGCTTTTGCATAATAAAAAATTAAATCTAATTTTTCACAATTGGAAAACGCTGTTATGTTAGTTTAAACTTATTTTGCCAGATGAATTACGTATCATAGACTTTTATAAGCAATTGTTTCTTGTTGCTCTTCTAAACGACCTCATTTTAAAAAAAACTCAATAAAACTAAAATTTTAATTTTTTACCATTGAAATATAAACAAATATGGACAATAAAATCAGAAAAAAATTTTTTTAAATGGAATAAAAAATACATGTCTGTATTTAAAAAGGTAATATTTTGAAAACTAGACGTGGTAAATTTTCTAAAAAAATACCAAATCGGAGAATGTCAAAAATCCAAAAATTTTTTCTTTTACAAATTTTCTCTAAAAATTATATTTTTTTAAATATTCAATAAAATAATTTTAAGCAATTTCTCGAAAAACCCCCGTGGCTAAGAACAAAATTTTTTTATTAACAGGTTATATATTATGCAACATGATTGTATAATTTTTGTAACACGTAATAAAATAAAACTTATTAGATAATAAAAATTTTATTCAAGGGGATTGATTGAGGTTGGGTTTCAATAATGCTGGCAGCGTTTCCGCGTTGAATTGCGATAGATAAACGTTGGTAGAAGTAGAATTTAGCCCTGTTATCTCCTGTTTCTTTGATCAAAAGTGTACCTATTCCTTCCATAGAAGATTTGTCTCATCTGCTCAAGGTCCTGAAATTTGAAAAGCTAGTGCTTTGACAATGAAATGTGAGGATTCAATTTGTATGTATTTGTCATGTTTCCGTTTGCACGCTATCTCTGCTGCTGCTCCTACCTTTTCTAAGGTTTTTGATATGTATGAGTCAGCTAAAGTGTCAACACAAGTGCAGTCCCAAACAAGTTTCTTGACTTTGGACCATGGCATTAATGTTGCTAAATCAAGTCTCTTTCCATCATCTCGTGCTAGTCCTACAGGTTCCAAGGTTGAGGGAATTTTTAAAGTTGATAATGAACGATGAATAATTGAGTTCATTTAGCTATGTCTTGGGAAGCGCCCTTTGCTTATTGAACATGATAGTCCGTGATGGCCAAATTCGTTGACAGTTTTGTTGCATTGGCATATTGAACAATTTGCAGCCAAGTGGAAGGGGTACGCAAGTTTGGAAGGTGAGGTTGTCCATTAATGTGCCAACATTTTCGGATGGAATAGCGTGGAGTCAAGCGCCTGATTCAGGTTCTTTGATGGCTAATTGTCTTGCGGCATTTACTTGATTTGACGAAGAGAGCGCCCCATAAGCCTCTCAATGTTAATAACATCCCAATTTTTCTGGGAGTGTGGTATAGGAGGAATGCTATTGTTCAGATTGTTTCAAGCAATCAAGGCGTCTTCTTTGAGGTTGTCAGGAATCGTAATGTTCATAAAATGTAATACTTGAGAGATCAGATTTTGACAGCCATGAGAAGAGCCTAGGAAGGCTGGGAGAGCAATGTCACTAATTTGTATTATTCCTAGTCCACCATATTTTATTGGGAGAATAGCTCAATTCCAGTGTGGCGGATCTAACTTTAAGTTCATAACGGATTCCAGTGTTGTTTTAAAATGATTGCTTAAATCTTTCATCAGGTCTGTGAATTTCCGAAAAAGGCTTGTTTTGACTAGGAAAGCTAATTTTGGGATATAGAAACAATTCTTTATGAGAAAGTATGCCACGTGACTATCAACTTTCTCCACACGATTAGGTAGTAATTTTAGTTTGTCCAGGCTTTTTCTTGTAATAGATTCGAGGTTGTCTTCATAAATGGAGGCTCCTAATAATTCTATATTCCATTGGTTGTGATGCTGATTCCCGGTGATATAGCATTGAATTTTCTTACAACCTCCTCGTCTGGCTTTCCAGATGGCAAGAACAATTCGCATTTTGTAGGACTGACTGTTAAACCAATATCACTAGCTTTTTAGATGAGGTTTGTAAAATTTTCTAGGACAATATCTGGCGTGTCAGCTAGTGTTGCGTCATCCATATACCAAAGGTTCAACTCTGTTTCTAAAGCTTGGACTATGAATGTACAGCTAGGCAGAACCACAGGGGTCGCCTTGATGACATCCTACTACTGACTGGATAGTTCTATCTCCAAAAAAGAGGCTGGACGGTTGATGATAAGATTGATTGAGAAAAGGGAAAAGTGATGGTACGACTGATTTAATTTCTGTTAGCATCTTATTACAATCCACAGAGTTGTACGCGTTTTAGAAGTCAATTTCAAGCAGGATCTTGTTTTTGTATGGGTCTTATGCCTCCGTCCTTCTTTCTCAATGCGCATAGAGATGCTCCGTGGAGAATGTGAAGAATATCCGGATTGACTTTTTCCGACAGCATCAAATTGTATAGCTCGGTGATCGCTGTGAGAGCTCTTTTTTCTGCCTCGCCTGCTGAATGTGATATTAGGTTTTTTATATATTGTGGCCTGAAACCGTCCAATCCTGGTGCTGATCCGCAGTTGAAGGAATTTATAGTTTTTGATATACTATCTTCGTTTACAAGTAGTAGATCGTAGTTTGGTTCATCGGGAAAAAAGAGAGTCCGTGTGGCTGTTGGATGTTTTATAAGTAGAGCGTTGTAGGTTTCTTCGGTGAAAGGTTCTAAAAAATCGTCAGAGCTTAGTATTCTAATAGCTCCTTTTGTGTCGTTGTTTCTTATTTTAGCTTTCACTATGTCTTCCAAAAAAGATTTATGCTTATTCCGTGTTTTAGAAGAGGCCATTTGTGATATTGTCTTTTATTTTTGAGGTGAGTGATTTTTTCTTTGTTTCTAGATCCACGTTGAATGTCCGATAAGAAAAAAGGAGAAGTGCTGACCAAGAATTGATAGAGTTTGATTTAATACAATCTTTCACTATTGAAGTGAATGCATCTGCGGCCGAATATCGTGCTCCCTTTGGAATGCGGCGTATGGTGGAAATGTCTGTTTTTGCTGTGACTAGTTGAGAAATTAAGTCTTCTATTGGTTTTGCGCGTGTATGGCAGTTCCCTGTACATTGCGGGCAAAACCAGGGCAATTCATCATTCTGCCTAATGTTCGGAATTCTTTCCAGGGGATTTGGAGGCATTTTCGATGAAACCAAATGTTGCAGTGGTCACAGCATATGGAAGCAGTTTTGTCGTTTTTATTGTTGCAAATCCATAATTCTTGATGATCGATTGTTGGTCCGATGGTCGATCCTCCAGTGGTAGTGTCTGAAGTTCACCGCCAGGGCGGAGGCGAGAGCAACAACGGATGTGATGATGGGGGCGGTAGTGTTTGCATCAGTTACTGCTTCAGATGTTATTGACGGTTCACTGGAGTTGTCCGTAGTTGTGGTGGGAGTGGGGGTAAGTAACGTTGTCTCACCATCGGGGGCTTCTTTCTCTTTTATTGTTACACAATGACTTTCAGACTTTGAAAGTGACACATCCATTTTTTTGTAATTTTTTTAATCAGATTTTTGATATCTCCTAAAAACTTCACATTTTGTCTAATTTGACCAATTTTGTAGTTCTTAAATTCGTTTTTCCTCACTAGCGAGGAAAATAATGTCGTGTTACAAAAATGTCTTTTTAAAAAAATGTAAGAATGTGTTATTAGAACTATATGCTCCTAGTTAAACAATTTAATTTAGTATTCAATCAGGTTTGTTTAATTTAATACTTATATTTCGACTCATAAAAATTACTAACCTACATTTATTGGTTAAAATTACGCGGCTGCGCTATGACAGATTGAGACCACACCGATACTACAGATTACTGTAGCGAGACTATTGGGACCCACCGATTAAATATTACTTCTTTCATTAGGTTGTTCTTTTGGGGAATGTCGTTAAAAAAATGTTGTGTCTAACACATGAGGAAAGTCTTTTTTTCTATTTCGCAATTTCTATAGCTTTGTTTCCGTATTGTACACGATACCGAAATAGAAGCTCTTTCCGTACTGTTTAGAGATTTTATAAATTTTAGTGTATAACCAAATAATTTACAGTTTTAATTTTGACGTAAGAGAATTAAGTGAGGTTTTGTTTGGATAGTTAAGTAGATTTTAATATTCAAAGAAAATTTAATGTTAATTTATGAAACAAAACTTAACAAACAATATTCTTCCATCGACCGCGCATTTATGACTTACATTAATGTAAACAAAATTGATTTTAGTATAGGCAACTATACATACATATTTTCGTTTTATCTTCAATGAACTACAACATGAAAGTATAAATAAAAAATCTGTCGTAATTTGTAGAAAAGCAAATTTTAATAATAACAAATCGACATTAATCTACAATTGTAATAAATCTTGAATTTGTTCACAATGATTTTTAAGACATTTTTGTACTGTATGCAACATTCCAATGATAACGTTTAATAACATGTTAAGGGTGTTCAGCTCAACTATTTTACAAACTATTCTCTCACGTAGTTCTTCAATATTATTTACTCATTGTTCAATAGTTAGATTCCTTAAGGCTGTAAGAAAAAATCAAAACTATAAAAAGTAATCCGACTTCTGAAAAGATCTTTTGGAGGTGAAGCAGAACCACTTTAACAAAATGTTTTTTTGTAAACTCTACATGCACGTGTTTGTGAAATTATAGAACGGTAAATGTAAAACCAAACTTCATCGATCCGACGATTGATACCTCTCTTCGGTCGGTCTGCAAACTTTGTCTTCGTGCGACAAAAAGTGTTGTTGTGACACTTGTTTTTCAATATACTATTCCACTCTCACTTAGGCTTGAGTGGGAAAAAAATCGCTTTCCTCACTTGTTAGACAAATAACTATTTTGTGAGATCAACAGTTTTTAAAAACACAATATTTTATTGAACAGTGTTTTGTAGTAAGTACAAGTTGCTTTTTTATGGTAACATTCTGTAACCGTAAAAATAAATAATTAACAATTAAAACAAGAGTAACGGTTTGAATTGTGCAAGGTCGTTACTTTTAGATGATTTTGGTTTTTGTACCGAAACACTCGGTTTTGTTTGTAAAGTTTTAACGAATTTTATTATTTTTTCAAATTAGTATTTTCAATCCCGGTGACTTGTTCAAAAAATTGCCAAAATCCTACCAATTTGACAATTCATAATTTTGAAATTCATTCAACACACGAGTTGGTATTCGGTGAGAAAATCTAATATGATATACGTATAAATCTGTTATTGTTGTTTATAACCCTTGTTTTCACTTTAGCTATAAAGAGTAAGTATTATTTTTATTGATTTTTCTAAAGTTTATATTAATTTTTCATTAAAATACTTTTCGTAAATATGTAGTTTTAAAATAATCCGTACACTACTAAATTTACTAATTCTGGTTTATATTCAGTATCTGAAGCATATTTACTCATTTAAGCACTAGTTTAAATTATATTACAGTTTTTTTGAAACATATAGTGATGAATGCATCCATTAACGCATCAACAACTGCAATTGAGTGCTATTTCAGCAGTAACAAAGCAACTTGTCGAGTAATATTATTTTCAAATAAAAAGTCCGTACCTGTGGATATCTATTAATAGCTGTAGGATGTGGATAGGGCTGATATCCTCTGGCAGCGCCAGGATAAATATTTCGCATCATTGCGCCATTGCATCCAGGAAGGACCGAGGGCGCGAGCGCCTTCTGTAATTGTTTTTCTTGTTTTCTGTATTTGGCCCTTCTATTTTGGAACCATACCTGCAGAAAAAGAAAATTTGTAATTGAAAATCTCAATTTGAATTTATGAAGGATATGAATAACTCAACTTGTTGAGGGTTTCTTAATTGAATTATGTGTTTAATTAAAAAAGTAATTAATCAATGAAGGTTTTTTTTAGTTCTTAAAATTTTTAACCAATTCTATTCGGAACTGATTTTAGAACAAAGAACGAAAGAACCCTCTGACAAAGCTACTTATAGCAACACGGGGACAAACAAAAGGAGGCGATAAGGTCGCAAAATATGCATTAGGTTGTCTTAAAGAGAGCCGCTCGGAGTCAGTTGTTTTGGGGACTTTTGGGGATGGCAGAGGGTGGTTCATCCGCTAAAGGCGGGGGTAACTTCATTACGGATCCATTTGATGGAATCGAGGGCGGCTAGGACGTGCTGCGCGTCTTCCGCGGTACAGTCTGCACATAGATCTTGCGAATGCTCTTTGTTTTGATAAATATATCTTACATTATTTTCTATAACGCTTTTAAGAAATTTGATGGGACTAGCTTTTGAAGGGCGGAATTTTAAGTTAAAATAAAACTACGCTCCAGTAAAAAAAAACTTTAAACAACAGTATAAAAAAATTGTCTTTAAAGTATTTTGTTAGAAGGACGTCCGCCCTACTTAGAGCTTATACAGAACGATCACTACCCGGTAATTCTGAAACGCCATTAAAACATCAATACATCTGCACACGGTTTAACATGAAGGAAATTGAAGCTTTCTCTGCATTTTGCCGTTTAAATGACATGCCGCGACTTAGCAATTAATTTTTGTTAGATAATAATTTAACTAGTTATGAAAATGTCAAAACTGAATAGGTTATGTAGTATTTCAGTAGCATTATTAATTTTATTGCTTTTTTTGTTATTTATCAATACTACCATTTTATTTTAGGAATCTATAACAGTTAAAATTCGTGATGACGTAAAACTTTCAACATTTTTAATTAAAATAAAACATAACCAAACATTATCAAAATCTGCGATAAAACGTGATTTATAGATCTATACATAATTAAATTAAGCAGCATAGTAAGTAGCAATAAAAACAGAATTGTAACAAAAAATTACAATTAACTTAAACCTCTCAAAGAAAGAAAATTAAGAAACTTTGTCAAACTTTAAAACAGTAGAATTCCACTTTGGGGTTTTTAATTTTCTAATCAAAAGCTTAAATTGTTTGTCCAATTACCATTCCTTGCAAGCAAGTTAACAATCCGTAGGTAGTCTTAATATATTTATTATAATTTTAAAGACAAGGAGTTAAGACAATTGTTTAAGTTCAAAGTAAAAGTTGTTAACGAAACAAAATAATTTCGATAAAAGCGATAGTTTCTAGTTCTATCCATGATTAAATTAAGCAAAATAAATAGAAATAGAGGAAGAAAATACCAAAAATACTTAATTAAAAAATTAAATTATAACATACGTCTCTCAAAATGGTAGAAGTTTTGGAATGAAGACTTAAAATGTTTATTGTTCATTGTCACTTCTTTGCAAGCGATTGTAAAAGTTAATCGCATTTTTTTTCAAACTTTAGTAAATTTAGCCTAATATCCACTATATTATTTTACCTTTTTATAAGCAGCCGGTTGCTATTGTAGCAGAACTAAAAGTACTATCAAAAAATGTCTCATTTTTTGCTTGGTTTTGGTCTGTAAAAACATTTGTAAATAATAATAAAAAGCTTTAATCGCGTATAAAAATAATATATCGGGCAACAGGTGGGAAAAGTGACAAACAAGTAAAAATTGCGGCATAAGACCTCTGCTCGAGTGCTGCAGTCACACTAATCAGAAGTTGCTATTTTTCTACTATTTCTACGATCAGATGAAATGGATTTTGTTCATTAATATGATGTGATCATTACATATTCTTTCAAAATAAAAAATTGATTAAAGTTAATTTGCTTGCAGTTGCACACATGGTTGGAAAGTACTTTATTTTTAATCAAAAATAGGAATCACGAGCATTGCGAATTTTCATTCTTACAGTGTAATAAACTATGCTTTCACCATTTTAAGATACAAATAATTATTATTTGCATTACCAATCTGCCACCGCTATATTGTTGCACCAATATGAGAAAAATTTTCTATCTCTAGAGCTAGAAAGTAACACATCTAAATCGCACCGGTCTAGAAGTGTGCCAGAATATTTTCAATCCTAAGAGTGATAAGTTTGATTTCAGAATTGTAAAATTCTATGTTGGTCTTAGAGAAATAATTATTCAAATCGATCTCAAAACAATATATTGTATATTTCTGTATTTAACGACATTTGAAGAAAAAACAACATGTGTTATTTGGACAAAAGCAACTTCTTATGACACTTTTGTAAATAAAAATAAGACTGAAAATTATTTTGACTTTATCTGAAAAACCTATGGGGGTGTAACTATCATTATTAATTGAAAGCTTACCATTGCTGTTTTGCTTAATTTGGATGTACCTACAGAAAATACAAAGGAAATCATGGAACGGTTAATTTTTTGTTTCATAATTTCTGTTCTGGCTTCAAAAGAAAAATAAATAAACTGGTTAGTCAACGTTTTGTTTTAATTGGTGATAGGCTCGATAGAAAAGGTTACTATAGTAAATCAGTATAAAGTGTGCAGCGTGTGTGCTCAAAAAATAATATAAACGAATGAGTCCTCATACTACACAAAAATATTGCACAAAGTTTCAAGGTCGACTAAACATTTGTGATGGTAGCACGATGAATCGCGTTGTACTCACTCATAGATGGATACGATTCTTGGGCCAGTGCAAAACCTGATGTTGAAAGTAGCGTAGTTGTATTGTGTGCAGTAGGTGTTGAAGGAGTTTTTAAATAATAAGAACAGATGTAGGTCAGGAACTATTTGAAGAAGCGACCGACTCATAGTCATCGTAACCTATACTTTGCAAACTAAGTTTGGAACTTATACTTTATCAAAATTTTCTGAGAATAAAATGATTAAATATTGCTCAATATTTTGTCAGTCCCTTCACATTGCGCTCTCATGTTACAATATATTGACGAGTCCGGAGAACTGTCAGAAAACTTTTGAACGCCCTACAAAATATTGAATATCCTTTTTTCGCAATAATCGCCCTCACACACATCAAATTTTTGAGCGAGGGCTCCTAGAGTATAAAGAGTGCGACCCAATTTATAAAGTTTTGATAGAAGAAGTGAAAAAAAAGAAACTGATACATTATAATGCAGTCATTGACAGATTGAAAATAAAATTTTACAAATCTGTAGATACCGCGACTCTATGAATTCATTATATTGTTATATTATATAACAATTCGGTTGCAAGAATCTGATATGTTGTCGCAAAAAAGCACCAATATAAAAATATTAGCGACCACAATGTTTCTTAATTTTTTAATGGCTCAAAGTACGAAATAATCAAAACCCTGACAAAACGAGCTCTAAGAGTTTGTAAATCGGAGAACCTTCGGGCGGAACTCAAACAATTAAAAACTACCTTTAAGGATAACGGGTACGCCAAGAAGGAGTTTGAAAGATTAATGATGTCCGACAGATCAAGATCAGCAAAATCCGATGGTTGATCTTACTACGACTCACGCATATCATCCATACATATCCAACAGAGTGCATAGGAAGAATTCTAAAGAGACCCAACATCAAAAGTATCTTCAGCTCAATTAAGAACAAAAGAGATTATTCCTCAGCAGTCGAAGTTTACCGTATATATATATATATATATATATATATATATATATATATATATATATAAATAATAGTTTTTCGACATCTAGTGTCGACTCGTGAAAGCGTTCACGTACGAAAATGTTAGCAACTTTGCCGACAGGTATGTAAAGCAGTTACATAGTCGATTCTTCAATAATCATAGCCAACCTAACAGTTGGCAAGTATAAAAATTTCGAATCGCCTGCAGTAAAGTACGCAAGGGTTGTACAATAGCAAACAAACACTGAGAATCACCCGACAGCTGTTTCGTCCTTTTGGGACTCATCGGGAGTGAGAGAACTCGAGTGTAAGTTCACTATTGTACAAACGCTGTCGACTATATGCCCTACTGGAGGGATCACAATATTTAAATGATAAGTTTTTCGACATCTAGTGTGATCCCTCCAGTAGGGCAATATGACAGGTTGTACCGGCTGTCGAGGTGAATTTACTCGGTCCTCCTTTAAGGATCATGTCTGTTGCTGTGAATACAACCTTTGCGTACTACTGCAGGCATTCGAACACATGCTTGCCAACTGTTGGGGCTAGTGCGAAGAATCGACTATGTAACTGCACATACCTGTCGGCAAAGTTGCTGCTTACATTCTACACGTGGAAACGCTGACGGTCGCATGATCAAAAAAACTTTGCTAACTCGATTTAAATATGTGTGATCCCTCAGTAGGGCATATAGTCGACAGCGCGCGTTTGTACAATAGTGAACTTACACTCGAGTTCTCTCACTCCCGATGAGTCCCAAAGGACGAAACAGCTGTCGGGTGATTCTCAGTGTTTGTTTGCTATTGTACAACCTCTTGCGTACTTTACTGCAGGCGATTCGAAATTTTTATACTTGCCAACTGTTAGGTTGGCTATAATTATTGAAGAATCGACTATGTAACTGCTTTACATACCTGTCGGCAAAGTTGCTAACATTTTCGTACGTGAACGCTTTCACGAGTCGACACTAGATGTCGAAAAACTTATCATTTAAATATTGTGATCCCTCCAGTAGGGCATATAGTCGACAGCGCGCGTTTGTACAATAGTGAACTTACACTCGAGTTCTCTCACTCCCGATGAGTCCCAAAAGGACGAAACAGCTGTCGGGTGATTCTCAGTGTTTGTTTGCTATTGTACAACCTCTTGCGTACTTTACTGCAGGCGATTCGAAATTTTATACTTGCCAACTGTTAGGTTGGCTATAATTATTGAAGAATCGACTATGTAACTGCTTTACATACCTGTCGGCAAAGTTGCTAACATTTTCGTACGTGAACGCTTTCACGAGTCGACACTAGATGTCGAAAAACTTATCATTTAAATATTGTGATCCCTCCAGTAGGGCATATAGTCGACAGCGCGCGTTTGTACAATAGTGAACTTACACTCGAGTTCTCTCCTCCCGATGAGTCCCAAAGGACGAAACAGCTGTCGGGTGATTCTCAGTGTTTGTTTGCTATTGTACAACCTCTTGCGTACTTTACTGCAGGCGATTCGAAATTTTATACTTGCCAACTGTTAGGTTGGCTATAATTATTGAAGAATCGACTATGTAACTGCTTTACATACCTGTCGGCAAAGTTGCTAACATTTTCGTACGTGAACGCTTTCACGAGTCGACACTAGATGTCGAAAAACTTATCATTTAAATATTGTGATCCCTCCAGTAGGGCATATAGTCGACAGCGCGTTTGTACAATAGTGAACTTACACTCGAGTTCTCTCACTCCCGATGAGTCCCAAAGGACAGAAACAGCTGTCGGGTGATTCTCAGTGTTTGTTTGCTATTGTACAACCTCTTGCGTACTTTACTGCAGGCGATTCGAAATTTTTATACTTGCCAACTGTTAGGTTGGCTATAATTATTGAAGAATCGACTATGTAACTGCTTTACATACCTGTCGGCAAAGTTGCTAACATTTTCGTACGTGAACGCTTTCACGAGTCGACACTAGATGTCGAAAAACTTATCATTTAAATATTGTGATCCCTCAGTAGGGCATATAGTCGACAGCGCGCGTTTGTACAATAGTGAACTTACACTCGAGTTCTCTCACTCCCGATGAGTCCCAAAGGACGAAACAGCTGTCGGGTGATTCTCAGTGTTTGTTTGCTATTGTACAACCTCTTGCGTACTTTACTGCAGGCGATTCGAAATTTTTATACTTGCCAACTGTTAGGTTGGCTATGATTATTGAAGAATCGACTATGTAACTGCTTTACATACCTGTCGGCAAAGTTGCTAATATATATATATATATATATATATATATATATATATATATATATATATATATAGGAACCACCAAAAATCGGTGGGAACTAACGGTAAAGAACATCAGGCAAACTGCAGTTTGGAACACACCAAGAAGTCAGTCGAATCGAAATCACAAAATACTTTTCGAGAGCAGCGGCTGACGGTTATCACAACATATTGTTTAGAAATGCCATCTAAATTCATAAACATTCAGAAAACTTAAATTGAAAGGAAAAAACCATAAGATCAACAATTCTGGAATCCAATTCTCGAGAACACCCAAACGGCAATCTGCAATTTCACCGGGGCCATGCAATTTCCGCCCACTTTGAACTAGTATAAATACAATCTGCGAAATAGAAATCATCGAAAAAGTAAGGTCCTCTAAAGAAGCCAACTACTTGCGTTAGGAAAACGTCAGGGAAAATATTTAGACAACACTAGTTTACAAACAAACCGCGAAAGTCAAACTAATTTGTAAAGAAAGATATTTGTGTGCATTTTAGTTAATGCCATCTAGTAGCCAATGTAAAAATCTTACTCGCATGCAGTTAATATAATAAGAAAAGTTTTTTCTATAAAGACTGATTTTATTTAATTTGGTTGAGAATAACCGGATATATCAACAATTAAAAAATATGTAGACGTTACGCCTCCTGGCGGTATTTTAGAATCTTCGAATATTTGGAGTGGTTTGTCATTTCCCCATTTACATATGGTTTTTATTGTTAGATTAGCTTTTTTTAAAGTAATGCGATAAATGAAGGATGCCTTAGCAAGAACTTGAATTTTAAAAATTAAAAATATATATTTATTTAATATTTTATTAACATTTTTTCTAGATATGTATGGAGGTAGTGATGACATTTACACACAAAACAAAATATCGGTTAAATGGACACCGTTGCTCTGTTGGCAGGTGTGCACTCTTTTGATGAAATTTTGCAGTACATTTTGCAGTAAGGGCTGCTGGATTTGACGAATTTGACGTGCAATTTCTACTTTGAGTTCCTCAGTTGTCTCAGGATGGTTTGTAACCCCATAGAAAATAGTCCAAACAAGTTAAGTCACAACTTCTTGGCGGCCAGTTTTGATCTCCGAAACGAGAAATTACTCGACCTGAAAACTTGGTTTGTAACAAAGTCATTGTTTTCCTAGCGGTGTAACAGGTAGCGCCATCCTGTTGAAACCACATCTCATTTAAGTCCATTCCGTCTAATTCTTACCAAAAAAAGTCTCTCAACATGGCCCGGTAACGATGACCGTTGACAGTCACGGCGGCACCTACAACATTTCGAAAAAAGTACTGTCCAATTATCCCTTCTGCCCTGAAATGTGGATTTTCATCTCCCCACATACGAGAATTCTGTTTGTTAACGAAGCCGTTGAGGTGAAAATGAGCCTCGTCACTAAAGATGATTTTGTTGTGAAATTCATCGTCAGTTTGCAGTTGTTCTAAGATCCAGCTGGTAAAGTTTCTGCGCTGTATATGATCGTTAAGCTGCAACTGTTGAGTCAGCTGGATTTTGTAAGCATAAAGGTGTAAATGTTTTTTTCAAAATTCATTGAAGAGTGCTGCGATGAATGTTTAGTTCCTGGCACAATGTCGAATGGAGGTGCTTGGTCGTGCTGCCACACTGTCCCTCACAGCTGCGATGTTTTCCGCCGATCTTTTCAGCCGATGACGGGTAAGGTCTCTGTCATCTTTCAATAAAAACGTCAGCTCAAATTTTTGGATCAAATTCTCAATAGTAAATGATCACGTAACTTGCGAATCGTCACAGTAAAATTTTCCCCATTTGTATAATGGGTTTTTACTATTAACAAGCGTTCTTCCAAGCTATAACGCACTATTTTTGTAAATGTTTATGTTTTAATTAAACAAACAACAACTATGGCTGACTCAACAATAGGGAACTTGAACAAAATTTAAATTTAAAAAATATTACTTATTAAGTTAATACTATGAAAAGAACCACAGTTTACAAAAAAAATAATTTTCTAGCTCTATGTAACAAATATAAGCATGTAAAAATTTGAAACGCGGCGCTATTGACTGGGACCGGTTGTGACGTCAATTAGCTCCTCAGACTTGGAGCCACCTTGTCGCCACCGACAGGTAGCATTAAAAAACCCTTAGAGTGAAAAGGTCTTCCTTTTAATCGTCTGCTTGGTGGTTTAAGTTTTAATAATTTTAATCTTAGTCTTGATTTTGTTGCTTAACACTTGTTATCTTGTGTTTGGTGTTGAAAAAAAAGTTTTGAAAATGACTGATAATTTACCATCAGTGGACATGTTTATGGTGAGTTGTTACATACAAACACCGAAAGTGACACCTGAGCATAATGTTAGCAAAAAACAATATGCTGTTACTTGCAATATTGATGAAGAATGTGAGAAAGTGTTAGATGTTCAGTGCCATGATTGTGCTGCTTCTTCACGTAATTTTTTTTTATTTTTAAATAATGAAAATTGAATTTATGTTAGGCTTTTTACATACATACTGCTTGTGATGGAAATTTAACCAATTTCAATCATACATTTTTGGTTTGATTTTTGAGTACCCGCTAATTAAGTTGGATAAAAAACTATCTTGTTTTGTTAATATGTTATGAAGAAACTATTGATTTTTATACACACATATAAAGACCTCTATGTTAAACATATAGCATATTATGAGTTTTAAAACGAATAACCGGATGTCACAACTTTAATTATGTATTGCAACTTAAATATTGCGTTTTCAGCTATGATATTTGGTATGCGTTGTTTCTATATATAGATAAATGTATTAACAAAATAAAAAAAAATGTTCAAGTTCCCTATTGACAGTAAAAAATGGCGCGCAATTCGAAATTCAAGTTCTTGCTGAGACACCCTACGAATAAATATACCATACAAATAAATAAATAAACCCTTTATAAGCATACTTAGTTCAATTTCTGGAATTTGGGTATCTTCTATATTGTGAAAGCCATTAATTGTTCCTTTTGGCAGTTTTTTAAATAGACCTCAAACATGTTCAACAATATACACTGTTGGGTGGGAAGATTAGTTTAACTATTTCGTCATGTCGTTGAGATAATTGAAGTTCGATATTGTTGTTAGCAAGTTAACAGATGTTTTATTTCTTATATTTGCTAGATTGGAAAACATTAGAATAATATGCAATTTTGAAAAAATAAATGGTCAGCTAATTACATGGCGGAAGGTCGGGTCTATTAAAGTGTTTTTTCTTCTTGTTATTTACCACCGTGCTCATGTTCAGTTGTCTACTAAAACTACATTAAGTTAATTTCATAATGGGTATAAGATTCATATTTTTATTTTAATGCAATCATTGTAAAATCTTCTATTGTAGGAATGCTAATAAATCGATGCATACCATCAATCCACAAACTTATAAATAATTTAATCTTAATTTTTGAATGGATATTTTAACGCAGATGTGAACTGTTTTTTACGCACCTTGTGCTGATGGGGGCATAGTTTTTTTGTTCCTGGTAGTTTATCTTTACTATTGTGAACGCGACAGGGCAGAAAGCTGTTTTACAAATGTTTATAACCCTTACTAAGGAGAAACTTAAAATTTATTGTTTGGTTATTTATTTCGTTTGTAGTTTAGCAAAACATCAGTATTTAATTAAATTAAATTGTTGACAATATATACGTACGTTTTTAGTAATAGAATGCATTAAAATACCATTAATTTTGCTATCAGGCAATTCTCTTTTACTT
Source organism: Abscondita cerata (assembly GCA_030710515.1). Classification (NCBI taxonomy): domain Eukaryota; kingdom Metazoa; phylum Arthropoda; class Insecta; order Coleoptera; family Lampyridae; genus Abscondita; species Abscondita cerata. The sequence goes on along the minus strand of JALBCR010004308.1, from coordinate 209,056 downwards.
TGTTTGACAAACTTTTATTGTCCTCTAACTACCAGTGATCAATATCAGTTTATAGTTTCTAATTTAATGAATTATATTGCTTGAATATATTGCTTGAACCAATACGCTTACCAAAACCTAAAGTATAGCAGTTTTCCAACTCAAACGTGGAAACTAAAAAATCATATCTCTTTTTCATTAAACATAAAATTAATCGATTATTGGGCATATAATTGGTAACTGTTGTGAAATATTTCAAGAAGTTGTTTCTTTGTTTATATACACATAATACTGTTAGCGTAATGCCATTGTTTAGTTTTGGTTCTAATAGTCTCTAGGTTAGTGGTATGGTTGTATGGCATTAATGATGAATTATATTGCATTTTATCATGATACAGCGAACAATTTTATTTCCGACTACTTCAAGTTTGATAAGTGAGTGCGCGCTATGTTAATAGAGAGCATCACAAAGAAAACTTAAATAAGATAATAATTCTAAGTTTGTTTTTTTTAAGTTGGAGTTTTAAGTTAGAAGTAGTGGTCGACGTTTTGCCCCTGAAGCAGAAGCTTTATCTACAACTTGAACGACAGTTTTAGTTTGAGATTGACGATATAAAATTCTTAGTTTGTATTGCACCTTTTTGTGCATTGGTTTATTTATCTTTATTTAATAAACTTGTAAAGATGTTGTTGTACATCTGCTTCCGTTACTGACGGAGGCATGTTTGTTTATAATTACGGATAATAGTTTCTTTTGTTGGGGTTTCGCTGTACATGAATGCAAATCTTATTTATTAGGTTATGTTAATAAACTTATAGCCATTTTGTCATCTTTTAGTGATGGTAATAAATCTTCTTCGATAATAGATGTAATATTATTTACAGCTTTTTATTATTAACTGAACCGTTAAGTTTAACAAACGAGTGATTCCTTCAGCTCTACAGACTGCTAGAGATGTTTCGGTAAGTAATATTTTTTGTTTTAGCAAATATTCAAAGGTTTCATTGATATTTTTTTGTAAGTCCGTAGGTAGACGCCAGGTGGCACGTTCAAAGTGAATGAACGTCCGTCAGTTCTTCTGTTTGAAAAATAAAACTAGCATTCATTTGCATATTTGGGATGTCGTTACAATTCTGTTCTCTCTGAAGTACGAGTTCTTCATTTTATTTTGTTTTTGATGCTCTTTCCAATCTTACATTTTTTGTTTCTTTAACATCTTTTTTGACAATTTCATACTATTTTCTTGAGGTTTTCTCCAGTTTGGTTATGCTTTCAATTTGAGTTGAAAGTGTATGATAATAATGTATGTAATCAATTCTTTAAAAGGAACAGTCCGCCGTTTCACCTCTCAAAGGGGAGCTTCATCAAGGATAAGTTTATCTAGGATAAGTTCTGTTAAAGATTGATGATTGCTTGATTACGCTCCCGTGAATATAACAGATGGGCACTTCTTGTAGTGTTTGTATTATTTATATATTACTATGTTTTTATAATTTTCTTCAAAGATCGTTCCTCTTGTTACTTCAACATTTCCTTACATTTTACCGTCTACATAATTCTGTACAGTTGAGGTATGTATATGAAAATGATCAGTTTGGATTGCAACCCGCCCTAACAGTTATAGTCTAAACACAAAGCTCAAGGGTGACCTATCTACAATTGTAGCATTTATGATCTTTTGTATTCGCAGGTAAAACTCTTAACAATTGTTTATTTAAACTGCTTATTTCAGTAAACAATATTTATTTAAATTATACTACGGTAAATGATTCTTCTAAACGCCTGCTCATACTGTTTCCAAGATTTTTGCAATGATTCCCACGATGACGTGACCTGCTCTGTTAGTTCTTGTAAACGTCTGTCTCTTACTCCATTGAAGTCAAAGTCGTTCCAACTTTTTACCATGGCAACCCGCAGATTTTCAATTGAGTTGAAGTCAGGCGATTTAGCTGGGTGTTTATTAAACTATTTGTCCACAATTGGATCTGTTATCAGTTAACTTGCACCAATACTATGTTTTGCATTACATCCTCTAATCCACGTATATACTTCCTTGAATTAAACCTAGGAGAATTCGTGAAATTTCCCCTTTACCATATTTGGACACCCAACCCCAAAATCTTGCGTTAATTTGCAGATTACGACCCAAAACTGATCATTTTTATAGACCCCAACTGCACCGGTTAATTTGAAATCCGCATTGGTATGTTTCTACTACGAGGTTTTGAAAGGACGCAATTTTTTTTAATTATGTACTGCAAATTTATTATACGGTTTAGAACGATGTTTTTACAAAATTGTAAATATTCATTGTTATCTTATTCAGTACTTCATTAAGCACACCCCCACTTTAAGGAGTTTGCTGACAATTAGTCACATTGTGTCCTGCGCTGATTTGAGTGCGCACAAAAAAGGTTGCGCTTAAATAAGCACGACATTTTTTCTTGCGACCATTTGTGCGCGCCCTTTTTTCGTGACACCAACAATAAAAATCTCGTACATTGAGTCTAGGGGTGTAATTCCTTGGTAATTAACGGTTTGTTTTTTTTTTAATTGGAGATACTATTGAATGCCTCAACTCGTTCGCCATCTTTTCTATAACCAAGCAATATCTTCACTACTAGTTTGTGTAATTTTGTTTATTTCTTGTTGTGTTAGTGGTAGACTTATGTCTGTCCCTTCTTGCAATTTCGATAATCTTATTTTTGTTGTTTGAGAACTACTGTTTGTTATTTTAACTTCTTAGTTAGTTTCTAATTATCTAGTTTTTAATTTTCCCTTCCACATTCTTTTCTTTATTTATTAAGTATTTTTTTGCTTTTCTCATTTTGTATTTTTATCTTCTGCTTTATTAGTTTTCCATTATCTGTTTTTGCAAGAGTTTCCATCTTTTTTCTTTCTCGTGTAAATATTATATTTGATTAACTTCTATTGTTGTTCAATGCCGGTGTTATAGTGTAGGCAATTTAGATAAAATAACGACGAATAGAAGAAAAAAATTTGAAAAATTTTGAAATTTGGGTTATAAACTCCCAGTAACAACCCAAATACAGATCCAAAGAGTTCCCACCCTCCTGGTGGAGCTTCATCCCCTTTTGCTCAAAAAACGACCTCACGACAATTTCTTGCGTTTTTTAGATTCTTCTTTACACAGCTACATCGCTTTCCACCGGTCCTTTTTACACCCGCAAGATATGAGCTGCAGAATTTAGGCTGGAGCTGGAGCTTGAGTCGTGAGCAATGGTATTAAAATGTTGTTAGTTTTTCTCCAACCCCATTCTGTTGCTCCCAAATTTCTTCTTTTCCACAAATGAATTTGATAAAAATCTCGACATGAATGAGTGTTACTGAAGCAGATATAGGTTCTAGTTTGGATAAAATGGCTGCGTTATTCGACTGACCAACTAGCTTATTAAATAAAATAAATCGATAATGGTTTAAAGATGTTTCTTTTTGGGGTGCCTTATATAGAGGAAGCGTAAATTTTTCCCCAGCTCTTGCAATGCCATCTATTGCTGATGAAGGATTATTGAATACGGCGGCCATTATTTTGTAAATCCTTTCTTATATTAAATTAATTGTACGGTCTGTGATTTTCCTTTGCTAAAAAAGGCAAAAGTGGTGTCGCAGCCACTAAACGCATCAGCAAATAAAATATTATCTTTGCAATCTTTTAAAACTGTTGAGTTTTGTAAGTCTTGGGAACTATACACCCTTTCTCTGGTAGACAAAGAGCGATAAGGAGTGTAAGCAAATCGATATCTTGCCCCATATTTCTCAAGTATGTTTACATGGGGGTCCAACAATAGAAAATGTACAAGTACAAAAATCATCTTACGACCACCAATACTTTTTCAAAAATATTTTTATGCAACATGGATCTTGTAGAGAAAGACCTTCTCTACAATTTTGCTTCTATATATTTTTTGCTCACGCTAAAACTTTTCAAGATAATCCACGCAAAGGCGGCTCAAAGCTCATTTTGGAAAAATTCTGAAAAATTGAATCAACGAAGTTATATTCAATGACATTAATAACTGCTTATATGAAATTGTCCTGATTGTTAACCCTTCAAGTGTTAAAACTGTAGTAGAGTTAGACTAACGGCCAGTATTTCAGTCATGGGTTAACTTAAATTTTGGATTTATTGTCATGGTAATCATTGTTGTCACAATTGTTTCTTCAGAAATTAATTATAAATTAAGTTTAACCAGATACTGAAATATGTGGCATAAGAGACTTTTTATTTACACTTGAATTTTAATTCTTCAAAATACTAACAAGTTTAACGTACCAAATTAGGTCGGGGACCTAGAAATGCTGTAAGTCAAAGATAAGTTGAACGGAATAGATGAAATAGTAATGAACAACATAGAAATGTTGCGTAAATACCCATTGAATAATTGTAACGGGGTAATCGATTACAGTTTACAGCAAATTGTGGTATTGGACCAATGAAGTTTGTGTATCCACATAACAAGGAATTTAATTTTAAAAGCAAATCGCTTGGAGTGTGTTGCGCCAGTGATTATGTTAAATGGACGTCATTGGTACCCCCACCAGAACAACTACATTCATTGGTTTCCGGAAATGGTCTATAGACATTTTTTGGTTTATATCCAGGAATATAATAATTGCTTTCAACTGATGTCGTTTGAAATAACAAAAGTTATTGGAGATAATTTTATGTATACTTCCAAGCTAAGTGTAATGGAAAACAAAAAAGTTTGAACACGTATGGTTGGTGCAAAAAATGTTGGCAAATTTTAATTAATATGGTATAAAGTACTTTGGTATCTATGAATTGCAGAAAGCAACCAAAACTCAGTGTATATTTGATTTATTTCAATTTTTTTTAGTATAGTGCTGTCAACGTATTTTGCCAACCACATGGTAATACAAACACTCCCCATAAAATTACCTATATTACATTTATTTAACCTTGTAGATTTATGGTCAAATAAATCATCGAACTGGTTCCATAGTGCCAATCAGGGAAAAGCAGTACAATTCTTTGCAAAATTTATTTTATGGGCGATTGAACAGGACAAGTCGGTCAGCGTTTGGTAAAAATTGTGGAAGAAGTCTAAATCCTGTCAAACTCATCGAAAAAACATGACAACGTTTGTAGAGCCAGGTGGTTTTTTATAAATGATTTTCCAAAGGTGAAGGTTTTTAATACAGTTTTTGCCGACGTTTCGTCGTTATCAAATGCGGGCTTCTTCAGAAGAAGAAGAAACGTCGGCAGGGTCTTTTTTTTTACTTCCACCTTTAGAAGATCCAAGAAAGGAATAACATCTACCGAAAAACCCTCCATTTGATAGAGACTAAATGTCGGCACTAACTGTATTAAAAGGTAATGTTTTTTTGCCTGCTTCAAAAAAGTTATTTATCAACAACTTAGGAATATTGCATTTTTGGATTATTTTGATCATTATTGCAAGTATATTGATTGACCACTTCTATGTTTGTTGGTTTTTGCTTGTTGTTTACTATTAAATCTTTTATTAGCATTTTTTTTGTTATGTAGTACCAAATAAAACAAAATAACTTCATTTTATTTAAGTTAGTAAGATGTACCAACTTTTTCAATAAGAAGTGCAAGAAAACGAAGTTGATAATATAACTTTGCAAGTTCATGCAAATACACTTAATTTAAATAATAGTCGCAGACTATTTAATAAAGTTACAAAAGTGTAATTATACATTTTAAATGTTGGTTTGAAAATTGTTCAGATGAAACTGTTTTATTTCCAAAATAATTTTGATACGTCAATGTTGTGCAATAATTAGATTTCGTACCATCCGGAGTTGTTCATGTTTTACTCTTACTGCAATATCGTATATTGCTTATCTTGATGTTCTAGTATATCTCCATTATAGTTTCAATTTTGCATCTTGCATATTTAAAGGCTACAATTTGTTTTATTGTTTAACTAGACAATAAATTGTTTTTGTATGAATATTTAAACATTTTTGCCGATATGTTGCATATTTCAGCAAAAGTGTTCCATATTTTGTAATTACCGGGATTTTTCGTGTGCTTATAATACCTTTTTTACTTGCCTAGTTAGAAATACTACTTAAATATTACTTGAGTAAAATTCGAAAGACTGAAATTTGAAACCATTTGAGAGAATAAATTAAACTGACATTTATACAATAAATTAACAAAAACAAAATAACCTGAAAGTGGAATAAATTACTGTGCAGTTTGAAGTAAACAAAATTAAAAAGCACTTTCGGCAGTAAATGTATAACTACAGATACAGAATTAGGGGAAAAATAAAGAGGTCGAGGTTCAGATTTTGCACAAGTACAATTCGGTTTATGAGAAGTAACGAGCCCGAACTTGGATTGGTCTGAAACTTTTTGTGTAAACTACCTATACAGGGTGTTTAAAAAATACGTTCCAATATTTTGCCCACTTATAGATCTCATCAGTACAAACAAAAAAGTTAAAACAAACTTAAGTCTAAAAATCAACCGTTTCCGAGATACAGGCAGTTTTTGAAATTAAAATTTATCACGTCAGCTATGGAAATAACAAAACAAAATTTGTTCGTTTCTGTCAGTCTAGATGCCGCATTTGTTGTAATCATTGTGTGGCTTTCATCGTTAGTGTTATTGTGTTGAAATTTTCAAATATGCCGGAATATACCAACGCAGAAATGGCAGACATGCATTTCATGTATGGCAGGGCCGATGGAAATGCTTATGAGGCACGTTGCCTTTATGCCGAAGCATTCCCAAATTGGGTACTTCAGTGTGCCAAACTTTTTACAAATTTACATCAACGTTTATCCGAAGTTGGATTGTTTAAATCAAGGAACGGCCTAGATCAGTTTCTACTCCCGAGGCAGAACTTATTATTTTAAGAAGAATTGAAGAAAATCTCTGTACTATTACTAGAACCCTTTCTACTAAAACAAATATTAATTCTTCCCTAATTTGGAACATGTTACGCAAGCAGCAATTGCACCCATACGATATTCAAAGGATACAGGCTCTTACTGTGCCTGATTATGCCGCACGACTGGTGTTTTGACGAAGGATGTTGACAAAAGTTACGGAAGACCCAAATTTTGTCACAGAAATTTTATTTACTGACGAAGCTAGTTTCACGAGAAATGGCATTTTAAATTTCCATAATAGCCATGTTTGAGCCGACGAAAACCCGCACGCCATTGTTGAATCGAATCATCAACACCGATTTTCAATCAACGTTTGGCTTGGTGTGTTGAGAGACCATCTGATAGGAACTTGTTTCCTGCCTAACCGTTTGACTAGTCAATTGTACCTTGACTTTTTGCGGAATACCTTGCCACTGCTGTTAGAAGATGTACCCCTCAACCACAGAATTAATATGTGGTTGATGCACGATGGAGCTCCTGCGCATTATGCAGTTTTGGACAGAAATTATAGAAACGAAAATTACAATGGCAGGTGGATAGGGCAAGAAGGTCCAATTGCATGGCCACCTAGATCTCACTTCGCTCGACTTTTGCATTTGGGGGTATTTAAAAACATTAGTTTATTCAAGTCCTGTGAATAATTTAGATAAGTTGCGAGAACGAATTGAACATGCCTGCCAGACTGTTCGTACAAATCCGGGACTCTTTGAGAGAGTGCGGCGTTCACTTTACGGAGATGCGAAATGTGTATACAAATGGGAGGACATGTTGAACATCTTTTTAAGAATCATTTGTAATTAAAATGTTGTATTTATACTGATATTTGTTCTATTGAAAACCTTGTTGAAATAAATATGACCTTTGGTTTACTCACTTCCTTAGCTGACTTGATAAATACGACGAATCACTTCTACTGGGCGTAAATTATTTTAACTTCAAAAGCAGGTTGTATCTCGGAAACGGTTGATTTTTGGAATTTTGACTTTTTTGTTTGTACTGATGAGATCTATAGGTGGGCCAAATATCGGAACGTAGTTTTTAAACACCCTGTATAGGTAGTTTACACAAAAAGTTTCAGACCAATCCAAGTTCGGGCTCGTTACTTCCCATAAACCGAATTGTACTTGTGCAAAATCTGAACACCCTGTATATTGTGCTGAATCAAATGTTGCTATTTTTGGAGCGCGGACGGACCAATAAGTGACCTTAATGGGTCATCAAAGTTGGTATTTTAATAACTGTAACCTACCAACCAACACCGTTTACCCCGATAGCATGAAAACATTATAATAATATATATTTATTAACTCCTTTGATATACAATAGTATTACAAACGTCAACAATTTAACGATATAATATAATATAAATATAATATTATACCGGGTGTCTCAGTTGTATTGTTCCAATGGCATATCTCCGTTAATTAAAAAGATATAAATTTGAAATTTGGGAAATCGAATTTACACCTAAAGTTCTTTACATTGACCTAAATATTAGTGACCTAACTTATATATGATATATTTTTTTCAAAATTTGAATTCTACGCAAAAATCCCCTTCTAATGAAGCACCACACTTTGTATTTTTAATTTTAAAAAATGAACAAAATTGAATTTTATCTGGTATAAAATCGATTTTGTTTTGGATTTAAATTATAAAGTTACTAAGATACACTTTTCAAGATAACCATGTTTAAGATTTCTGTTAAAAATAATAGTTACTTGGATAAGGGTGATTTACAAATATTTTGTTGAAAGTCAAATAATAGAAAAACATGTTAAATAAATTACAAGGAAATATTACGACAATAATTTTATGTATAAGAGAATTTGACTTACGAATATCTAATTGACACAATAAACATGAGCACCAGAAATTATGCTAAAGCAAATGTTTAAAATGTTGTCCATTTGATTCGGCTCGATGTAAAAGTTTACGACTGGTAAAATTTCTGGGCATTAAGATTCTTCATTTCTAATTCTATTTTTTAAACCTCCCAAGTCTGTAAGGGGCGTTTGGTATACCTCATCTTTTAAATAACCTCAGAGAAAATAGTCCATTGGCACCGCCGGATTTAGACACTTTGGGGCCCGGGGCTACATCAAAAGTTACAATATTCTAAAAATCTCGCTTTCAATCGACAACAAAAAAGTGTCGATAACCGAGATTCTCCCATTATTTGGACACTTTGTAATTTTAGAATAGGAATATTGCAATTTCTATGTTTGACAGATGATTTTCTCTCTTTTTAATAAGTGTTGCGACATCTAGAATCGACTCGTGTTAACGTAACACGTCCAAAAATGCATTTGCATATTTTTGTTTGTTAATTTGAAATTATTAATCAAAATACATTAAATTATAACTTTCAAATAAAATAGCAATAGCTATACCGTGTGTCCTACGGAAAAGTTGGCATAAGCATTTGCTACGTTAAATTAAAAATTAACTTATATCTTTTTTCTAGCACAATTTAAACGCAATATGACAGCATATTATGTTGAATAGATAAAATAAAACAAATTCAAGAGATAAGAGCGTATTTACTAAAATAAGTTAATTTTTGTAAAATTTATTTATTAACCGAATGGATTTTAATTTATTAAGCGGCCTTTATGGACAAATTAGTTAATTTGCTACCTTAATTTTTGCAATTTTGTGGGTTCGATTCCGATGGCAGCATTTTTTTTAAATTAACTTTATTATCCTTTTAATACAATTTTGTAAAGTGACTTCAACATTTTGAAAAAGATTAAAACTCATTTTAAATTTTAAATTGTATTAATGTAATGACAATAATACTTTTTTATTAATAAAAAAATTACGACAATCGGGATCGCACCCGATTTATTCGCGTAAATCATTATAAAAATTTTATTGTTTTTTTATTATCTAATAAAATATGTTGCTATATTCGGGCCTTATATAGCATGAGGCCTGGGGCTATAGCTTCTAAAGCCCCTCCTTTAATCCAGGGGTGTCCATTCGGGTTATGTATTTTCAAGAAAATCTAAATATTTGCCCTGAGCGAACTGTAGTTAATATTCCTTCACAAATATTGATCCAATAATGTACCCATCAATCAAGCCACACTATACATGAATTCCCTAAATTCTTTGAAAATTAGCCTCTCTAATCCAATTACGATATCCTGAGACCCATAATGGCAACTGTGCCGATTTACAGATCCATTGTTATCGAAACGACTTTCATTTGTCGATAGTGTTGATCTAATTCTTCTTCATTCTTCTCTCATAATCTCCTGGTTCTAATCGATGATGCAGATGGATTTTAAAAGGTGGAAAATTTTAAGGATTTTAGGATTCGCTAAATAGAAGAACGAGAAATATCACTTTCTGATTCAATTTGTCGAATTGAAGTATGTGGATCATTAAACACATTTTCCAACACTATGCTCTTCGTTCGTAGCTAAATTTAAAGCCAAACGGGTAAAATACTTGTCACTTGGTATTCGTCTATCAGAATACCTCTCTCCATAAACACTAACGCATCACGCCTATTTTCCCTACATTCCCCGTAAATTAGGATCATGTGTAACTTTTCTACATTTGAAAAATTGTCGTTATTCATTATTAATAATACTTATGTTCGAAAAAATTGTAAAGTTTTTATACAAGTTAATAATTTTGTGAATTATCAAAGTCAAGAAGTAAACACTTATTCAAAAAGCTTTCTTTAGTTTTTCTTGGTTGGTCGATATAGTTTTTGAACATTTATAGTTTAATTTTGCTTCTTTTTAAATCAATACAAATTATAATTTAAACGGGGATTTTTGCGCAGAATTCAAATTTTGAAAAATATATACCGGGTGCCTATTGAAATAAGAAAGTTAGGATCACTTCCGGTTAAACCAAAAGTAGCAAAATGTAAATATTAAGCTCAGTATAAAGAATTTTAATTAACGGAGAACAACACAACTAAGACACCCGGTATATAAAAATAAAATCAACACACATCAAATCGTGGCCTTGTTTGTCTGTGTGTGTGTCTGTTTGACAGAAGATCCAGGCGCTGATCTTAGGCAGGGTCACAAGTTGACCTGACCTTTGACCTCTGACCTGCATATTTAGAAATTCTTGAAAATTCATTTCATTGAAACTAATTTGAAAGCTGGGGCACTTCTAGGCCCATTTTTAAATGGGCTTGGTGATTAGTTTGTTTATATAAATATAGAAATAGTCGTGTAAATTACTTTAAAACATCTAATTATATAATTCTATTTTAAAAAAGTCATCTAAGGAATAAAAACTATGTTTCAATAGAAACTTGTTTACCTTCTGGTTAAATGTTGTAGGTGATTTACTATTATCGGAATACATTATCTCCCCGGAATGTATAAAGCCCAGATGATTCTATATTTGCATATAAACTTTCCAAAGTTGCCGATAGGTGGCGATACGTGTTACATTATTATAATATTTTAGTTTTCTGTTATTTTCACGTCTAACATTTAATTTAAAATTAAAGATTAATTCAAACAAACTAAAAGTATAATTTAGTAATATTTATACAAATGAAATATTAAAAACTTAAAAAAAAATCTATTTTTAAATTATTGCGTTGTTCCGTCGTGTGGTAATATTATTTCCGGTATTACAGCGCGCCGCCATCTTTGATAAAATATAATCGATTCTGAATCGGTATTCCTCACAACACTATAATCGCAATATTCAATCAATGAGAAACCGGCGCCATCTATCGGTGGCCGAAGGAAACACTAATACGTATAGAGAATCTACTGCTTGTATCTATGGGGCGTTCTACGTCCCGGGGGAGATGATGTATTTCTGATATCACCAACCTAATATTTGGTTTATGTATAAAATTTAAAACTTCTAGAATTTTTCTAAGAAAAATATTTAAAAAAAATGACCGTTCGTTTTTATTATTTCTATCGTTTCTATCATTTGGTTTGACAATGTTGTCTGTAACCTTGCCTTTTCATAGCAGATAATAATGTAATCAGAAATAGAGATCGGGCGTGTGCCTGTGAACTAGTGAACTACCAACCAACAACATTTACCCCCGATGACATGAAAACATGTAATTTTTTAAAGAAAAAATTGTAATAACAACCCATATCATACCGACTTTGAGAATCTATTTAAGCACATTTATCAGCCAGTCCGCGCCCAAAAAACAGCACTATTCGACTCAGAACCTTTTGTTTAGTTTACAAAAATAGTTTCAGATAAAGTAAGTGATAAAAGTAAAAATTTTCAAAAAATGTTGTAAACTTGACAGATTGGTTTAGGTTTTTGCGGCTTGTTGGTGAACCAGTGTTGTCTAGATTCGAATCGTAAGGTCATTTCTTTAACACAATTGGTCAGCTATTTCAGAGATCTGTCCACTTCTGATTTTCGATGTGGATCTTCGTAAGATGCCATTTGAGTGTTTTTGACAATCGGATTCTAAATCTGATTGAGCTTCATAGTTTCTTCCTTTCTGTTGAAGTTTTCTAGATATTTGTGAATTTCGATAGCTTTTCTTTGTAATAACCGTCAACCATTGATAGCAACGTTAAGTATTTTCTGAACCCTATTGCTAAGCGAATGTTCTGCTACGGCTGAGTTCTGCGTGTTCCAAACGACAGTTTGCTCGATGTTCTTTGAGCTTTGTTTCCATCGATGTCTTGATAATGCCTATGATTTACCTTGCCACAAGAACAAAGTATACGGTAAATTCGAGGTGCCGAGAGAAGGTCTCGTTCGTCCTTTGTTGATCTGGTTAGAAACAATTTCTAAGCAACAAATATGTTACACACTTTGTAAGTTATTTAGTTATTTTCCATTGTTCTTTATGCGCAAGAAACTACGCATTTACGTGACCGTATGATATCATACCAGAAATTTCCACAAATAATAGCTACGCAAACACAAGCTCAGATCTACTATATTTATCAAATTATTTTTCTTGTTTTAGTTCCTCATATTTCTTATTTGTAAATTTAAAAATTAGTTATGTACAGGTAAAAAGTATTTATAATTCTGTTTATATTGTGTTGGTATTTTTTTTAACTTACAAATATTGTAGGTAAGTGTTTTAATTTTTTTTATTTGATTATGGGTATTTACTACTAACCCTGACTTACGTTGACTCTATTAAAATAAACTAAAATTTTGTTTCAAATCTATTAATATCAAACAAGTTACCGTTTGTAACGCGTTCATAAAGTTAAATCTAGATCAAACTAAGAATTACTAACAGTTAACTGTAACAGCAATTAATTGTTTAAATGCAATATCGTTATCAAAAGCGATAACTTCAACTGTCAAGCACTCGTGCTAATAACAAGCTAGGTATTTCTGTACAGAAGCATACACGCAACGAAAGAACACCTGATGCGCATTTCGCTCTTATTATGACTCATCATAGTTGTATACATAAGTGCGGTACACAACTGTAGAAGAAGGGGTTGGTCTTTTAAACTCTCGTGGAGCAATGCATAATGACATAAGGGAAATGTGTGTCTTACGTCATCTCGTGTATAGAGTAAATGTGGGAAATTAAGGCCTTAATATTTTCAATTTTTGTATTGAATCGACGACATGAAGGTAAATCAATAGTAAACAGAATATTAAACAAAGCATTTATTATGTAAAGTTATTTTAGTTTCTATTATAACGAGAAAAAAATAGTCAGTAAAACTGTGGAGTGGCCTCCATTACCCGTCACAGTTGGGTAATTACGGCAGTGGCCGTCATTGCACACATTATCAACAAAAATCACAAATAAAGCAGCCTCGTTCAAAATTTGCACATGCTTTATAGGCACTTTGTTCACAAAGGGAGCACTGCAACCACATTTCCATATGTTTTCCGTTATCTCTACATATGATGCGTATATCGACATCTACTTCTTGGTCCTCGCCTGAATCATTATCTTTGGGCGATGGGCTGTCATCTTCCTTGTCTTTTAAAATACCTTTTATTCTACCTTCCCGTTTGGGGTTTACTCTCTTCTTCGGTTGATCTTCAGTTTTCTTTTCTTGAAATGTTTTACGCTTCGTACCTGTATTTTCAACGAGTTGTTTTTTGGTCATTTCGTTTTTTTGTCTCTCTTCTAAAGTCTCTTTAATTGGTGTAGAAGTAAATAGTTCAGAATGTTGCTTCCGAGTGTCCTGTTTTTTCTTTGAGGTCCCGATTCCTAAAGATCCAGGTAAAGTCAATAATTCAGTAAATGACTGTTGATTTAGTTTTCTCTAGAACTAAAGTAAAGTCAAACGTCTCAGCTATGATTTACCAGCACTCTCAGAATTAAGGCAAAATGGTTTTTTCAAATTGTTTTGTTTTGCGCAAGTAAAAGCACGTCGTTTAATTACGGTTGGTGATACTCCATAAAATAATTTAGACAGTTTAACAATTCGCTCCGCAAGAAGACCCTCTTCTTCCTTAGAAAATACAGGATGCCTTTCCATTGCAGGTCTAGAGTGGTTACCAGTTTTGAGTGTACCTTGCAGTGTGCTTCTAGGAATTCCATAAGATCTGGATACTTCTCTTACACTCCAACTTTCATAGATGGCATTTAATGCAGTTGTTAATGTTTCGGAATTCCATGAGGCCTTTTGCGTTTTTCGTACATATTTAGTTGACATCTATTAATGAAAACAGATACAATTTTATCTGAATATTAAGTTACAGTACTGTTGGGTATTGACGACCGGCCATCATTACCCGCAGAACACTGGCCGGGATTACCAAAAACTAACCTTAACAAATTGGATCAAATAGTCCTTTCATTTTTTGCGAAAAATAGCAAGTAAAATATATACGCAAAACTAGAAGAATTTTGCAACACAATGATCTAATTTCTGTATCTGTACATTTACTTACAGCTAAAATATTTACCTCATAAAAATTACTTGTCACACTTGTCAAATACTTTTGGCGGAATAGCAATAGACTCATACAGTTGCCATTTATGCAACTTAGAGGAGTAGGTCTTGAACTACTCCCGTAGAGATGGCGTATCCCCACCAAATTAATTAAAATATGCGCTTAGTTCAAAAATTCCGCTGGCCATCATTCCCCACCTTTACTCTAAAAAAACGTAAAAATAGTATAAACTAAGAAATCCCAACGGCACAAGTGTTTGGCATTTGAAGTTATCGCTTTTATAAGTACAAGTATTATATCGATATTCCATCTAAACATTCAATTTCCGTTACAGTTAACTGTTGGCATTTCTTAGTTTATACTATTTTTACGTGTCCTTTGTATACGAGATGTCGTAAGACACATATTTCGCTTAAGTCAAGATCCTGTCTTAAATTTTTTATATTTTCTTTTTTGCTTTGAGATGGTTATTTCGCAACTGACTTTGGTTTGATTTGGTATCACACTATACGTAAACCCTGGAGCCTAAACTAATACTTTATGTGTCATCTTCTTAACACTTGCGACCCACTCTACCAAAGAGGGTATCGATTTTCATCTTTGCTAGCTTGGTCTACCCTTCTTGTAAGGTAAGTCTTCTAAAAATTATCGTTACAAATAAATATGTTATTTTGAACACTACACCAACAAAAATTAAAAACCTTTTATTTGTGAGTTTGTTTTTTGTTTGTTAGATTTTTATAGACTCGGCCCCTTAGGTCTTCGCCCAAAACTAACTATACAATTAGAATCAGTATTGAATTGCTTTGGCTCATGTAGTCAATTTTTTTTTTTTTACATAAGCTACAGAGTATATTTCTACCTTAGTATTGATTTGCGGGAGAGAATGGGAGGTTCAGACAGAGATTGTTCACCAGGGGGCTTGGGCTCATGTAGTAGACAATTTTTTTTTACATAAGCTATATATAATTAGAGAATGAAGGATTTCGGGGTGGGAGGGGGTTTACCAGGAGAATTTGAACTCATGTAGTAAAATTCTTTTATCTACTATTTGTCCGACAAAACGGGGCTTTCAACTAGTTCAAAACTAAAGCTGAAAGACCCGTTGTTCAATACAAAACGGACAGAATAAAAACAAACTATCCATTAGCTACAGAAAATATAATTACAAATACAGATTTTTTATCAAAATCAAATACTTGAGTTTTGGGCTAAGACGTACAATGAAATTTAATTCAGGACAAACACAGTGCAAAATTTTCGAACCCACGACAACCTTTTCGTTATTAACACGACCTCTAACCAATTGAGGTAATTGGCCTCTTGCATATCTGCTGTAGTGTATATATATCTCAGAAGTTACGTAACTAAGTGCCTGCCTGTGGTGTGTGTTCAGTTTCTTACATGATAAAGTTATTTTATCAATTTGCACAACAATGGCAACTAGATGTCATACATTTTTTGTATGGCTGGCCTACCTAGTAAATTATATTTTGTACTATTGATTGTTGAAGAAAAAAACACATACAAGTACAGTAGAAATCTAATTATTCGGACTAAAGCTACTAAAACTACAGTTTTAAAAATTGAGTGGTCTTTTGAAATTGAAGATGGATGATAGTGACAGAAAGCATAAATTTGAAATTTTGAAATGAGTGACTACTTGAAGGACAAATAAGTGCTTGATGAACATTCGTCAACGAGTGTTTGACACTGCTGTACTTTGTCGTGTTATACTGTACAATGCGTTTGCTACAAGAAGCTATTTAGATTTGGATATGTGTAACTGTACGATAAATCATCATCTTACAATAAAATTTAGTAAAGTATTCCAGTACTCAAACGAACAAATGAAGTAAAATATTAAATAGCAACAACTGTTAAGAAAAGTTTTGATAGAATATAAAAATAGAAGAAGCGTGGCTCTTGTCTAAAGATTGTTGTTAATTTGATGAGAGATAGAAAACATGAAACGAAAGAGAAAAAAAGAGATGCATAAGAAGTGGACCACATACAGCCTGTTCGTGTAGTACACAAAATTCGGATTTGCCTTTAAAAACTAGATTTATTTAAAACCAGTTTTGACCATTCTATTAGATTTCTCAGTGGCTAAAAAAAATATTTTCCATTATACAGGTGTTCCACTTTCATAAGCTACCTGTCAACATTGACATTTTAAATTGAAACATATATTTTATATTTATTATTTTAAATTTACGTGAAAAACTATGAGCACTTTAGGTACGCAAGCAACGTTCTATAATCAATGATACAAGTCTTACTCAAAAAGTAACCAATATCGGCCTTCCAATATTTATGGTTTTTGAGGTTAATTATTTGAAATAGCAAACTCTAATTTTATTCACACTTAAGACAATATTAATTAAATTCATCAAAACTTACAACAAAATCGGTGGACAAAAAATAACGAATAGGAATATCTGAATAAACTGGAAATGTCAAATACAAGAAGAATTCCTAGTAAGCATGTCAGCATTCAAAATCGGTGTGTATACAGAGGTCTTACCAAAGCCTAACCTCATCTGTTATTTGACGTACTCATATAATCAAATTGATTGTTCTCTTAAATTAATAATAAACTAGATGAACCAGCAGGCTACGCACGCGTACAGAAGGAAGGGTTACAATAAATTGACAATGTGATAAGCATATGAGTTGAAGCTGTGCGTTACAGTAATGAAACAAAACAAACTATTTGAGAAACGGTTGTGCGGACGGATGGACACCCATCAGAGCGGCGCCACCTTAACAAATTTTAATATATATGATTGATTCATTTTACTTTTCAAGCATACATACACACAGTTAACTAAAGTACACTTTTTATCTTCGCTACCGACTCGTTTTTATTTATTCCCTATTACTCATTACAATTGTATAGTTTTTCTTTTTCTTTCTTTTATCCATTTTTTTACCTCCCTCATCCACTCAATCCCTCTTTCTCTCTTTTCTCTCAACACCGTCCTTCTCGCCCTCTTTACCCTCAATTCGCCATACTTCTTCCTCATATATTTTTAATTTTCCCACCCTTCTCCACAAAGCCCAAACACAGCCTACATTTTTTCCCTCGTCTTTCCACTAATACTCATTGCTGATAACGATAACAATGTCAAGTTGCATATTCTCTTCAGTACAAGCATATTTCCTAGTATTCGTCTGGAAATTGACTTTTGAAGTTCTCTTGAATTTCTCCTTTGGTTTTTTAAAATTGTCAGCTTGGTGATATCGTTGTAGTCCCGGATTTATGTGGTTAATAACTATGAGCTGCCAATAAATAATTTCCAATCGATTTTTCGGTGGGATAAACCATACTATCTAACTGTTGTCGATAACTCACTCAAAGTTGTAACAGATTAATCAATTACTAACACAACCGTTACAACAGTAAACGCATTTTCGCTGAAGGTTGATGTGTATTTTTGATAGAAAAGAGTTTCACAGATAACCGTTGATTTTTGGTAGATAGACATGTATAGCAAAGTTGTAGAGAATTTAATTCTACATTGATTTGAAAAAAAATATACAAGGTGTTTGACGATAATTTTTTGATAATGCCGCTCCTGTCAAATATAATAAAAAGTCACACAAAAGGTTTTGTCAATTTTTGTCAAAAGACCAATATCTATAGTCTTGGGTATAAAATTGGGTATAAAAATTTTGCTTTCGATTTAACTAAAAATTGGTGAAAGACTAATATTGAGGTGTAGAATACAGAAATACCATCAGTTGTCATCAAAATATTACTCTAAAATTATTACCCGTTTAAAGCTTTTTTGCGAAAAAACTTCAAATGGGAAAAAATAGTTTAACCAGCAATTTTGAAAAATCCGAAGAAACGGTTTGTACTACCGTGTGCTACGCATTGATTTACATCATATTATGATAAAAAGTCTCACAAAATGTTTTGTCAATTGTTGTGCCAAAAAACCAAAAATCTATAGTCTTGGGATAAAATCGGGTAAAAAATTTTGCTTTCAATTTGACTAAAAATTGTTGAAAAAGACTAATATTGAGGTGTAGAATACAGAAATACCATCAGTTGTCATCAAATATTACTCAAAATTATTGCCTAGTTTAGAGCTTTTGGACAAAAAGCTTCAAATGGGGAAAATGATAGTTTAACCAGCAATTTTAAAATCCGAAGAAACGGTTTGTACTACCGTGTTCTACGCATTGATTTATCATATTATGATAAAAAGAAACCACACAAAATTTTTGTCAATTTTTGTCAAAAGACCAAGACCATAAACCGTTGAATGACATTCGCCCTTGGCGACAGGCAAACAACCTTATTTATTGATTAAATTGGTATAGAGGGAAAAGCGCCATGATATTCGATCTTGAACTTTGCTAGCTAATTAAATTGTTTCTTTTAATTAATTAACTATAATGTTGTTATTCTTTACTAGATGTCTACCTGACGTTATACAACAGTTTTAGATGACTCGTTAATTCCATACGTTTGATGAACTCCATATGTTGACTTTTATTTCAAAGCCCGAATGTGGCTATAACGCCATCTTGTCAATTCTAAAATATTCGCTTCGGAAAGTCAAATTACTATTCATTTTATTACTAGACGACTTGCTTGGGGTACATCGTCCAATATTTCTAAAAATTAAGAAATACCTAGGGACACTCTAAGAAGGCGGCTCGTTATTTTATCAAACTTCCAATATTTAATCCAGACCTTTAGGGGGTGTTAACGATGTGCTCTGAGGAAGCTATCCTCGATGTACACCAAGTTAAATGATTAGAATTTAAGTGTTAATCTTATTATTTGTATTACGATTTTTAATGCGATGGTCATGCATGCACGAGACATAATATTAATTTACGGTTTCATTTTTTTTGTTTTTAAATAATCATTCGAGTACCGTTTGGAATTGAAAGACCTTACAGTCAACGAGTCCTAGGTTTATTTACTCTTAATTGTTAAATTTATGCATGATAATTTAATTGAAGCTGTTAAGATTGGGCTATACATCACTAAACTTGAACGTATGTCTAGTATTGCAGCGTGTGGCGTCTATACTAGATTTAAATTTTGACCGAATTGTGATCAAGATATTTAATTGTGATAACATATACTTGTGTTGGGCCTCTGTTATTTTGAATCTTATTGTTTGTCTCGCTGTATGTTATGTGACCCACTCATGGACAACGAGCTTTGGGTATGTTTCTAAGCGATTTCTTAAGTATTTTTTTTAAGTAAATTGTCTGTCTTACGACATTTCTTGAAAAATATGAACACGTGTGAATAGTATAAACTAAGAAAAATGCCAACAGTTAACTGTAGCGACTTGTGTGTGTTAAAGTGCAAAGCGCTATCTAAGCGATAACTTTAATGCTTAAAACACATGTATGTCGATAAAGTCAAGTATTAATACTTAGTATTAAGTTATCGCTTAGATAGCGCTTTGCACTTTAACACACACAAGTCGTTACAGTTAACTGTTGGCATTTTTCTTAGATTATTATTTTAAATTTATATGTGAATATCAATTAACAAACTTATAGCAGGTTTTAATCAGGTTTTAGTTATTCACCATTTTCGGTTTGACATTTTTTTTTATATATCCTATGTAACCGATGTAAACTATGGATTGTTAAAGTTGTTAACGCCTTAATTGCGAATGAAATTTGACTTTGCATTACAAATAATAACCTAAAAAATAAATTATTTAAAGGCCGATATTAACCCAAGAAAGTAGCTCAAAATCAAAATCTCGAAAAGTTTCACTATTTAAGTGACACTCGTGACACAGTCTCCATAGTTTTTTTTACATAGATTCAGAATATAAAATAAAAAATATATGTTTCTATTTAAAATATCACAGTTCTGAAGTAGTCCATAAAAATGGAACACCTTGTATAATTAAAAATATTTTAAAATTGTAGCCACTGAAAACCAAAAGAATGGTCAAAACTGATTTTAAATAAATTTACTTTTTTAAAGCAAAATCAAAAGTTCGCGTACAACAAAATAATTTTGTAAATTCTTAGATGTTCTAAGTGCTGATTGGTTCTACTGTATGTATTGTAACAACAGCGTTTTTTGGTCACTAAAAGTAACACGATAATATTGCATTTTAACAAAAAGTATTTAATTGTCCGGACATTTAGTTGTCCAGATAGAATGTGGTCCAAATTAATCCGTGTCATGGAGTTCTATTGAACTGTCTATAATGTTGAATTTTTATGTCTATAAATATAAAATTGTAACAATGTTGGTATTAATTTAATTTTGTAATTTGTGTAAAATTACGCATTGAACTAATATAAAGTTATACAGCGTAACCGCAAAATACCAATTACTTGTGCAGATATTTAAAAAAAATAATTATAAAAGATATTGCGCAAATTTTTCGACATCTCCACACCATCTTAAAAAGAAATACAACGAAATACTTTCGAATTGCACTTAAAATGTAAATTCTTTTTAGTTTCAAACGAAGAAAAAAAAAGCACATTACAAGTTTTAGTATTTGAGCTTTTTCATCAACTAAAGCAGTACAACAGGGATTTCAATTTTGTTTCACAGGGTTGAAACAGGGTGTGTAGACGCACTCGGCCAGATCTTTGATTAAATTA
Organism: Abscondita cerata; assembly: GCA_030710515.1. NCBI lineage: Eukaryota > Metazoa > Arthropoda > Insecta > Coleoptera > Lampyridae > Abscondita > Abscondita cerata. The sequence goes on along the minus strand of JALBCR010004308.1, from coordinate 187,691 downwards.
TAGGCATTCGTTAGGCTGCCATCCCCAAGAGACACAACTGTCACAGCAGCACCCGAGTGGACTGTGACTCACACATTAGAACCCGTCCTTTAGTAAGGTCTCTTTCTTACACTCAACTTAACCCTTACTTTTAACTTAATTTTGCAAAAATTCAATTACTGCATGCTGCAGCTACATTGGGGAACGTACTTTTAAGATCAAAAGCTTTTTTTTTAAAGACAAGATACGAATTTCTTAGAAATAATCTAGATAAGACGTTTCTCTAAGCAAATAATAAAAATAATTTAATTCAAAAATTTTGATAATGATTATTTTAGTTTTAGAAATTGTTCGCACTATGTACTGACTTTAATGAAAATAATATATACACCTAGGCACCAAAATTTCTTAACCGACGGAAAACTACGAATTCCATAAAAGTGCATAATTTTGTGCACATTATTTTACTACAATAACGACTTTATTTAAAATTGCTTTAAAGAAGAAAATTTTTGCTAATACAAATTTTAAAAGTGTTGGTAAAGTCGCTGGCTGAGGACAAATTGTATTCATATGGTATATTACTCTATAATTTGCCAATAATATTTAAACAAATGATGTGTTAAAATTTCTACTTTAAAATATATTTATTGTTATGATCTCCTCATTATTAATTTAGAGGTTCTGAAATAAGTCATAGCCTCGCAGTATTACATTTCTTTTCTAAACGACATAATATACCGATCCTTCACCAATGTAAAATTTAAACCACATTACTATTTCATTTTTAAAGATAATAAATTGCAGTTAGATAAATTAAGATAAAAAATTAATGATTAGGAAACTAATTTCATACCCAACTTTAATATTGAGTAGTTCTGAGTATGCTCTTGGCTAGTACTAGAATTCTGATAAAAAATTATTGACTTTTTTCAAAATATTTCGAAAATTTAAAGTTTAAATGGTGTTGATTGTCTCTTCTGATACCTTTAGTGGGATTTTAGAGTTCCTGATTCGATAATACTTTCCAAATCTGTCATTAGAACTCTTAACCCTTTACAGTCCAAATTAAAATAGAATGTGAAAAAAAGTACACTGCTTAGTAAAAATTTGGACTAATATCACATATAATATCTATGAACAGAATTCACACACCCCCATGTATTAAATTGACAAAACAATTCTGAGTGGGCGTCAAACACAAATGTACTTTTCGTTTCACACAAAGAATTTATGGCACACCCTAAAAATTTGCACCTCCTTCTTTTTTCCTGGACTGTAGGCCAGTCCCGACTCCATTTCTTTTAGTATCTAAAGTTGACATTTTTGCAGATTTTCCACTCTTATTTTTGTGTTCAATTTTCTGTTGAATACTAGAAGAGTTTGGACGACTTCTTCTTTTGGTACTTTTGTTGGTCGTCAATGTCAAGAACGAAATTTTTTATACAGGGTGTAACAAAAAGGTAGGTCATAAATTAAACCACATATTCTAGGGTTAAAAATAACTCGATTGAATCTAGCTTACCTCAGTACAAATGTGCATGCAAAAAAAGTTACAGGGTGTCAAAGTTATAATTTTTTTTGTAAATAAGTAAGATTAAATAAAAATTTTGGGGCTTGCGAATAACTTAAAAATTCATTGAAGTGTGATTGCAGAAATTAAGAATTGTTAAGACATTAACCTTCCGCTTTTATCTGAATTCGAACAGATTCAATTTAAAATTATCATTGCTGCTTCCGAAGAAAATGCTGAAAACGAATATCATATCGAATTTGAGGAAGATTATCATTATTCAGCTGTTTCGAAAACTCAAAGTTAACTGGAAATATTGCAACTTAAGTCAGATATTATTGATATTATATCTTCTCAAGCTCTTCAGTCAAATTTCTCAAACAGATGTTCTTTTAAACCTACCAAAAATCTCTATTCCAAAATTTTCTGGGAAATTAGAGAATTGGCTCGAGTTTCGAGAAATATTTAATAGCTTAATTCACACAAATGATGATCTTAACGATATCAAAACATTGCATTATTTAAAGTCTAGCTTAGTCGGAGCCGCATCTCAAGCTGTTAAATCCATGCAATTCTCTGCTTGTAATTACAAAATTGCATGGGAATCAATTTGTGCTAGATACGATTAACCGCGTATGTTAATAAGAAACCATCTGAAGTCTATTTTAGATTTACCTCCTTGTACAAAAATTACGTAATTTTTTTGATGCGCTATTCAAACATATAACAGCGTTAAAATTTATTGCAAATGCGGAACATCTATTTGTAATTGTTATTATTTACATTATGTCTGGCAAACTGGATTCAGCTACGTCTCACGAATGGGAAACTCTAAGAAATAACTCGAGTTCTGATTTGCCATCTTTTATTGAATTCAAGGATTTTCTGACGAATGCAGTCAATTTCTTGGACAGTTTGCTTACCAAACCACCAATTAAGTTCACACAAGGAAAATCAAACCCAATCCTTTCTAAATCATTTATTGTGAACACACCCCCATGTACGCTTTGCAAGAAGTCACACCCTTTAAGCTCCTTTTTAAAAATTGTCTCCTTTTTTGTAGAAAAAGGCATCACTTTCTTTTACACGCTACACCTTCCTCTAATGACAATCTTCAAGTTTAATCAGATGCTCTAGTGACTGCTGACCAGCCAGATCCATCTTAAACAATTTTGGTGTTCTGTTCAAGTTTATCTCAAGTTTTGTTACTAACGGCCTCTGGTTAAATTTTTGATTTTGACGGAAATCCCCATTCTGTTCGCATTTTGCTTGATTCGGGTTTGCATCGCACTTTATCCGATCATCTCTGAAAAAAACTTAAGGTGCGTATCTATGTTGCCCACATTATGGTTGCTGGAATAAGCAATTCTGAACCTCGCATCAACTCAAAATATGAAGTAGTAGTACGCTAACATTACTCCAATTTTCAAATATCGCTGTCGTGCTTGGTTTTGGATAAAATAACCGGTGTCTCACCCCGCTTGCACTTAGATTGCACTGTGTTTCAAATTCGATCCAATATTCAGTTATCAGATCCCCACTTTAAAAAACCTGGTCATATAGATCTTTTAATTGGTTGCTAACAGTTCTCTAATTTATTATGTGTAGGTCAAATAAAATTAGGTCCCATTCTACCGATTCCACAAGAAACTAAATTTGGATGGATTCTATCTGGTCCTGTAAACCATCTAGCATCCATCCAAATTAAATGCAAGATTAGCATTAAAGATGATCTTTCCGATCGCCTTTTGAAATCTAGGAGTTTGAAAATTATCCTGTAGAGAAGGTGCTCTCATCAGAAGAATTGGCCTGCGAAGCTCATTTTATTAAAACCTTCCGTAGAGATGCCGATGAAAGGTCTATCGTCTCTATTCCTTTGAAGCAACTAGGTGACGTTCTTGGGGATTTATTTTGTACTGCCCAGAAAAGATTTTAAATCAATATGTTTCATTCATGCAAGAATATCAGAATTTGGAGCACATGTCCATCTCAACTTCCAAATCTTCAGAGAGATCATATTATCTTCCTCAATATGGAATAATTAAAAGGAAAATTTGACAACAAAACTTCGTGCCGTCTTCAATGACTCTTCTCAAACTTCAACTGGTCAGTCATTAAATGACATACAGGTGGTTGGTCCAACCATTCAACAAGATCTATTTTCTATTCTGACTCGCTTTCGCAAGCATGTATTTGTTATAACCGCCGAGATTGAAAAGATGTACCGGCAAGTGCTGATTGCTCCTACTCAAAGGTTACTCCAGAAACTTTTGTGGAGATCCTGCCCTTCAAAACCTATTCAATATTTCACTTTAAATACTATCACTTACGGCTCGGCTTCTGCTTCCTTCCAGGCAATTCGTTGTTTGCACCAGCTCAGATTAGAATGTGAAATCAATATACCATCAATTTCTCAAATAATTAAGTCCGACTTCAATGTTGATGTCCTCTAGACTGGAGCCGACAATTTGGTCGACGCTTGGGAGATATGTTTGGAAGTTGTACATGTTTTACAAACAGGTTGTTTTCATCTTCGTAAGTAGACTTCCAATGACCCCAATGTTCTTGCCGGCCTACCTAATTCAGAATTGCATCCAGGAATTTTAAAATTTGGATTGCATGATTGCACTAACACTCTTGGCCTCAGTTTTCAGTCAAATATTTTCATTTTTACAATACCTCTATCAACTGCTAAGAAAGTAACAAAAAGATCTATGCTATCTGAAATTGCTCAGATATTTGATCCGTTGGGGCTGCTATCTCCTTGCACAATTGGTTCAAAAATTCTTTTTCAACAGTTGTGGTTAGAAAAATTGTCATTGGACGACGCTATTCCTCACGACGTTTTGCTAAAATAGGGCTCATTTTTACAATACCTTTATCAACGGCTAAGAAAGTAACAAAAAGGTCTATGCTATCTAAAATTGCGCAGATATTTGATCCGTTGAAGCTGCTATCTCCTTGCACAATTGGTTCAAAAATTCTTTTTCAACAGTTGTGGTTAGAAAAATTGTCATGGGACGACGTTATTCCTCACGACGTTTTGCTAAAATAGGGCTCATTTTTACAATACCTTTATCAACTGCTAAGAAAGTAACAAAAAGGTCTATGCTATCTGAAATTGCTCAGATATTTGATCCTTTGGGGCTGCTATCTCCTTGCACAATTGGTTCAAAAATTCTTTTTTAACAGTTGTGGTTAGAAAAATTGTCATGGGACGACGTTATTCCTTACGACGTTTTGCTAAAATAGGGCTCATATCGTAATGATCTAATAGTGCTCAACGAACTAAAAGTTTCTCGCCACGTTTCTTGTAAAAATGCAATTGACGTACAGCTTCATGGATTCTGCGATGCATCAATGCACGCGTACGGGAATTGCACATATGTCAGATCTGTTGAACAATTTGGTCAACCTCATTCATGCCTCTTATGTTCAAAATCAAAGGTTGCACCTTTGAGACCTACTACAATTTCGAGACTCCAACTGTGCTCAGCTGCTCTACTGTCCAAGCTAATAGAACAGGTGATTAAAGCTCTGAACATGCCAATATCTTCCACATATTTATGGTCTGATTCATCTATAGTGCTTAGTTGGTGAAAGACCCAACCAAGCCGATATTCAAACTTCTCACTGTAATTGAAAACATGTACCCACCAAAGATAATCCCGCTGATTCACTATTAAGAAGTATCTCTTCTCAAACTGTAAAATGTTCAGATCTTTGGTGGCAAGGCCCATTATGGCTATCCAAAAAAGGTTCTTCTTGGTCAGGTTCCTTTTTCTTAAGTTTAGATCTTTTTGAAACAAAGAAAACTGTTAAATCGTGCGCAGCGGTTCTGTCTTTCCAATACCCATCACCAACTACTTCAGTATGAATCGGCTGGAAACAGTAATAGCCTTTTGTCTTCGTTTTTGCAAAAATTGTTTTGTCGACTCTAAAAGTTGCACTTTAGGTTCACTAACATTTAACGAGCTGAGATCAGCACTTTTTTGCTTAGTCAAAATTCCCAGATGAAATAAAACCATTACCGGCTAACAAACCTGAGCGCTGCTGAGTTTAAATCCATTTTTGGACAATGATGGTATCCTTCGTGTCGGTGGTAGGCTTCGTAACTCTCAATTTTCCTTTGACAAAAAACATCCGGTGCTGCTTTCCGGAAAACATCATCTCTCCAAACTAATTATTAGTCGGGAACATACACAAATGCTTTACCCTGGCCCTGAATTATTATTATCCTCTCTGAGAGTTTGATTCTGGATAACTACAGCTTGTTCTATTGTCAAACGAGTAGTGAGCGAGTGTTTAAAATATTTTCGGTTTTCGCCAAATATTCCTTCGCCCATTATGGGAAATTTACCTTTATCTCGGGTTGAACCGTCCTCTCCTTTCCATATTACTGGTGTTGACTATGTTAGACCATTTTAGATTAAGGATTGCAAGGGTCGGGGTTGCAAACGGTACAAGTCATACTTATGTTTGTTTATTTGTTCTGCCACCAAGGCGGTGCATTTGGAACTAGTCACGAATTTATCCACTAAAGCCTTTATCATGACTTTACGCCGGGTTGTATCTCGCAGAGGTAAACCTTTGCGTATATACTCGGATAACGGAACAAACTTTTCAGGAACCAATTCTCAATTTAAAGAGTTAGCCACCTTTCTTAAGAAAGATTTGTCGTCCCTATGTGACGCCTTTGTTAGTGAGGGCACCAATTCGCATTTTATCCCCGCACATAGTCTTTATTTTGGATGTTTATGGGAAACCGGAGTTAAATCGGCTGAACATCACATTAAGCGAACCGTGGGCAAAGCGTTACAAATTGTCACTCAGAAGACTAAAGACAACTTTGGCTGCGAGAACCAGGTTTTTTAATCAAGAAGTAGTGAAATCCTTGTTTGACATTTTTAAACTACTCCAAAAAACCAGAAATTTCTTCCAACAAGAATATTTAACGTGGACGGGACTAAAATCACTACGGTACAATCCACGGCCATCTAGGGTTGTATCTGTTGGGGCAAAAAACAAGTAGTTTCCTTCATATCAGTCAAAAGTGGCAAGTTGTTCACTGCAGTAATTTGTATGAGTGCCAGTGACACTTTTGTACCACCGATGATTATTTTTCCCAACGTATGAATGAAGCCTTAATTTAACGATGAAACTCCCCCGGACGGACTTACAGTTTGCCATAAATCTGGTTGGATGTAATTAGATTTATTTAAAAAATGGTTTGACTATTTTGTGCTTAAAACTCAAGCATTAAAAAACAAACCAGCACTATTCATACTCGACAGCCATAAAACTCATAAGCAAAATATTGCAATGATAGACAAAGCACGAGAACATGGAGTAACAATTTTATGCCTTCCACCCCATACAAGTCATCGGATGCAGCCATTGGATGTGCCGTTCATGACACCACTTGGCACATTTTACATTCAAGAAGTAGAAACTTGGTTAAGAAATAATTAAGGGCGGTGCCTGACTCAAAACAAAGTTGAGTCTTTATTTAGTAAGACTTTTTTCAGAGCTTTAACTCCGTTCAATGCAATTAATAGTTTGTCTGAAACTGAAGTTTTTACGGAAGCCATGTTTGCTGAGACTGAAAATTTTGAAAGTCAAATTAGCGCACTACTAAAAATTTTGCAGCAATGTAAAATGACAAAAAAAATACCGTCAGAAGACACTGATTAGGGTTTTATAAGAGACTCAACACCAGAAGAGCAAATTATGCGAGAAACAATAATAGCACAATCATCGACTAGTGGCTTTTCTAATAATTTAATATCTCCGGTGGTAATTGTTCCTTACACAAACGGCCATATTGTTGACCCAAACGTTAGTTCATTTCTACATACAGTAAATAAATAAATTTCTCATCTCATGTTCACATATTCTCATTGGATGATATAGACCGTACACAACATTTATTGAAAACCAAACCCCGGCCTTATCGACACTTATTCGAACAATTTATTATTAATTCTAAATAAAATAATTCATGCTTTAAAGGTTACCAAACACGTTCAGAAAAACCTCAAGAGAAAATTCTTTGGGATTTCTTTGAGAATTTACTTAACCAAATCGTTGTCCTGCTTTCTTTAAGGATATTCTCCAGGAAAACAATTTGGTTATTTTCTTAGTTAGTCAACATAATCAGCTCAGTATTTCTCCTAATTTTGCATCCATGCATCAATGATGGACGATAATATTTTAGCGGCTAAAATTGCAGAGCATGGTGGAGAGCTAAACATCGACTGAGAAAAGTTGCCTAAAGTCTCTAAATCAAATTAAATTTTTAGTACACACGTTAAAAAATATCCGGACTGTAGACCAAAAAAGGATTGAATTTTGTTCGGAATTTTTTGGCCTGTCGTATCTCCTGTGACTGAAAAGAAACTGCTACAAACGTTAAGGAATTAAACAGGGTCTGGCTTGTTTAGGGCAAAGATTGAGAAAATCGTGCTCGTATCATGGCTACTTAGGAATTAAACTCGAGATAGATCCCCATTTTATTACCACCGTTGTTTGTTTTTCTCGACTTTGAATTTGCAACAGATGGATCATATAACAGGCATCTAAAATTCTAATCAAATTAGAAACGTACTAGATGTATGAATATTTGAAGCACTTTAGTGGTTATATTGACTATTTCTTGATTATTAAATCTTGAATTATTTTAGAACGATAAAAAATCTATAAATTTTTGGGATTGTCAAGGTTCAGCCAAGGCATTGTGTTGCCTTACTCTACCAAAATAATTTTGGAAAAGAAGATAGTCTGTGCTCAAATGTACATAGATGGTGATCACTTCAAAACCCGTACCGTAACGGCCTACCGGCAAAAAACAAAATGGCCGCCACAGAAAATATATTTTTGTCTCTATCTACCGGCGGTACATTTCATAGGACCACATTTGTTTGTAGTCTCTGAAATTTGTTTTTAGCACTTTTCTCGTAAAAGCAACCATTTAGTCGCAAATGCACTCAGTTATAAGAAAGCAATATGGTCGCCAGCTGAAGCAGCTGGTTTATTATAATACTCTGATGCAATGATAATATAATACTATACTGTGGATATTGAGATTTCAATATTAACATTTGGAAGCATTTTGTAGATGGGTGCTGACAAAACACTGGAACATCAAAACAGAAAGCTGAAAGTTCAAGGTGGTCTAATAGGAATAACGCTAAATGATTGCTAGGAATAGATTTTGGCTCAAGTTCGATTTAGAAAGAACAACGGATTTTGATGAAAAGTATCTAGATAGACTGGAAATTGTCTCCTGAATCCGAATCTGTAATCAGTTTTCTTAGCAAATGAGTAAAAAAAAAGTTATGACTATTTTCATGCGATAGTGCGCATGCGCGAAAAGGTAGCAAGAGTAGCGTCCATATTGGCGTCAGTTTGTGTTTGTTATTCGGTAATGTATTTTAAATCTTAATTATGTTCAACTTAATAATTGTGTTTAAATTATTTAGATGATTGATTACGTACAGCTTTGGAATTGTCGTCGTCTCCCTGTCACGAAAGACGCAGCACGCTCTTTCGCGCAGGAGGTCGGGTTGCTTCCAACAAATAGACTTTGTGCGATCTACAGAAGGGACGAAATGGTAGGTAGGTTACAGTTCTCTTGTTAAAAAATTACATAATCTCATGTGATCGAGGGTAAACAGTGTTGGTTGGTAAGTTACAGTTATTACATTTTTCCCCTTTAAAAAATTTACATGTTTTCATGTGAGAATGGCGTTAACGGTGTTAATTGGTATGTATGATCGAGGGTGAACGGAGTTGGTTGGTAGGTTACAGTTCTTAAATATTTCTTCTTTAAAAAATTTAAATGTTTTCATCTGATCGGAGGTAAACGGTGTTGGTTGGTAGGTTACAGTTATTAAATTTGTCCTCTTTAAAAATATACATGTTTTTATGTGAACGGGGGTAAACGGTGTTGGTTGGTAGTTTACAGTTATTACAGTTTGTTACGGTTTTATTTTTCGAATGTAGGACGTATGTCGTGAGCCGTTTTAAAACGTAGTATGTTACGACGAAAGTCGTATTTGGCGCGCATGTTGCTAATTGTCTATTGGTGGAAAATTAAATTAGACTGGATTTTCTAGACGAGCAGCGGACATCTTCTCTTTTCGTTTTCGTACACGCGGGTGTTTTAGCATACTTCTTGAAGTGAAATTTTCACAAAAATTATTTAAAGTGGGTTTCAAGATATCTAATTCAAATTGGTGTTTAAGTTTAATCCGGCTAATTTCACCCACGTTGCGTTTGACTTTATGTTCTCGTTGCGTATTATCTTTGGATAACTCTTGAGTGTGCTGGAGTGGCTAATTAAGAACCTTCAACAACACAACGGTTTCGCATTAATTTAGCTGCAGACAACCGGTGGATACTACGTCTACAGGGGTTGGTTATGCTGCACAACTTTATTGAGGGAGTCAATCGCCTTCTTTTCTTCTCCGCACACCTTCCCTAAGAGGAATCTTGGAACTATCTAACCTTCTGAACTATCGATACCGTCGCTAGCAGACCACCTTCATTCTCGAAAATACATTCTACCGTCTACAGCTAAGTTTTAGTATTTAAGCCACTTATTCATAATAATCATGCGTATGAAGCTCAAGTACATATGACATAGAACGGCTTGATCTCTAATATTAAAGTAAATTTTTATTCGGTGTACATTCCTCAACGGAAGGTTTGTTTTAATCAGCTCAATAGGGGCTGGGGGGCTTTATTTAGAGTGGTTGTCGCGGACACAAAAGGCCTTTTGAGTTTGCGGGAGGTACTTACCCTTTACTCCTAGTTTAGGTTTAGTGTTAATCGCCGAATGTAAGTGATATGTGTACGTAGAGCCTTAATAGCAGCCAATCCTCAATTGGAATGATAATTTTAACTTAAGTATAACTAAAGCTTACCTGAAATTCGACATTAATTAATTTATTGTTAAGCGAGGCTGCTGTTAACGCACGTAACTATATGCGACAGTCTTTCTATTTCTGTTACATTCTCCTAATATTTTAAGATTTGTTTGTTGTACTAAATTGTCTTCTTTTTTCTTTGGTTTGTGTTCGATTTGGCGTATTAGATTTCTTTATCCAGCACGTGGCATCTTGTTAGACCAGCAGTATACTTTCTTATAGTTCTTCAAAGACCTACGCGACTCTCCGACAAAGCAGGACGCTGCTGATCTAACTACTATAAATTCTGTATCCTCCACGAACTTAGTGCGCTACATCGAGCCGAATTCCCTTTAGTTTTTTTTTTCTCTAGGTTGTTCCGCTTGAGCCGGCGTTTCTTTTATTATTTTGTAAACAACAACCGTTACAAGTTCTCACTTTAAAAAAATTACATGATTTCATGTGATCGGGGGTAAACGGTGTTGCTTGGTAGGATTATTTCAATAACATTAAAATGGCCGTAACTTTTTTGTTTACTCAATTGCTTAGAAAACTGATTACAGATTCGGATTCAGGAGATAATTTCCAGTCGATCTATATAATTTTCAAAAAAATTCATCGTTCTTTCTAAATCGAACTTGGGCCTGAAGTACAGTCCTTTGCGACTAGGTTATATCTTCGTTCTTCTTAAATGCTTCTTCTATTTCACTGTCGTTGCTCGCACAATTGTCACTCTACATAAGAATGTACAGTGACGGATTTCAAAGGTAAAAAATCTCGACCCTTCAGCTCTCGATATCCTATTTTTTTTTTCAATCCGTTCTGCTGCACTTTTCGATCTTATCGAAAGATTATATTTTGAACATTTTTTTGGACTGCCATGCCATGATATTTTGGAAAGTATAAAAACTAGAAATTTTTCGAGAAATGCTTTAATTGAAATTAACAAAAACTTTATGATTCTATTTTCTTTGATTTTTGCAGTCAATAAGTCAAATACAATTACCACCACGGATGAAGCAATCTTATGACTTACGAATCTGAAGGACATTTGAAGTTTAGCAATATTTTGTATTCTTGTCTTGATTATCTGTTTTTCCATTATTTTGTTTTGCTATTTCTTTAACCTACTTTTTTCCGTCATTGTCGTGACTGGCGCTTGGACCGGTCTATTATATGTGGTCATGCAATGGCTGTGCGGTTATATTTTATGTTCTTATTCACCTTCTATAATGTTTACACATTTAATTAATATTATTACATGTAAATACTAGGGTGGGTAAGGGTTGGCATGTTTAGGTTTTAGTGGTTTTCCTAAATCTTCAAGCAAATGCTTTGCCAAGACGAACCAATCCACTATTCCACACGGTTTCGTCACCACACTATACAGGTTTATACTGATCTTCTGGGGCACCATACGTAACACTTACATCACAATACAATATTTGTATAATGTACTATACGAATAAATAAAACAAATAAATAAACCACATCAAAAAATATTTTATAGTAAAATGCTTTTGTTATAAAGTCACATCACGGAAATATATTGTTTTTAAGAAAAAAACTAATTTAAAAAAATCATAAGAAAACAACTGTTACTATGTTTTTCATGGTTTTCTAGATGCAATTCAATACTACTAAAAGAAAAAATTAAAAACAATTACTGTTGTTTGAATAAAGAAAAGAGAAAGGCTAATAGAAATCAATAAAAAATTTAAATTGTTCTGTGAAAGGAGGGAAAAGTTGATGTAATGATAACTCAAACAAAGATAAACCAGCAAGAATGGAATGTAATCAAATGATCGAACAACCAACCAAACTTAGTTACCTAAGCTTTATGTTATCAAATCCTGTTAGAATTTTCCTTTATCATATTACTAAAAGTTAGATTAGTTGTATTTTCTACTTTTAAACTGCTTCTCGACTTTTTAATCCTCAATTGGCGTATCCCGTATCAGAGCAATTTTCTTAATTTAGCTGCAATGACAATTTGGGTTATTTAATTATGAAATATTTATGAAGTCTCACTGAAAGGCGGTTTTCATTTTGAAAGCAACGAGACGCAATAAAACGACTCAAAATTAAAATTCATGTAAAGCGTCGAGCTGTCGGTTTCCGTGCATATTAAAACGACGAACTGTAACACAGCTACGTTCATTCTCTTCTCTGCAATTTATATTTACGGTGTATTACCACATAATTTTATAATTTTGTATTTCATTGTACTTCTCTTATTCATACAAACTAATTGGCTTATGTAAAATATAGTATTGGTAGACTTTTTCCAAAAGAAAATCGTATGTTTACCAACAAATTTTAGTTGATGAGAGACTAAGTTTTTTTTTTTAAATTCTACTTTGAAACGTTGCAGAACTTTTACAATTCAACTTGGAAAATAAGCATATTTGTTTTAATATTTAAAATATACTACAAAATTATTAGTTTTATGGAACAAATTACATAACTTAAGAAGTAAATATTTGTCTCAAAATTCCTGAAAAACAAGAATTTTTATGTTTTTTGGGTTGGTTTCCTCGAAGGGTCATTCACTCTAATCAATAGGTGTAAATCCCGTCCGAATTAAAAAGAATAGATCAGGACTAATAGAAAATAAAAGACAATATCGTACAATATAGGAAATAATACAAAATAGACGGGAATAAAAGAAATAAGTGAGAAATATGTAGCAATATCAGGAAACAAAATCAGCAATAAGCGGAATAGTGGACATTTTTTTACCCCTTCCTACTATATTCTTGAATTGGGTTACTGCGATTCTGGGCAAGTAAGTGCAAGTGAGCAGTGTCTCTAGATTTTCAATAAAAGTATCATAATTTTATTTCTTTTGTACCTATAAGGGAAAGTCGGGTAAAACTGGGTATTTAGTTTATAATTGGTTATAAAAAATTATTGGTGATTGACAAGTTGAGATAATAGTATAGTCATGAAATTTTTTTTTATTTGACCGCCATTTTTTTGTGAAATGTCATAGTACCCCTGGTAAAATCTAGAGAGTAACTGATTATATAAAAAGAACAAAATGAACGAATTTTTAATGAGAAGTGTTGAGAAAGATTTACAATATTCGAAAGAAGAACATTAATTTTGCACAAAAATCACAAATGAGTGTTCTTCTTCGTCATCCACATTAGCACAGGCATCATGAGACCATTTGGCACATGACGCGCACATGATGAGCCTTCACCAGACTTAGGGTTGGAATATAGTTCGTCACAATATAGACATGAAACATCTAATCGTAGTCTTCTGATGATGACTCATCTTCACATTCTTCTCTCAACACTGGTTGTTTTGTAAGTTTCCGCCTAGGTGGTTGATGATCTGAGTTCTGGTTTTTCAGCTAAACGTTTAGGAGTTTTGGCTTTTTCTGATATTATCAGTAACTTGTCCTTGTAGGGTGATGAAGTTAAAATTACTGTTTTGTGTCCTGTCAGTATCCTTTTCCTCTCTTGTGGCTTGGGGAATCTTAAACAAATCTTTTGGAGACACCGTGAAGCTACAACTTGGTTGTGATAAATGTGATGTCAACGTTAGTTCTGAAAATGGTGTTGATATAGTTTGGCCGAAAGTGACCACATTGTGAACAGGAGAATTAGACTTATTTGTAATATTCACCAACGCAGGAGGTAAAGTTTTTGACAGAGAGGTATTCTGATTACCAACAGACCTCTCTCGGAAGGAGCAAACATCAACTCTTCAAAAATATCTGGGTTTAGTGGGCATATCTCAGTTTTTCTAGGCCCATTAACAGCAGTTTGAGTAATTGCGGCCTTCATGAAAGCAACCCCGAACAGCTTTTCAATCTAGCTTATTGTAATACATCGACCAGGATGATCACGCAGCCATTTCCTTGCTTCTTCTCCATAATATGTGCTCAACGGAGCCATAAATGACATATTTAATAGGTGAATTCTATCACTGCAGTGCGGAGGAAAACAGAGCAACACAACATTCCTTTCACGCGCTAAGTTGATTAATATGATGCAATAATAGAACTGGTTTTTTAGCAGAAGAGTTAGCTTTGATCAGGAATCTTTGAAACCATCTGATGAAAATGTATTTTTGAATCCATCCACTTGGATGGAACTCTGCCAAACTTCTAGAGAGAGCATCGTTTAAAATTCAATCTTCTCTCGTTTGCGAAGCAAAATGAACATAGGGGCCATTAAGTCACTATCTACATTCATACAAGTCTCTACTGTTACGAGAACACACCTCTCCGCAGAAACCAGCGCTCCAACAGTCATTTAATTATTTAATGAACTAATTGTATTTCATGCCATGCACTTCTGTACGGGAATTTGCCAACACGTTGAAAGAAGGAATTGTAAAATTCATGCCTGCTTCTTGTTACGGTTCAAAATACTTGAGTTGCGCGTTGCGACGAAAATCAAATTTACCGCGCATGCAACTGATTTTCCTATTGGTTGATCGGTATTTTTTGAATTTTTAATTGAAACGATGGGCAGACATCTTGGGACTCTCTCTTCTTTTTGGGCGATTGGCGGTGCTTCACGAAGCTAAAAATTACTGGTGAAATTTCAATGTGGCTTCAATAATTGCACAATAAATTAGTGTGGATATATAAATCCGACCGATTTTAGTGGTTGTATTAATTGTTAATTACAACGTATGTTTTAGCACGTGTCTTGACCTCATAACCTACTCCTATCTTACTGTCTAGATAATTTCTGGGGGAGCTGGAACGAGCATTGGAAATCCTTCGTTACACAAAACGTGCTTGTTATCACGTTGTCGCCGACTTTGGGGCTGCACGGCCAATTATACTCTAGCGGTTGTCGGTCACGCACGCTGCTTCTGCTATTACAATGGCAACAATCTGCTCCCAGAGCTGTGTCGTCTCCTCCTCCTCAGAGAAATCTTACTGATCTTCGAGTAGCTGTCAACTGGCAGTCGTTAGCAAAGACCTTCCTTATCAGAACTACATGCATCAGTACACAGCTAAGTTATTATTTTAAGAAACCTTTTCATTTTGCATGCGTTTGAAACTTAAGTACACGTGACATCAAGCGGTTGTATCCTTAGTGTTTAAGCGAATTGTGTTATTCGGGGTAGTCTACATCCACCGACGCTCGGTGTTGTTGGGACTAACTCCCTCAGAGTTAAGGCGTTGTCATTAATGTGGGGTAAGCTAAAACAAAAGGCCTTTTGGATTGGCGGGAGCTACATTCCGTATTAGAACGAATGTAATACTAGTTTTTAAGTCACCGCGTGTAAGTGACGTGTGTACGTCAAGTTTCCTTAATCACCAATCTTAAATTGGTACGCTACTTTTAATTTGGAGTTAATAAACAAAAACTTAACTAAATTGTGACATATTTGACCGCGAACTATAACTAATTGATTGTTGCTAATGCACGCAAGTTTCATGTGACAGAATCTCTCAATTCTCCCAGATTTTTTGAATAGTTTCAATTGTATTTGCTATATTTACATGTCTTTTGTCTCTCTTTGATTTGTGGTCGTTGTAGCGTAGTAGACTTTAAGTAAAACCTAGTGGATTCCTGTTGGTCGCTTTTATTTTTCTCTGTTACCCAGCAGGTGCGCATCGTTACGCAGCAGTTATTTCTTTCAGTTCTCTCAAGGACCTCCCCATCTCACCGACTAAGC
Source organism: Abscondita cerata (assembly GCA_030710515.1). NCBI lineage: Eukaryota > Metazoa > Arthropoda > Insecta > Coleoptera > Lampyridae > Abscondita > Abscondita cerata. The sequence goes on along the minus strand of JALBCR010004308.1, from coordinate 171,635 downwards.
CGGACACTGCTGTGTTAACGTTTATAAATACGGGTTCTTCCACGCATTTAGTGCGCTACTTCGAGCCCAATATTATCGTGTTCTTTCTTTTCTAGGTTGCATCGTTAGAGCGGTCACTTTATTTTATTTCTTATTATTTTTGAACTACAACCGTTACATTCTGCTGCTATATCCTGTTTTAAATCTTAGGTCAGAAGCACCTATCGTTCCTGAGACAATTCAAAGAAACGTTGTGTTGCTGACTTTACACTCCGCAGCAGTTTGGAAGCAGGAATTGCAAAATTTATTCCTGCCTGTGTTGCTATATTCCTGCTTCATCCTGCTTCAAGTTAGATTTTAGCAATATGTACCGTTACCGAGATACATAAAAAAGAAAATTGGAAGTCTGCAACAATCTGGATGCAGCCTACGAGTCAGCAGCACTTACCGTTCCTGGCATATATCAAAGAACAGCAGTACTTATTTTTTTCGTGATATTTCAAGAAAAAACTCCACCGACTAGTGTAAAGTCAGCATCACTTTGGAAGCAAGAATTACAAAGCACATTCCCGATTGTGCGGCTAAATCCTGTTCCTGAGATATCTCAAAAAAATATTTTTGAAGATACCTATGTATGTTGTTTGTTAACCGTGCATTGGTTTGCATAAAAATAGCAATACAGTTCTACAGGCATTCAACCTATGAATGTTATAAGTAGTAAGATTACCTATAGTATCTGTACATATTTTTCAAATACAATAATAGTTATTTGTTTAATTAGATAAAAACACTGATGATTTAATACTAGGTTGGCAGTTTCAAGCAACAAAACTTTTCTTTGAATCATCTCAGGAAGGATTGGTTCCGCTGACCTTAGGTTTGGAGAAAGATGAAGTAAAATGAAGCAGCAGAAGCAGACATGAATTTCACAATTTCTGCTTTCAACGTGTTGCCAACTTTCTGGATATCATAGACTTAAAGATTGAGAAAATTAAAATAAATTAATTTTATTTTTTTACTGACGTTGATGAAGGCGTTGACGAACATTTACAACTTGAACTATGGTTGCAGCAGCGAATGCGTCTGATATATTATTCCATGCGTTCGCCGAGCAAGTATAATCCGAAGTAAAATCAAAAATTGGTGTTATTTTAAATTGAATCATATTGTGTTCTATTGAAGTTATATATTTATGTTAAAAAAAAGTTTGTCTTAAGCAGTTTTTAATAATTTCATGCACAAAAATTATAACACACTTACTTGTATTCGTGCTTCATTTAATTTAGTACTCCTCGCTAACTCTTCTCTACAATAAATATCCGGATAATGACTTTTTGCAAAGGCAGCTTCTAATTCTGCTAATTGTTCTTGAGTAAACGTAGTCCTATGCCTTCTTCGTGCCGGTGTTGGACACGATGCCGTTGTTGGTGTGTGGCCGGCATGTTGTGGACCACCTGGTGGTGTTACCGTACCTAAACTACCGCTACTACCCGATGTGACCGGTTCAGGTTTGAGTTTTTTGAACGCACCATCTAGAATTAAAAAAACACACAATCACTTGCTTTGTAGAAAACTTTTCTTTTATATGTTTTCACCACAACGCGACGGTTTGTACTGACGTTCAAATTTCTAACAGAAGATTTTTCATTACAATGGAACTGGATTTTACGATTTATGTCATTAGACTTTATTGATTATATTTCTATTTGACCTTTTGCATTTACCGTGCAATAATATAATACTACGTAAAAAGTGTTACACAATCTTGTTTTGCGTTAGTTCTTAACATATTATGACTAATAACAATAACTAATTTAACTAAAATTTGTGTACAGCGGCTGTAAAGTAGATTTTTACGGCCGTTTGAATTGTTGATGGCCAACGTGTTAACTGAGGCCAGCACATCAAAAAATGCCAAAATAACTTTACAACTGCGATACAAACCACGTTTTTTTAGGCGCTTAATATCATGTTGAAAAAATTAATTATTTAATTATTAAAACAAAGTTAAGTCGGTATCACATGTATTATGAAAAATTTTAATGTCAATATGTCAATTTAGGAATCGCTACTGTTATTCCATCCCATTTTAAATAATTGCCCGTTTTTTACAACTACTTTACGGTCTCAAATGAGTACCTAAATTACCTCTTTTAAAAATGACCTCCTAAAATAGTTATTTATTTACCGAAAACGTAAAGGTGCACTTTTTTGGTCAAGTCAGCATTTGACAACTGGCGAGGATAAAAAAGGTTCTTTATCGAGGTAAATATTAAATTTCTCCGGAGCACAGTTCGACAAAAATAAATGTTTGATGTTGCGCAGAGATGAGCATGTGATTTCTGTGATCCTTGGGTCTAATAGTGTAGGAAAAGCATATTTTGGGCCAAATTTAAAGAGCCGTTTTGGCGGGGTGGCGGGGGCGTGTAAAAAATCGATTTTTTCACTTCGGACGCTAACCGGAACTTTAAAAATGATCGTATTCAAGTGAAACAAAAACAGAATTATTTAAAAAACATCTTTCTACCATTTTTGTACTCTATTTGAACAATTCTGCCGCACAGTGAGCCAAAAAAGTAATTTTGGGGTAAAATAATCCATTTTTTTCTCGATTTTCACATTTAATTGGCCTTTTAGAGGTTTTTGTAGGAGAGCGATTTCTTTCATTTTACATTCAAAACAAAGGTAACCAAATGAATTTTGGAAATGGGACTATTTTTTTGAGAAAAGTGTTCACTTTTGTAATATCACTACACAGGGTTCACGTAAACGTAAACGCTGAGGAAACATGGCATCACGATAGGGCCACCTGCAGCTTTAATAAGGGTCGTATCTAATCCGAACAAAGACAGAAATGTTTATTAAAGACATTTTTACCATTTTTACCGCTCAATCACGAAAATGCGCCAAAAAGTGAGTTAAAATTTTAGCCTGTTTTTGTTTGGTAAAACGCCTCTGACTCATCATAATTTTGGGAACTGCTGGAAGGGATGGGGTGGGAGTGGTCTGGAGCCAAAGATCCGTCGCCATGCTACCACCATTCTCAGGGGGTGGGGGAAGCATGCAGCTTCAGAGTCCGAGCACAGTGTGCGAGCGAGCAGTGCCGACGCAGACAGCTCCTCAGTTTACTCTTGGAGTGAAACAGACATCATTGTTGTAGTGAAGTGTGTTTGATTTTTTGAAAAGATAGTGTTTTATAACTGTCTTTAATATGGCTAGTGGCCGTATTTCATGGTGTTTCCTATAACTAATATGGAGAGTAACGCTGGCAGCGTCACCCTGCCCAATAGCGTCATGTAATTTATGGATGACCTCCAAGCGGTCTAAAATTTTACTATTAACTGTAAGAGTTTTTATAGTTTACAAAATCGTAAAGGTTTCAAAACTTTTAGTCTTTGTTAAACTAATGAATGAAAGCTGGAAAGAAATGCCTTTACCACAATTCCAAAAATCAGAAAGTTACCGATACTGTTTCATTTAAAGAATTATGTTTTTGTGAAACTGTATTTTAACTGTATTAAAAACTTGTGAAAAAGAGCGCTTGTATTCTCGTAATATGAGTTGACTTGTATTTATGTTCTTTTATTTTCAATCTTATTTCATAAATTTAAAACCTTTAAAACTAAGTAAAACGCTGTTCGCAGGTTGGGCTGCGGGTGAGCAGCGACACATGAAGTTTGGAAACCCAGAATGTGAAGGAAGCCTATCGATCACATCACGGACTGCTTCTTCTGCATTGTAAATCCTCTAAACCAGAAGAATCTTAATATTCTATCAGCGTCTGCAACTGTGTCCCATAGTGCTGAACTCCTATTCCCGTCTACATCAAACCTCAAAAGAATCTCGATACATTGTCTCCAGGTGGGTCCGGACAGACGACCCCAGCATCGTCGCAAAGTGTCCCGGGGCCAGCGACTCCAGGCGGCTCCGGACAGTCCACCCCAGCTGCGTCGTCGCAGGGTACCTTAGGCCAATCGTCTTAAGACACTGCTACTGCGGGAGCTCGGACATCCAGTTCAGAGTGGAATATGCCAAGCACATCAAAAAAACCGCAACGTTACTTTCCAAACCAGAATGATTTAGACGATTTATGCAGGAACCTTGAGCTTCCGAAATATAAAGCCGAGTTTTTGGTATCCACATTAAAGGGATGAAATTTAGTAGATAAAAGTGTCAAGGTATCCACTTACAGAAAACGGCACAAAGCTTTTGCGTCATTTTTTACGGAAGATGGTGAATTTTGCTACTGTGACGATGTGAAAGGTGTGTTTGAAACTGTGGGCATTGAGTGTAAATCGGAAGATTGGCGCCTGTTTATAGATACTTCTTCTGAAAGTCTAAAAGTAGTCTTGTTACACAATGGGAATGAGTATCCGTCCGTACCAGTAGCTCACTTAACTAAACTTAAAGAATCCTATGAAAGCGTAAAAGCAGCTATAAAGTATAATAATTTTAGGTGGGAAGTTATAGGAGATTTTAAGATGATTGGATTTTTAATGGGGCTCCAATCTGGTTGGACCAAGTATCATGCTATCATGGTATTTGTGCCTGTGGGATAACAGAAACCGTAGCTCACACTACGTCCATAAAGAATGGCCACTGTGTAGAGACTTTGAGGTAGGACAGAAAAATGTTACCGGCTGAGAAAGTTTTCTTGCCCCCTCTCCATATAAAACTTGGACTTGTCAAACAATTTATTACTGCTTTAGACGTAAATTCAGTTGCTTTTCAAATGTTGGCAGACATTTTTCCTAATCTAACACCTGCAAAAATAGAAGCCGGTGTTTTTACGGAGTCACAAATTAGGACTCGCATAAGACAAGAGGGGTTTACTGATTTGCTAAACGAAGAGCAAAAGGCAGCTTTAAGGAATTGGTCACCGGATTTCTAGAAAATGACAAAGCCCCAAACTATGCAGAAATAGTCTCAAAAATGTTGCTTAATTTTCAAGCTACGGACTGCCGGATATCTTTAAAGGTTCATGTCGTTCATTCCCATCTTGATGTCTTCAAAGACAACTTTGGATTTTCTCTTTTTATTTACTTTAATCCCAGTTTTATTGACCCAATAAAAATGGTAAAAATTTAAATCTACTTTACGAAACCATGAAAAATTTTTTGTTTTTGGTAACACTACGACACTATAAATATTTTTTAAGTTAATTTTTTCTTTGAAACACAATTTTATCTTGTTATCAATTTTTTTGGAGCTTAATTAAGAAGACTACGTCTACAATGTTTTTCCGAACGACGCTAAGGGAACATGAAACAAATATAAAAGTATTACTAAAATAGTCACTGTCAGGGAAAATAATAAACTAATAAAACTAATAAAAAGTTATAAAATATCTTTTTTTTAATTTTTTGGGAATCGAGAAAATGCATCTTTTTGCTAAATTATCCAATTTTGACTCACTTTTGGGCGCATTTACGTGCATGAGTTGTAAAAATGATAAAAATGTCTTTAATCAACATTTCTGTCTTTGTTCGGATTGGATACGACCCTTATTAAGGCTGCAGGTGGCCCTATCGTGATGCCATGTTTTCTCAGCGTTTTCGTTTACGTGAAACCGTGTGTAATATTACAAAAGTGGACGCTTTTTCTCAAAAAAAATAGTCCGATTTCCAAAATTCAAAAACCTATGAAAAGCTCATTTGGTTACCTTTCTTTTGAATGTAAAATGAAAGAAATTGCTTTCCTACAAAAATCTCCAAAATGCCAATTAAAGTAAAAGTACCAGTAATCGTCAGTGAACCAGTGTTCGTCGTAATTGAACAATTTTTGCGATTATTAAGCATCTGAAGACATCTAGTTTTTATTTCATTGTTTCAGATTTGAAATTCCAAATGTAATCTTTTAAATGGGATAAATTAAGTCAGCCTCATGTTGGTAGCAGTGTCACTTAAAAATCCGCGAAAAAGTAGTGTTAATGAACAGACGTGTTTCACATAATTTCTTAGTGGTTTGGTTAAGGTAAGTGATAACTTTGATGTCAGCACTATAGTTCCTAGACATAATATGTTGAGGTCCTAATAGATTAATTATGTTATTAAGTGATTAAAAAGGCTAATTTTAATAAAATTTCAAGGTTAGAAGTTGAAAAATTCCATAATTCGGCTATGACGAATATTGGTACATCATAAACAAAGCCTCGTCTCAGTTACCGTCACTCCTGACGGTGACTGGGACGAATGCATTTAAGTTTAAAATTACATAGAATCCTTTGCCTTAAACACAGCGTCTACCCCAATGCACTATTTGAGTTTAATAGAATTTAAAATTTACGAGGACCAGTCTTCGTCATGTCGTTTTATGAATAGTCTGTTCAGTGGACGCGATTTAAATACTCTGACGATTATTGGGACCCACTAGTGACGAATACTAATTTTTCAGAAATTCAAAAAAGATATGCAATCAAAACGATTCAAATATTCTGAAGACGACATGCGAAAAGCTCTTTTGGCTGTTGAAAACGGAATGTCGGTTCATTTTGCCGCAAAGACTTTTAAAGTGCCAAGGATGACACTTTCTGATAAATTTAAGGGGAAAACACCTATGGAGATAAAAATGGGAATTTCTTCAATTTTATCGACAAAAGAAGAAACATTACTAGAAAAGTGGATTATCTATCTAGCTTCTGTGCGTTTTCCAGTAACTAAAGAGCAACTTCTGGATAGTGTTCAACTGTTGTCAAAGCAGTTAAGAAAGCAAGACAGATTTCCAAATAGCCGACCAGGGCGTCACTGCTACGAGGCATTTCTAAAACGTCATCCCCTGGTAGCCACAAGAACTGCTCAAAATTTAACTGCTAGACAAGCCGCTGTTTCTGAAGAAAATCTAAGAAACTGGTTTGGGGAAGTTGAAACGTATATGGTTGATAATAACTTACTTGACGTTTTCAACGAGCCGAGTAGAATTTTTAATTGTGATGAAACGGCTTTCTTTTTGAGTCCAAAAGGCAATCGGGTGTTAGCAAAAAGAGGCCAGAAAATTGTTCATACCGTCATAAACTCCAACGAGAAAGAATGTATTACTACTCTCGTGATGGAAAATGCTGCAGGCGATTTGGCTCCTCTAATGGTAGTCGTAAACTTAAAAAGAATTCCTCAGTAGTTATCCTAGTCGGTGCCTCAAAATGGGGCGATCGGAAGGTCAGACAACGGTTGGATGACTGGGGAGATCTCTTTAGAATATTTTGCCAACGTGTTTCACCCATGGCTTCTCCAACATAAAATAAAATTTCCTGTTGTTGTATTTTGCAATGGTCACACTTCACATTTGACCATTGCATTGAGCGATTTCTGCAAATTAATTGAACTTGTGGCATTTTACCCTAACGCAACACAAATTTTGCAACCAATGGATGTTGCAGTTTTCCACCCATTAAAGGAATCTTGGAAGAAAGCGGTTTACTCATTCAGGATTCATAATACTGGATTACCCCTCAAGCGAGACAACTTCTGTCCTATTTTGAGCGAGGCTTTGCAAGCCATAAAACCGAATATTCTCAAAAATGGATTTTGGTGTTGTGGACTATGTCCGTTTGACGCCAATGCATTAGATTACACTCAGTTGCCCGGTGCCCTGAACACGAAAAAGGAAACTCTATCTTACGAGTCAAAGATCCTGATGAAACACATTATATTTTTTAAAGATCACATTCCTTCAGAAAAATTCGACAAATTCAAGTCTTCTGGTGAGATGTGGACTGGTGAATTAGAAAATACATCGTTATTCTATTTTTGGCAAAAGTTGAAGAATAGAACAGCTGACAACAAGCTAAGAGAAAAGAACCCCCAAACTGACGACGTTATTGACGAAAATAATATGCTTATAAACGATCAAAACGAAAGTGATATTTTATATGAAGTAACAAACACAGGAGAACTTGTTAGAATATTTCTTACCACAAAAGAACATAAAAGGAGAGATGATGAAAGAGAGTACACACCAGAAATAAATAAAACGGTTGAGGAAAAACAACAAAAAGTGGATAATTACGTTAACAACAGCAACAGCCCAAAGAATGTTAATGTGCCGGAAACGTCCATGGATAAAAAAGCATATTCCGACGTTGTAGAAAACTTTGAAGAGTCGATGGTTGAAGTTAAAAAAGGAATTGAAGAACTAACAAATTTAGAAAAGGATAACAACGAGGTTTTCACAGAAGATTTGAAGAAACCACATACATGTGAATCACCATCTACAGAAGATCTAATACCGGAACCCACAATAAAAGAAGGATTTCCCTCACCCTTTAAAAAACATTATTTTGGCCTACCACCTCTATAAGTTCCCAAAAAAGAAAACCCAAGGAAAAGGTGCCTGCTGTAGCAACAGCCCGAGAATGGCAACAATACTTTTCAAAAAGAAAAAGACAAAGCTGACAAACTTAGGAAAACGGAAGAAAATAAAAGAAGAAAAGAAGAAAAAAAAGAGAAAAAAAATTACCAAGAGAGAAAAGCGGCAATGCAGAGAAAAAGATACACAGATTGATTCTTCAACAGGATAGTATTGTAAAATCTGTGAAGAAAATTTGGAACAGAATATGATTCAATGTTTGTGATGCAAGTGTTGGGTACATGAATTGTGTGCTGGTGTATCTAAAAGTGCCAAAATATTTTATTGTTCTTCTTGTAAGTAGATAAAATAAAATAAAACTTTTAATAATTACGTCTTTGCTACATTCTTAATCAAATTTCTCTTGTTTTACTAAATCTTTTCCTACTGACGGTTATTCAGACTTCTCTATAACGAACATTGGCGCAGGTGTAATTTGGGTATGACGGTTACCAAACGGTAGTATTTTATTACTTTATTTAATAATTTATTCCTGTGTAATTTTATTGCAATTATCTTATATATCTCATAAAATAAATACTAAAAACGACAATATTAAAAAAATTTGAAATTTTAAAAAACATATATTACAGAAAATATGAAGTTAGGATTTCACTTAAGGTGACGATTAGGTACTGGTACCTTTACCTTAAATGTAAAAATCGAAAAAAAAAAATTCATTTTTTACCCCAAAATTACTTTTTTGGCTCACTGTGCTGCAGAATTGTTCAAATAGGGTACAAAAGTGGTGGAAAGATGTTTTTTAAATAATTCTGTTTTTGGTTCACTTAAATACGATCATTTTTAAAGTTGCGGTTAGCGTCCAAAGTGAAAAAATCGATTTTTTACACCCTTCGCACCCGCCCCCCGCCAAAACGGCTTGTTAAATTTGGCTCAAAATATGCTTTTCCTTCACTTTCAGAGTCAAGGATCACAGAAATCACATGTTCATCTCTGCGCAACACCAAAAATTTTTTTTAATCGAACTGTGAATGGACAATACAGAATTTAATGTTTCGCTTGCAGCACCACTTCATCAAATATTTATGTTTTTTCATCTTTAGATTTTTCACCGCCGTTCTCTCTTCAAGCACATCTGAGGGTGCCAAATTTTACTTTCGGAACTACTGCTCATCATAAACGTTATTATAAAACGTCTATCACGATAAAATCAAAATGAAGCTTTTACTAAAAATTCACTATTTTATTTGAAATAAGGACATGAATATTTGTACGACCTGCGCGATAAAAGGTAAAATGCGGCCGTGAAGTATTTTCGGACGTAAAGTTATGACATTTGAATAAAGTGACATTTGCCTTACTGACATACAGGACATAAAGTTATACTTTTAGGATTATGTCGAACAAAAATAGTTTTTCTGTCGGGTTGTTGACGTCATAATCAGAAAATGCGGAAAAAATCATTATAGTCGCGGTACCACGTTGCGTTTTTTTAGGTGCTCACTTCTTTTGGTAAAAAATAAATTATTAAATTATGATAATAATAAATATTAATTCAAACAAAGTTATGTTGGTCACCCACTTTTTACTATCACTGTGCTATTTTATGGCCGCATGAGAACGGAAATTGTCTCTTTTTAAGATGAGTACAAATAAAAATAATTCGTAAGTCTGACATATTAATTTAAAAAAATTAATAGTATTAGTGTCCTCTACCTTGATGACTATAAACAATTATGACGTTATTTAAGTTATCTTTTGATTTCAGAACACAACTCATGTAGTGATATGAAAAAGTTAGAACGGACGATATACTATGAATCTATAGTGTCATACATAACAACTTTTCAAATAAAAACTGTAATTGATTTAATTATTTTTACAGTGTCTACAAGTAGTGCAGTGAAATAACGTGCCTTAAAACGTGACATAAATAGAACCGAAAAATGAACAAAAATGAATGTTTTATATGGTTTTGCAGAAAATGGAATGGGACAGACAGTTCTGAAAAGAACTGTGAAAGATTAAGACAGCGTTTCTCCACCTTTTTCTATTTGCGACCCAATTTTCCATCATAATTCACATCGCGCCCCTCACCCCTCTAAGATGGGGTGTAATTATTGTAACAATAGTTTCTACTTAATTGTATTATGACGTTAAAACTACGCTGCGGTTTTAGCAAACCTTAAAAATTACTACAAATTGGTAAATTTTTGAGTATTTGGCAACATTGTTGATTAATCTAGATTCAATGTCTCTCCGTTGCTGACTGCCTTCGCACGGCTTTCGAGAAGTTCCGATTTATCCCGAACATTCCGAAATGATGTCGACCACGAAGCGTGTATATGGCTGCTCCTCCGGCAATTCGCGCCAATTTCAGTTGAGTGATCGTGTTGTAAGCGTTGTTGTAAGTTGTTGCTACTTCAGTTTGCAATATTCTAGTAGCAGTAGAATCATGAATCAGTTTTTAAGTGAGCGCAAGCAAGCATTAGACATTAGTGAAGCATCATCAAGTGCCCCGACCTCCGTGGTTCCAAAAACAAAATCAAGAAAATATTCTCAAGAATACTTAAATTATGGGTTTACCAGCACTTTAGTAAATGGAAAAATAATTTGCTCAAAAATGTTAGCAGCAGACAGCATGAAACCAAACAAACTTAAAAGACATTTGGAAACGCTTCATAGTGAGTATGTTAGCAAACCGCGAGATTTCTTTGAGTGAAAATTAAAATGATACAAAAAGCAAAAATCATTCTTTAAAAAAACTTTGTCTGTGAATGAAAAAGCTTTGCTTGCTTCTTAGAAACTTTCACACAAAATAGCTAGATGTAAAAAACTTCACTCTATTGGTGAAGAGCTTATCTTACTAGCAGTCGTTGAGATTGTCCCAGCTATGTTTGGTGATACTTTTGTCAAACAAATACAGTTCATACCTTTATCAAATGATACGGTTACTCGTCAAATTGGTGATATAGCTGAAAATATACAAGATCAGCTTATCTCAAAATTGCGTGGCAAATTTTTTTCAATTCAGCTTGATGAGGCAACAGATAGCAATAAAAATGCTCATTTAATTGCCTATGTTCGATTTTGTGATGGTGCATCAGCCGTAGAAGAACTACTTTTCTGCAAACCAATAGAACACAAAGCAACTGCACTTGCATTATTTGCTATAATAAATGATTTTATAAACGAGACAAATATAGATGGGACGGAATTGCGCCGGAATACGCACCGATGGTGCTTGTACAATGTCTGAAAATTCCAAAGTATACAAGCGCTTATAAAACAAAAATCTCCACAGTATGTTTGGACACATTACATGATCTACAGAGAAGCTCTGGCTTCCAAAGCAATGAGTCCAGGTTTCAATATTGTACTAACGACGGTTGTAACCATAGTAAATTTTATAAAAATTAGACCTTTGAAATCCAAAATATTTTCTACACTTTGAAGAACATGGGTGCAGCACATTAAGCGTTACTATTTTATTGCTAGGCAAGATGGTTATCACGTAGGAAATTTTTGGAACGTGTTTCATATGAATTAAAAGAAGAAATTGCCGTTTTCTAGAAGAGGAAAACAACCGAGGCAAAAAAGTTTTGAGATCATTTATTTGTGATGAAGTTTAGCTATTTGGTCGATATATTCGAGAAATTGAACACATCAAATCTTTAGCTCCAACTAGAAATGTTTGTAAATGTTGTTATTTGTAACCATTGAAAATCATTTAGCTATGCTTACACAAAATTTAAAAAAATATTTTTTGGGACAACCTGTTTGGGGGTTAGGCCCATTTCACAATCCTCCGAGGGTTTCTCAACCACCGAAGAAAAATGTTGATAGACTTTACAACAAGTGGTGAAATCAAAAGACAATTGATAATTTTTAATTGTTTTGATTTCAGTATTGATAAGTTATTGTTAAATACAACTGTAATGGTTATAACTGTATAATATCAGTGTAAACGTGGTTGTATTTTTATACTATGTTAGAATAAGAATGTGTTTTATTTTGCCTTTTTTAGCAAATAGAAGAAACATTTAATATCTTTTCTTATTTTTTCATATACTCGTGCTCTCCTTTATCAGCTATTGCTCCCCCCTAGAGGGGCGCGCCTGTAAGTTTGAGAATCGCTAGATTAAGAATTTGCAAATTTATAAGCGGAAAAGATTTATTCCTTGGATAGTCCGAATTTTAACCTAAAATTTGTATCACTTGACTACTTCGTTAAAAAAATGTATAAATTTTAAAGAAAATTCCAAGACCTGTCTAGGTCAGTTTTTTTATTTAACATCCGTTAGTTTGTAGTCTACGTTTGCAAAATATAAAGAAAGCACATAAAGTTGATTTTCACAAGTCACTGCTAACTATGTTTGATTCCAAAAAAATAAAATTATTGTTTTTTTAATATTAAAAATACCATCGTAAATTTGAAGTGCTGCCAATTGCAAATTCTTAAATTTTCAAATATGTTTCTCTAAAACAATAAAAATGTTGTCATCTGTTATAGTTGTTTGCTTGAATGTAAATTTTTGTAATGGAAGTTTTAGATTTTTTCAAAAAAGAAAAAATAAAGTGGCGCTTAGAAAAAATTATTCAAACAAAAGTTATAGGTAATAAAATTTTCAACTTTTTTTTATAACTATTTTTGTGTAATTATATTTTTGTAGATGTAACAAGTAGTTTCCATTATTGTCATATCACAGTAATTACTAATCGGATTAAAAAAAGTTGTGTATTTTTGTGCACGATGGAAGTTTGCTAAAAGCTATTTCTTCAAATAATGAATAATATTTTCGATATACTTTTCTTAATATTAATATACTCAAATCAAAATAGTTATTTTTCTACTAAGTGTCAAAAGGAGCAAATATCGTGCGAGTGTCTATAGAGACACGAGTGGACCGAAGCGGAGAGCGAGTAGATCTAGACACGAGCACGATATTTGCACTTTCGCACGAGTTAGGAACAATATTTTTTAGACGGTTTGAACAACATAACTGAAACTAATTATTAATTTCCAATTCCATCGGAGACAAATTCCTCTATAATCTGGATACCTTAAACCGTTTCTTATTCTCGCTGTGAATTTCTGAATTTCTAAATTATTATTATTATCTTCTAAACTGTAAACAATAAAATATTGATAGTGATCTGTAAACTCTGAAATATGGATAATGATGAAGATAGTATTTTGGAAGCAGCAAATGAAACCAGCCTCAAGTTGTTGCCCCTAAATCCCGGCAACGCTAGGAGGAAGCTTATAGCAAGTTTATGGAGTGGCGAAAGCAAAACAGGGTAAATTCTTCGTTTTCGCAAAACATCCTGCTTGCGTATTTTGGAGAGCTGTCGAAAAAAATTGCCCCAAGCACGTTATGGACGCAATTTTCTATGATAAGAAGCACGCTTATTGTTTACCAGAATACTAATATTAGTCAATATCCTAAATTAAAAGCCTTTCTGAAAAGAATGTCGCAAGGATACAAACCGAAAAAATCGAGAACTTTAACTGCTGAAGAAGTTAATAAATTCATAAAAGAAGCGCCAGACGGCAAATATTTGTTACAGAAAGTAAGTACATCCCTATAAACAAAAACCCTTCATCAATTGAAGTTTCAATTTTAGGTAATTTTGGTGTTCGGAATTAGTGGAGCCATGCGAAGGAACGAATTGGTCCAATTAAAAATTGACGATTTTACTGATGTCGGTTCGACCGTAATTGTAAAATTAGGTGACACCAAAAATAAAAAGATCGTGTTTTCACGATAGTTGACGAGTTTTACGGTATCTATCGCAAATATGCTGCTCTTCGACCACCAAATACGTCTGAATGTTCTTTTTTTTAATTAGCAAGCAAAATCACTAAAAAACCCCTTGGAATAAAAAAGATAGGTAGCATCCCAAAATTGTGCAACTACCTGGGGCCCCACGAGCCACTGTATGAGGCGATCATCTTCCACCATTTTTATGGATGCTGGTGCTACGATTGAAGATTTGAAACGCCACGGTGGATGGGATTCTTCATCAGTGGCGGAAGGTTACATAGCAGAGTCTATTGGGCACAAAATGAAAGTTGCTAAAACAATCACTTCGGCCGTTAAAAATTCGTCAGAAACTTCGTCAGAAACCTCGTCAGAAACTAATCCAATTACTGATAACTTGAACAATGAAGCAGAATCATCCATCATGACAACTTTTTAACAATTGTCAAATCATCAAATTTGGCAAAAATGTTTGAAAATTCAAATAAAAAGTAATACATTTCAATAACTGCACATTTAATAATGTAACTTTCTAGTTCTATTAATAAAGATTTCATTCAAATAATGTGCACAATTATTTAAACCAAATAATCGAATTTGTGTATAAACTATAAAACTAGAAAATTGACGATCGGAATAGGACTTCATCCATTGGCCGAATTTATATCATGCACCGTGAATGATATGAATTATTTCCACACTGGTCAGTGATATTTTGAAGTTTCGTTCTCAGGTTGCTACTTTGATATGTGTCACTTTCGTGACAAGCCGTCTAAAAATATACTATGCAAGTCGTTGCTTAGGAATCATATGTCAAAATTGTCATAACAGCAATATAACCACTGTTCAAATAAAAAATTGGACTAGGCAGGTCATTGGATTTAATTGTTTTAAATATTTTTACAGTGTGCACAAGTAGTACAACAGTATAACGGCTGGTGGCGTAAAGCTCTGATTTAAACGTGATATAAATATCATTTAAAATGAATAGTAACTTTTGAAAAATACTAATGCAGTTGAAAGTATTAGAAATTTGCAAAATTTGAAACAAAACCATTAAAACAAAATTAGGAAAGGCTTATACTAGATAGCGTATGGCACTAAAGCGTTGCACTCAGAACTATACTACTACTAACAAACGTGTACATGAGTATCAAAAGTATCAGCGTCACAACTTAATTTTGATAGAAACAGTGAAAGGAATCTTTTAAGACGAGTTGAAAATCCTCTTCACAAAGTGAAAATAAAAATTGCGTTTTAAAACAAAATAGTTAAAACAAAAGTTGCAGACAAAAAAATATGTTATAATAGATTACGGCTAATAATTTGACATAGAGGATTTCTGTATATCTGTAACAGGGGCGGCGTTAGGAGAGGGGCGGAAGGGTTCTCTCTTTGAGAAAGAATGGTGTGTGAAAGGTCAAAAAACTCGTCCCTATTTTTGGAAAGAGCAAAAAATAACGTACAAAAAAGGATCCCTTATTGAATTTTGCTAAAAACCGTTTTGAGAAAATCGAAAACATTTTGAAAATGTCGATAAAATTTAGAAATCAACTTAAAAAATGCTTTACGCCAAATTATTAGCCCTAATCTGTTACAACATTTTGCCAAAATTTCTAAAAAAACGTTGACTATAAATTAAAAAAATAATTTTTTTTTGTTAATTTGAACAAAAACTTGTAATCAAAAACAAGGCATTTTCTGTCACATGTTTTTGTAATAATTTCACGTTAGGAACGGTCTTTTTTGACTAAAAATTATCTTAAACAAATAAATTAACAAATGTTTGCGTTCCAAATGTTGCCTAAAGGTGAAACATCAAACACGAGTGTTTTTTTCTTATAATTCATAGTCACTTTAACGCAATCTCAAAATTTTGAATTTTGGTTTGTGTTGATCGATTTCATAAAAAATCTAGTTATTAATTAAATTCAATTAAAAGATTTAGTAACACTAATTAATCCTTCTTGTATTAATTATTAAAACATTGCTTTCAGAACTTCTTTGACTTGACCCAAAATGATAACCCCATACAAAAATAATAAATGATTCTTCTTCAACTTCAAACTAAAATTTTTTTTTTATGGCGCTTTTCAGCAGATATACCTACATGTGTAGTTCTACTTCAAGAAGCAACGTAATACGTTGAAGTTTTCGACGTTAATGAACTCTTTCAGTTTGCCAGACAAAGATAATGTTAGTATGTACATCTATAAGTTAACATGAATAAGATACACAATGCACGCGCCTCATGATTTAGTGAATTAAAACTTTCATGTTGGCACTACTGCCACTATTAGCAGCTCTTGCTGTCATTTACTGATATTCTGACATTTGCGTGACTGTCAAACCGTCCAATCATTTGTCAACTATTTTGAGGTTATAACAAGTGTGTTTATTTTGAAAGCGATGCTAGAAAAAAAAGAAACGAAAGTATCGTTAAGCGAGGAAGACTCAGAGCAGCCTAAAGATTTCAACAAAGGTAAGAAAATTCAAACGATATTGATACAAAATATTTCTTAATTAAGCTTAGGTTTTTTTGACGGTTTTGTCCTTTTGGACATGAGTAACCTCGTTGTCTCTCGTCCAACAGCAACAGGTGAGCGACCAATGCCGACACAGTTGTACCAACATGCGCGTTCACTTCAGGTAAAATTGAAGTGGTGGATTACTTGGTGCATCAAAAAATGTGTCTATTGCTGCTTGCAGAACGTTAGCCATCAAAAACATTTAGCATTATCAAAACAAACTACGCGTTTTAATTTTAGTTGCAACAATATTATAACCATTATATCACTCAAAGGGATCTGATTACAACCCTCAATTTACAAATTCAACCAAAACGTTTTATCATAACCACAAAATTTTGTATCTTGTCACACCCCTCAACTTTATCATAAATTTTAGGTTTCATTATAACTCCACTTTACTCGAACACTTAACTTAATCATCGTTCCTAAATACGTATCTTAACATTACTAATTCATCGGCGGTGGTTGCGAGGTTATAGTTATTATTCTGTCGTTTATACCCAAATGGACAAAAAGGTCTGCGCACTTTTCCTATAACGGTTTTTTTATTAATGGTTAGCGGAGTTGACTGTGAGATTATAGTCTACTACAAATTTTTAATGATGCTTAGTAGCCTTACGATAAGAGTTGGAAGTTATGACAACGTTGAGAGTTGTGATAAAATTTTATGAATATTATGTAAAAGCAGTTATTTCAAAAAGTATTTCATATATATTGTTGATATAAATAAAATTTTGAGCTGACAAATGGACGGATAGAAATCACCCAGAAACGAAAGGAATTCGTTAAAAAAACTTCAACTTTGTATTAAAAGCAGTTTTCAAACTTAAATAATATTTTTATATTTTTTGGTAAAATAATTTGATTTATTTTAAGGCTTAGAAAAGAAAAAATAACGTTTTTTTAAATAATAATTTTAAGAGTATGTGAACGTATAGCAATCTGAGTAACGTATCATTCCTTTTCATTTATTTACGTAGAAAATCGATTACTTTATGTAAGTAGTTTTTATGTGTTCCTCAAAGATATTATTTCCCTACTAATATCTTTGGTGCTCATATAGCAGCTGTATTCAACTGATGATATGCGTACCTACTTACCTTTTGAGGTACTTGTGATTGTTTAATATCTGTTCTGTGTTTAAAGAGTTTTTTTTCTAAAATTGTACCATTTACATGGTACCTGAAAAAAGCAACACTGTGTGGGGTGTTCTGATCGGGAGATGTTGTTTGAAGAAGAATATTATGTACTAATTAGATACAAAGAATGTTTTTTTTTGTAAAAGTGCTATTACGTCTTAACTGAAGGTGTAATCGATTGACATGTAGCAAAAAATTTAACAATATTTTACCAAAAGCTAAGTACAGAAACAAGAATCACAGCATTGTTGCCATCTGTTGGCAAAACAAGTTACTATTTTTGTTTACTTTTCCAAAAAAATGTTGCTGTAAAAGATTATTCGGATACAGAATTTCTTGAAATTATTGCAAAAATAATTGTGATAAAAATAATAAAATAAATATAACATTGCGTTTGAATGGTAATTTTTATTAGCGTACTACTTTTTAAATTTTCTGTTGGTTACGGGCAGGCAACCAAACGTGTTTAATACTATTTCTACACGTACTTGCTAATTTTCCTACTCGTGTTTATCTAGAGCCTTTCATTTCCCTTATAAAATTGATTGAACTGACGTATGTAGAACGAACTCCTTTAGGTAATTACAATTGTTCCTCTAATTAAACTGCTAAAATATTGTAATTAGTCGTAGGTATGTCCTTGTGAGTTTCTAGAACATATTTTGGGGGACCCGTTAATCCAGCAACATTTGGCAAATGCCGTAAGTTGAGTGTTAATTAGTAATAAGCATTTTTGAAAATTCTCAGAATTTCTTCTTGAAAAATTTGAAATATTTTTTTACTACAGAATTATGTACTCTCTGTAAACATTAACGTCAACGTTGGTAATTGAATTAAAATTTGATTGGGGTGTGTGCTATGTAGACTTTGACCGGGTGGCCTCTTTGTCACCGATAACCTGGGTCACTGCTATGGGGAGACTGTTCGATATTACATAAATTACCAGTCAAGTTCTTGTGAAGCCGTCACCGATATACAGCAGATAAGTTTAGCTTCAAGTATTTGTCTTCATTAATTGTACGATGAAATCGCCGTTAACTTCAAAACGCGTTTTTTGTGCGTGTATAGAGCGTTATTTAAAATATGACATTTTTAAGACACCAATTAAACATTGTGTTTAGCGTTTGTAAACTTAAAGACCCTTGTAGTCGTCAAATTATTTGTTTTTTTGTGGTACTAATGTAAACGTTTTATGTTTGCATAACGCACGAGCTACCGAGACGGTTCTCAGTGGCTTTATAAGTATTAAATATATTTTTTTATTACCTCAACAACAAGTATGTAACACGTTTACTAAAATTTTGTATTGTTTACGCAAAAGCCTAGGTTCTACAGAAGTATGATGCTATCTTCAGGTGACGCTAAAAATTATGAGCCGTACCGACATAAGTTGTTAAGAAGAAGAAGAAGAAGAAGAAGAAGAGTTTCCAGCAGACCACGGCTGGATAGCCCGGAAAATTAAACCATTATATAAAACATTAACCATTTTAAACTTGGTGAAAGTATAAATTATTATTAATGAAAAGTTATACAAATGTAAAAAAATTTTTTATCCGCACTGAATCTGTGTTCTAAAGCCGAAATATGTAAACAACATTAATTGAACTGTTAACAATCAATGAAATGAAACGTTTACAACAACGTCGAACATCACTGATAAGATAATAACGTCCCTGGAGTTTATCTTGAATCTCGTGTTTCAGATTAAGCTATCGAGCCTGAAAAGTAAACAATATTTGATAAATAAGTATTGTTTTAATGCATCACAAAATGTGTTAACCTAAGAATTGAGGTTTCCACGGCCAGAGTCATTGTTAAAACAAAAACGTTTTCCGATATTAAACTTTCAGTCTACAATCTGACTTGGTCGGCAATTTGTTTACCTGACTTTCAGCATTCTCCAGTTGGCTTACTTTTTCATCCACACCAATGACAAAGCAATATCACTAATATCGATGTGGTCACTTTCTACTCTTTGAAGTCAGAATTGATCGACTTGCAACCTTCAGCACTATCAGGACTTTGAGTTAAACGTGGACCATTAGTTAATTCATAATCCAATTCTGCATCTGGTGTTTTCTTTTCCTTGATTTTTGTAAAGTATAAACCCGCAACTTCTGGATCGATAGGCTTAGATCTGCTAGATAAACGCCATCTCTGCTGCTTGCTTGTCGTTGGTGTTTCATAAATAAAAATAAGTTGCTAAGCATATAGTTTGTCTGGTTGTTGGTCCTGTAGATTTTGACTAGACAAAGAGAAACCTTGTGGCTTTCAACTCGGAAATTTTCCACAAGCCCAATTTGGTAGAACGTCCATTTCCTTATCTTTTTTTAAGGTCCTATACTTCAAACTTGGTGTCCGATAACACAGTTTCTATTACAGTTGAACACGCCAGAACCAGAAATAAGTTCCGTATTAGAGAAAAAAAAAATCTGGATTCATCATTTTACGGTTGCTGCTAACAGAAGTCGCTTCTGATATCGGGATGTCACGCAATGCAGCTTCAGACATTATTATCTAAACAAATAAGATCCGTACTGAAACCCGAAACTTTAATTCTATTCCTATTTCTAAATTTTCTACAGAAGGTTACTCGGTAGTAGACGTCTGTTTTTGTGCATTTTTCATTTTTATGAGAGATGTCATGCGTCTACTTTTTCCATTTTTTGCCTTCGCTCACGGTTCGTCAGATTTTACTGAAATCGTTGTTTTCTGCTTGAGATTGAACTTAAAGTTTTGTCGTTTGTTTCAAGTTTATCACTATGATGAAGCCTCTTACGATAGGTGCCAAAACTACGTTTACCATTTCGATGCGGCCCAATCTTCAAAAATGCATAATGTTTTTTAAAATTTTGGAATCATTTTGCAGCTTACGGGAATGAAGAAATTTACACTGAAATGATTTTACAATATTGGCAGGAACGAGTTATTTATAAGGGTTTTTCATAGCTAACACCACGTTTTTTCTAAGTTTTCTAATTATTTGTTTTATTCTCTTCCTTTCTCAATATCTTTGAACGTTTTTGCTGTTTAACGTATAATTTAATATAAGTTCAATTTAAAATAGAAACTTTTGAAGGAATAAAAAAGAAGCTTAAGATGCAATATTTTGACTCTCAACATAAGGTAATTATGTAAATAACAAAATAAAAAACCATAAAATAAAAAAAAAGAAACACGCACACAAATAGAATAAAGACCTTGGAGTGTTGTATGGAGAAGAAAATGAAAGAAAACAATAAGAAATTAATTAATATAATAAATAAATAGATTGGAAAAGAAAAAATATGGAAAGCGGTAAAGAAGTATGGAAGAAACTTATCCCTGGAATCAGAAAGAATAAATGAATAATGAAACAAACCAAAAGTAAAAATGAAAAAGTATGAAGATTTGGAACAAATAAAAAACGACACCAAAACCTATGCAACGAATTAATAAGGAAAAAGTTGAAACTCAAAAATGTCAGTTATAATCATCTAAAGATGAAGGAATGAAAGTATATTTGAGAAACACGTGCGTACGTGCAGTTTGTGCTCTTGAATAATACTAATTTTGAAGGTGTGTAAATTAAAATTAATGATTGTAACTCACTGATGTAGTTTGTTGTAACTACTTTAAGTGATATTTACTTCAGGAAATCTCTTATTGCATTTTTAAGTAAGTACTTTTTTTCTCAAATTTTGAACGATCGCATTCATATCAAATACACAAAGTACGGCAATACAAGGCCGGTGATTATAACCTATCACATTTATTTCATATAAAGCATAAATATTTGTGCAGTTTATTTACATGTATTTAGCAATAATTTTCCGCTGTGTTATTTTTGTGTTCTCCATCCGTTGGCTACCTATGTTACGTTTTCTTAAGTCACCACAATAGCCACTGTGGTGTGAAGACTGTAACCCTTGTGTAAATCCTATCTTAAGTTCCTCAATTTCTATTATTACTATATTACTTTACAATGGATAAAATTTGTGGTATTTGTAACAAACCAACAGCTAAATCTACGTTTCCTGTGTAAACTGTAAAAGACAATATCATTATAGTTGCTCTAGTGCAAAAAATCATGAAGTAATTAATGATGAGGAAATAAATTGTTTGTAAAATTTAGACCAATTAAGTCAAATGTTAGTTCAATGAATAATTTACTTTTCTACGCTAGAAAATACAATATCTTGCGTACTTAAGAAACAGTTTGAGTCACTTGCACATGAGTTAACTGCAGCTATTCATGAATTAACAAGCAAACTCATTGTTGTCGAAGATAAGGTTGTTAAACTTGAAGCCGAAAATACATCTCTAAAAGTGAAGTTAATTATTTAAAAATAATCTAAGCAATGAAGCGATCATTTGAATTTAGAACGTATAAAAAGAAACTCAAACGTTATTATCTTTAATTTACCTGAAAATGAATCTACAAATAGCTCAAAAGACTTTAACTCTATTATTGAATTACTTAAAAGTGTTGAATTACCTGAAATAATTCCTACAAAAGTCTTTCGCTTGGGTAAATTCAATACTGGTAATAAACCACGCCCAATAAAACTTGTTCTGAATAATGAACATCAAGCTATACAAGTTCTTAGATGAACAGTAGAATTCGTTCTTCAGCTAATTCTAAAACTCAAACATCTTCTTCAAAACGATTTAACACCAATGCAACTCCAACATTTTCCCTCTCTCAAGTCTGAGCTCAATAAAGAACGAAGAGGAGAAACAATCTAACAATCAAGTACATAAAAGGACACCTAAAATTGTCCGAAATGAAAAATAAAATATTCCACATAAATTTCCTTTAATGTTCTACTATCAAAACGTTCGTAGCTTATTGTCTAAAACACACATTTTCTTAACAATGTTTATTGTAACAACTTTGACATTATCATGCTTACTGAAACCTGGTTACGAGATGATGTACTAAGCAATGAGTTATTTCCTAACCACTACAATGTTTATCGTGCTGATGACCTGGGAGAAAGGGGAAGTGCACTTATTGCAGTCTCAAGTAAATTTAAAAGCAGACAAATTCAATGTTCGGCTCTTAGTGACCTGATAGATGTTGTTACACTTACCAAGGTGATAATTCGTTGGAAAGTCGATTTTTATTGCTTGCGATATACCTCCCAACACTCCAACGTCTGATTACAATAACTTATTTACTACCACTTGAACAGGTTCATAATTTATTCTAGTAGTACTATGTATATCTGGGATTTTAACTTGCCTAACTTATACCAACATTCAATTGATGAAAATTGTTCTTCGGCCAACTCAATCATTTTGTTGATTTTATTAACTTCAACAAACTTACTCCGCACAATTGTATATTAAATGAACGAAAACTGCTTGATGTGTTTCTAACTTCTCATGATATTAACACGGATGTCACTAGATGCGATTACCCCTTGGTAAAATTGATTCTCATCATCCCGCTCTTCTCCAATGAAATCGAATTCATAAACCACAAACATGCAATTTTCATCCTAACGTTACATCAACTAGTTATAACTTTAAAAAAACAGACCTCAGAACTTGTATTTAGCCATGATGAATTGTAATTTGGAATGATGTGTTGAAAGTAACAATCCTAATACAGCGTGTAGCATACTATATGAAAAAATCTACTCAATTTTTAACAACTATGTACATACAAAATTAATAAAGTTAATACTATCAAGTTTCCACCATGGATTACAGAAGAATTAAAAGGAACCTTAGGAAGAAACGTCACTATCATAAACTATATCGCCTAACTAATAACTTAAGTTATAAAATTTTATTTAATAACACTCGTAAGTTGTTAAAAATATAATTCATAATGAATACAGAAAGTTTATAAATTACACTGAATCAACTATTCAAAATAACGTGAATACAGTTCTGGTCGTATGTTAACAATCGTAATGTCGTAGTAGGATACCATCTAATTTGACCCTTAATGATAATCAATTAACATCACCCATTAGATTGTGTTAACGGTTTTGCGGATTTTTTCGTAATACTTATAGAGCACCTATTGCCACCGAAGTGGACCTTCATGTAATAAACACGTTAACAGCTTAGTAATCAATAGCATTACTCAGGATGATATTGTTACAGCTGCCAAAAACTTAAGCAACTTCAATTGCTGGCCCCGCTATAATATCCTCCTTCTTTGTCAGAGACTGTATCACTTGTCTGATTGACCCACTTTTACATATTTTTAATTTATGTCTACGAAACAGCATCTTCCCTACTTTGTGAAATTACGAATCTGCCCTGTTCATAAGAAGGTCCGTAAATGAAATAATAAATTATCGACCTATAGCAATCCTAAATAACTTTTCAAAACTACTTGAAACCATTTTATATACCAACATAAGCAGACACATCGACCTATGATTTCTGAGAAACAACATGGGTTTATAAAATAAACGATCTACGCAAACTAATCTTATTACTTTCACTCAGTACGTATCTGAACTTTGAATTCTAAACTACAAGTAGACACAATTTATACGGATTTTAATAAAGCGTTTGACACTGTAAATCATTCCCATCTTATTAAAAAGCTTGACTCTTATGGTTTTCATCCAAAACTCACAACATTACTACATTCATATCTAACTGATAGAACATTATTTGTTGAATATAATGGTTACAAATCCAAACAATATACTGCTACTTTGGTATTCCCCAAGGTCTAATCTTGGTCATTACTTTTTTAATATTTATCAACGATATTACAGTAGGAATTAATAGCCATTTACTTCTATTTGCGGACGATATTAAAATTTTCAGAACTATAAGTAACTTTGATGATTGTAACTCATTTACAAAATGATCTAATCAAAATTCCAAAACTGGTGCGTAAAAATGACCTTTTTTTAATATAAACAAGTGTGTCACTTTAACGTATTCAAAAAGAAGAATGTATTTTGTTATGAATACAAATTAAACAATACCGTACTACGTAGAGTTACTGAATATAAAGATCTTGGAGTAATATTTGAAAAGCATTTAACGTTTAATAATCATATCAAATCAATTTACAACGATTCTTTAAAAAAATTAGGTTTTATACATCGAACATGCAAGGATTTTACAAATAACAAGACTCTTCTTACTCTCTATTATGCTTATATAAAGATCGAAGCTTGAGTATTGCTCTTTGGTTTGGTCACCGTATTACCAGAAAAGCATCTTACTACTTGAAAATATTCAGCGAAAATTTTTAAAGATGATCTACTTCAAAGAGTTTCATACATACCCGGACCATGAAATTGATTACACCACTCTGCTGTCAATGTTTACCTTTAAAAGTTTAGAGACTAGACGTACATTTCATTCAGTTAAATTTTTTATGATTTAATTCACGGTTCTATCGACGACAGTAACCTTACATTACAGTTTTCCATTAAATATTCCTAGACTGTCATCTCGTTCGCAAGATATCATTCACGTTAAACTGCTAGGACAAATCTGCACTACAACTCGCCAATTCACAACATCAGTAGGAACAGCAACGAGTGTCATAAGTTTTTTCTGATTTATTTAGCGAAAATATTTATAATTTGTATGTACTGCTGTTAACCATACTATCTGTATAATTTGTTGTATAATTTTTCCCTGTAAAAGGAAATTTCTGTTGGGGAAATAAAATATGTAAATGTAAATGTAAATGTAAATATCTTAGTGCAAGTGCAAAAATACAAAAGTAAGAACAAGAGGAAAATCGATTCAAAAATAAGCTAAAAAACCTAATAATTTTAAGATTTGAAAAGACAGGAAAGGACAGTAAAAAAATTTAAAAAATTAAAGAAATGAACAATAGAAAATTAAAATAATACTGTAAGATGCTCAAACAAAGATGCTGTTATTTAAAAAAAATGAAATTGATTTTGGAAAGAGAAATTGTAGTCGTTTTGAAATTGAAAATATAAATTACATTTGAATGGATGCTTGGTGTAAAATTAAACATATACTTTGCAATTAACGTTATACAATTTACATTTGTAACTTTATATTTTATTAATTAATTGGCAATTTTTTTAAAACCATAGGTTATGTTCACACCAAGCATACACATGTATTTTACGTGAAAAGTGAGAGAGCTTTTAGTCAAGTTTCAGTCAAAAATGAGTGACTAACTCGTTGAGGTTGAGTTTGATAATAAGACGCTTTTCCTTACAGTTTCAATATTCCTGGCAAGTTACAAACAAATTGTTTTAAATAATGTTAGGGTACATATCAAATTTTAAAAATTTGTATTATACTATAATCTTTATACGCATAAACTAAACAAATGGCTTCGGCAAAGTTTTGTAAGAATATATTGTCAATTTTATTTTATTATTGCTAGGCGATTAATACATACAATTCTTGTAGTAAAAAATATATATTAAAATATGTTTAGTCTGTACACAAAAGTATTAGTTGTTGATGAATATCTAACGAAGTTAGCATTTCAATATGCACTATTGGGGATACATCCAAACGAATGTTAAAGAGTAAAGAGAAACATGTAATACTATAAAACCAAATGCATATATGTATCACGTTACAACTATGATGATCGTGATAAAAAACAATATTTAAATACGGAAAGTATTAAAAATCTTTCTAAAAAAAATGTAACCAATAGTAGGAAATGTTTATAATTTATACTTTAACTGACACTTTAATGTCACACGAGTTTAAATTATTTACGAAAATCTTTTTAGAGACACGAATCTAATTATTATAATTTCCTTGAAATATCTGCCTGTCTGTCTGTTGTCTGTTTATCATCTCCTCCGAGGTGTTTAAAAAAAAACTGAAGACACCATTCGATTGGGCTGGTCTGGTTGCAAGGGTTTTTGAAACTTTAACTTAACCCCATGGGGGGCTGGCCACACCCACTCTCCCCAAACTTCAAAATTAATTTTTATTTTTATTACAAAATATGTTTGTCTTGATAAGACAAACATTTTTTGTATACATCATTTTGACCTATGACGCGTTTAAAGACTAGTGTTTTATAAAAACATTGGTAACCCAAAGTAAATTGTGTAGTATTCGGTAAGGAAATTTCACACCCCAAATATAAATAAAACCTGGCATTTTAATTAGTGTGATTATATTTTCAATTGAGCTCGCTTTGACAACGTTGTTGATAGAGTAGAAGAGTAAAATTGTTAACAAAATAAAATGTTTGTGATTTTAAAATACTTAGTTTTTTTGCAGAACTTTTGAGCTAAAAAAGAATATAACTCGTTACTGTAAAACTCAAACCTCGTATGGCCAAACCAAAATTAATTATTAAATAATAAAAATTTATTATTAATTCCACCTTAGAGATGACTTAGGGATTAGTTTTTGCTTAGTTTAAAACCAAAATATCACTCACTGGCGGAGGGGTTATTAGTACATGTCAAAACTGACATGTTAATATTAAAATATTAAAAAATGGCGTTTTTTGTAAAGATATTAGAAATAGTCATTCAAATTGATATTCTTGATCTATAACCCGAGTTTCAGTTCAATACCGACAATTTAATTTTTTTCAAATTTCATAAAAATTTAGAACTTTTTGATATTTTATCAGCTTTTAAATGTTTTAATTGAAGACAAACAAAAATGAGAACGAGAAATAATTTCATTCAAAATTACCTGGAACAACTTGGAGAGCAGATGCAAAGTCACTTCGTACAGCTGCATTGGTATTAGTTTATTCTACAGCAGAATATTGTGCTCCTGTCTGGTTGAATAGTGACCATACAAGAAAAAAAATAGATGCACTTTTGAATTGCGCTCTACGTATTAGTGGAACCCTTAAATCTACTCCTCTCGATTGGTTTCATGTTCTTTGTAATATTACTCCATCAAAAATTCGATAAAAAGCTGCGTTAAAACGAGAATGGAATAAATGCCAACTTAACAAAAACTTACCAGTTTGGAATGATATAAATCTCGAAGTCCTGTATGGTTGCAAGACTATTTAAGTACGGCTTTTCTGAAGTTGAAGAATAGAAAAAATTACAGGGTGTTCCATTTAAATTATGCAAGTTATTGCGGTTCAAATCATGTCATTATTTAATTTTATTTTGTACAAATCCTGTATATGATAGTGGACTTTTCAAAAATTTTACATAAAATCTAATTAATTGGTAGACTACAGTGCGAATTTAATTTGGAAAAAGATAATAGGTGCTGAGATATAAATCGGTAAAATTCTAACGACTTTTTCATTAAATACAAAATATCTTAAAACCTTTAGGTTTTAATAAAGCAAACTTTTATAAAATCTATTTTTCTACGATCGTGCAAAAGTGACTACTTTTTGCAGCAATTACTATGGCAAAGTTTCACTTTTTTTGCATTGGTGCAAAAAGCAAAGTAGTTTTTTTTTTTTTTTTTATCGTAGAATAAATGTTGTGTGCAACATGTGCAAAAAGCATATTTATTGCACTCAGCATGTTTGCAGCTTTCGACTTCTTCTTTTGCACTAGTTACACAAATAACTGTTTTATTTTGGTCGTAGAAACTAAAAATTTAATAATATACAGAGCATTTTATAAGAAAAAACACAACTTTGATACCTTTTATGTATTTTGGGACACCTGTACGAAAGTAATTTTAAAATATTCCTCCGATAGGTCTCTATCCATTTTACCAATTTTATTGAAGAGTTTAGCTGTAATATTCCGTGTAGTATACCGTGAATAACTCTGTATATAAAAATGGACGTTTTTTTGTCTGTTTGTTTGAAGATAATAGACTTCAACACCAATAGTACCATCGTCATGAAATTTGGTACGTATACGTACCTTTTCATAGAAAAAGTTTTAGTTTTATCTAGCTTGCCACCAGAGAGCGCTGCACCACCTTAACTTTTATACCGTTTACCCGATCATTATCAAAATTGGTACTGATCGATATTCAAGCACCTAAAATATTTTCGTGTTATTAATTTTGATATAGCTCGCCATTAGAGGGCGTTGCTATAGGTTAACTATTGTACCATATAACTGATCCTAGTGAAAATTAATACACATTGATATTTGATTACGTAGAATATTTTCGAGTAATTTGCTATGTTATAGCTTGCCACCAAAAGGTGCATGTAAATGGATGGAAATCAAACTTCGATTTTGTGGCGTGAGGGGGACTCGTTGGAGTAGTACCGTAAATGTCACAACTATCGATTGAGTTCTGCATGTTTAACTCAAAAAATAGTTAACAAAAAAATGTTTTTAGTTGCTAACACTGTACAAGGTATCCCCGCCTAGGGCGAGACCTATTTAATTTTCTTAAGAAATAAACGTACTGCTTTATATTAATACAAATAGGTTATATAAGAACCTTCTCAAATATAAAAGTAGTTCACCTGAGATCAATTCTAATACCCTATTGCCCTTATACAACCTCTTCTTAACATATTATTTTATATTAGTGGTAATTGTTCCAAATTTAAATTAAACATGCAAAAAAAATATTATATTTGGTGTGCTATTAAGATGTACTGTTTACCATTTGTTTACTCAGTTCGATGTTACTTCACATGTTTTGTAAATAAAGTGAGTATAAATAGTCCTTTTCCTCGTTTTACGATATCATAATGGTTCTTAATTGTTTTACTTGTAAAGCCAACATTAGCCTTCGGTCTGAAGCGTTAAAATGTCATGGAAAATGTTCTAAATGGTATCATTGCGAATCTTTAGATGATACTATCGATATAATGGCATATTATTTAGAAGAAGCTAACAAACGTGGCGGTGAAGCCTGGACTTGCCCAAATTGTCTGCCAGTTGATGAGAATATCAGTAAAAAAAGCAAAGTTCTTAATACTTCGATTATGGAATTCATAAAACTAGTTTTAAAAGAAGAATTGCCTTCTTTATTCAAAACTGAGTTTCAAGATATCAATAATGAAATTGATAGTATTAAAGACCGCTTGCATAAAATTGAAAATACTTTGTCCATGGCGTCGTTGTCTACATTGTCCACTAATAAAATCTTGGATGAATTCGAAGATAGGATGCGGAGATCAAAAATTTACTGGTTTTCAATGTGCCTGAACCTGAGCGTACATTAGAAAATAAAATAAGAACTGATACATTGGCTATTGAAAATATAATATATCACTCGATCAAGTTTGAACCTGTTAAACTTATTAGACTTGGAAAGGTATCTAGCAAACCTAGACCTATAAAAGTTTGCTTTGCCGACAAAGATTCGGTTATCAATGTTTTAAAGCTGTACGTGCCATAGACACTGGTAATATTAAATTTAGTTCGGATCGTACGCAAAGTCAACGTAATTATTTAAAATCTCTCAATGATGAACTCCAGAGACGCAAATCTGAAGGTGAGACTAACTTATTAATAAAGTACGTCAATGGCAACCCAGTGATTACGAAGCTGATACTTCTCGGAATTCAAAAACTAAAACTAATAACTTAAAAATTTATTTTCAAAATGTAGGCGGTATGAAAAGCAAGATTAAAGAATTACATAAATCTGTTAATTGTTGTGATTATCATGTTTTAATTCTAGTTGAAACGTGGCTCGATAGTTATATTAGTGATGCTGAACTGAAAATACCAAATTTTAATATTTTTAGACTTGATAGATCTGCTCAATCAAGCTCTAAACTTAAAGGTGGTGGTGTCTTGATTGCTACAAATAAATTCTTAAGTTGTACCTTGTTAGAATCATCTTATTCAAATATTGAACATATTTTTGTAAAATTGAAAATGAATTAGTTATTGAAGCAGCTTATATTCCACCTCATTCACAATTCTCTTGTTACAGTGATCACTCATTAGCTATTGATGAAATATGTTTACTCAATCCTAATCTTGATTTTATATTTTGTGGTGATTATAATCTGCCTAGTGCAAAATGGGAACCTTGTAACAAAAATAGTAATTTGTTATTAAGTAATAATAACTGTCAACGTGCTCAGTCCTTAGCTGACTGCTTTAGTTTTAACTTATTAAAACAAAGAAATAGCATACCCAATAAACGGGGTGTCCTGCTTGACTTAGTATTCTCAAATTTGGAATTGCTAAATATAGAATCTGCTGATGATTTATTGTTTGAAAATAGTTTTCATCATATAGCCTATACTTTTTCCGCTTCCGTTTCTCCACTTACTGATACACTTTATACAGAATATGTTTTCTATGATTTCAAGTCTGCAAACTACTCCACTATTAACTACTATTTATCAGCAGTAAATTGGTTTGAAGTTTTGTCAAAACTTGACGTTAATATCATGGTGGAAGAATTTTACAATATATTAAATGTTGTTTTACATGAATTTATTCCTAAACGAATAAAAATACTCACTGTCAACTTATCCCAAATGGTTTAATAGAACACTTATTTATCTTGTTAAAGCAAAAAGCAAGCACATTGCGCATTTAAAATTAGTGGTTTGCTTGAGGATTACAATAAATTTCAATCATTAAGATTTGAATGCAAAAAATTAAGCGCTTCCCTTTATAGTGAATATATTAGAAAATGTGAAAATAATATCAAAGTTAACTCTAAAAGGTTTTGGTCATTTGTAAAAACATTTATGGCTTTCCTAAACGCATGTTTTACAATAATAAGTATAGTAATTCTGGCGAAACGAGTGTTGATTTATTCGCTGATCATTTTAGTAGTGTTTATGGTAATTGTAATAAATTGGATGCAACCTTTCCTTATGATGGATCCATCTGTGTAAACTCAATTAGTATTTCTATGTCTGATATTTTTAATAGCTTGAATTGTTTATCTGACTCAATTCGGTCTGGGCCGGACGAGCTGCCCCCTATTTTTTGAAAAGATGCGTATATTCACTCACTGTTCCTTTATCAATTTTATTTAGTAAATCCTTAAGCACTGGAGTTTTTCCTACTTGCTGGAAATACTCTTATATAAACCCGTTACATAAGAGTGGTACAAGAGAAGACATATCTAATTATAGAGGAATTACGGTTCAGTCAACTATACCTAAGATTCTAGACCAGTTAGTTTCAAAAGTTTTAATGTGGAAATGCAAACGAGTGATATGTGAGGAACAGCATGGTTTTCTTAAAGGTAGATCTACTATCACAAATTTGATGACATTTCAAATATACTTGCTGGAAGCTATGGAAAAGGGTTATCAAGTTGATGCTGTTTATACCGATTTCACAAAAGCCTTTGATCGGGTTAATCATTATGTTCTATTAAAGAAACTAGAAAGTCTAGGATTTAGTGACCTTGTTAATAAATGGTTAAGTAGTTTTTGTGTGAACGTATACAACATGTAAAAATTGGTAATTATTTATCCAAAGCTATACATGTGACGTCTGGTGTTCCCCAAGGATCCCATTGTGGTCCAATTTTATTTTTGCTCTTTATTAATGATTTAAGTAAAGTTATCAAACATTCTTCTTTTCTAATTTTTGCTGATGATTTCAAATTATTTACTACAATAAAAATAACTTTGATCGAGTTCAACTGCAAAATGATCTTAATAACTTATGGGAATGGTGTTGTTCAAATTATCTTGAACTCAATATTAAAAAGTGTTGTAGTATTTCGTTTAGGGGAAAAAAATAATTGAACCTAAATACTACCTTCATGGTTATGAGCTTCGTTCAGTATGTGAAATAAATGATCTAGGAGTTATATTTGATAATCGATTAACGTTTCTTCCTCATATTAATGATATCACAGCTAAAGCATTTAGGACACTAGGTTTTATTTATCGATTTTCTAAACCTTTTAGTATTGTTACTCTTAAAACTTTGTATATATCGTTGGTTAGAAGTCAACTTGAATATGCTTCTCAGATATGGTGTCCTAAATACAACAGTAATAGTTGCTTGCTCGAGAAGGTCCAAAATAAATTTTTATTAATGATTTCGTTTAAACTCAGTATTCCTCGTATAGAGTATAGTCATTCTCAAATGATATCATTAGTCAAATTGTACTCGCTTCATAATCGGAGAATATTTTTAGATTTGTGCTTTGGATACAAATTGATAAATGGGCTAACTGATAGTAGATTCTTACTGTCAAAAATAAATTTTAATTTCTGTTTCTTTAAGCCTAGTCGTGTTACTTCTAGACTGCTATTTAGATCTGACTTTTACTCAACAAACTATGGTGCTCATAATTGCATAACACGATTTATGAAATATTCTAACAAATTGGCGTTCGACCCTAATTTTGATCTTTTTGCAATTGTTTATTTAGTTTTAAAAAGAATTTATTACGTATTAATTTATCTATTTGTTCTAGTGTGTAAGCTACTAATTTTAACAATAATGTTCTTTATCAATTTGTTGAAGAATTTATTTTAGTTTAGGTATTACTCATTTAATTAATTACCTAGTTTAATTTGTGTGTTTGTTATATTATATTTTATTTTGTATTTGGAAAAGGTGTATACCGTAAATATATAAATAAATATAAATATAAATATAAACATCGTAAGGTGATTTGAAAACCGTGTGATAACCATTTCTATTGTATTCCCGGTGATTAGAGTTAGTACATAATAATAAATTAGAAACATGTACTGATACTGACGTATCTTATGTGAAATCATCAATGTTTCACAGATTACTAGTGCACTGTTGACATTAGTTGGGATTAGTTTCGGGCAAAAGCTTCTTTCTAATTAAATGTGCATAATTTTATTACTAAAATCGCTTCACCTTTATTTACCAATATATCAATTACATTAATTATACAATAAAATGTGAAAAAAAGGTTGTAAAAAGTAGTAGAGTAGTGCGGAGAAAAATTCATTATGTTTAAATAGTTTTTTTTGACAGTTTCCGTTGAATACCTACTGTATCTTTAGAAAAATGTAAGGGAACAAAAATAATAAAATAAGCCAAACGAAAGAAGAAGAACTGAAGAACGGCACTAGTATCTTTGCTCACAAAAATTAGGCAAACGATATGAAAGATTTATTCGTTGTCACTTGCTAACAACTGAAAATAAACGCTTACGTTTACAATTTACAAAGACTGCAATCATTGCAATGCTACAATTATGAAAATGTCTTACTTACCGTTTGCGTACTAATTGGTTTATACAATTCGTGGAATTGGATTACAATCTTCTAATTCAACGTAGAAAAATTAAAATAAGTCAAGCAAAATTTTTCTTCTTAGAATTTGCATCGATCATTAAATGTTAATTACTGTCGTGCACAAAATTTTTTTTTACAAGCTGCAAGCTCCATCTGTTAATGACGGGAAAATATTCGAGTACTACTTCAATAGGGAGATTTTGATTTAGGTCTTGAATAAAAATTAAATTTTAATCTACAACAGTGCCGATTTCTTAATATGCGTCGAAATTTATAAACTTTTAACGAACCCCCCACTTTAAAAAAAAAGTTTTCCATAAAATATATTCTTATTGGAATTCACTGTATAAGTTTCATGACATTTGCAAATAAACAAAGTTGTATAAATGATTCATCGAAAAATGTAGAAAATCTATTTCTGATATTGTTAAAATAACCGTTGTTATTTTGGACAATTAATGTGACACGAACGATAAAATATTTTGCGAGAGATTATGTAAGCAACATAGAAGGAAAAAGGACCGTTGGAAGAAGAAAGACTTTATGGATGAAGAATATACGGGACTGATGTGGAAAAAACAATGTTGGAAACAGTAATTTTCACTCAATTATTAGCCCTTCGTCAGTTCTTCCCAAACGTTTGAAAAAAAAGCACTAACTAAAATTTTTCAGCCAAACGTGAGTGCTTTGTTAGATTGTTTAGTGCTTTATTGAATAAATAAAACAACGACACCAACTAAAACTAAAGATAAATCAGACTTACACAGGCTTAGTGACAGTTACAATAGATATTGATCAATATTTTTGAGAACCAAGTTATGCCTTTTAACTTAACTTAATACATTCTTATATTTCCCATCATCCCAGTTAGAGAAAGAATAAATAGAGATGACGACAAATGAAAAATTAAATTTCTAATTGGTTGCAGAAACCAAACCAAAAAGAGAAATCGGCTTCATGTTACTGAATGCGGCGACTTTCTAAGTAAAATGGAACATGATATTGACAAACTCCTAAAAATGCACCAAATTCAACCTTTTCATTAAAAAGTTATAAATTAAGTTATTAAGTTTTTTCGATGTTCATAAAAATATTTTTTATTATATTTAAATATGCGTTTTAATTGTTCTCATTGAAACATTCTTCTTTAAGCTCATAAATAAGATATGGATGATATCCTATCTTACGACTATTATAATATTATACGTTTAAATATAATATCGTAGCAATGGCTGTTTCAGATTCGCGACAGATAGGGAGTGAAATAGATTGGGACAGGGGACAGGTGTTCTAGAAGATAATCGAATATTCAAGAGAACGAAAGTTCTAGATCGCCGCCAATCATTCTAATTTATTTACAGTGGCGTAACAATATTATGAATAGTGAACTCTATTTATCAAACTGTGACCTCTGCTCATTACTTCAAAATTTCTTAAGTTTGCATTTTTATTTAAAAAAATAAAAAAAAACTACAAAAAAATTGTTACAAAAGATTATTCAAGCACTCACTCGTTCCGCTATTCGCCATTTGGTGGCGACTCAGTCAAAATTAACCTCCTTAATTTTTTTTTATTAATTAGAGACAAACTACATTCTAAATGACTCTATTTTATTATGTAGCCTATAAGACCTCTACTCAAAACAAAAATATTTTCATTGAGAGGATTTGTGCTTTTCCATAAACGTTATTGTCTCTTAAACTAAAATATTTTTTTAAATTTGAAAATGAACGCTGGCTAAACTTTTCGTCGTTTTGTTCAAAAATAACGAGCACTCAAACCGAACGTAAGTTCATTGAATGTTTTTAAAATCATTGGTCTTTTTTAATTTTATGAAGTTCTGGGTGTATTCTATTTGTTTATTTGTTGGTATGATTACTTTACATGTTTGTTATTGTATTGCCATGTAAATGGTGTCTCAAATGATCAGTATAAACCTGTGTAGAAATTATGTGGAAAATACCAGTAGTTTTTGTTTGTTTGTTTTTCTCATTGTATTCTTATTTTTAGCAGACACAAAATCTAATTTATTTAAGTCTATTGTAAATTAATATTATTTATTAAAGACTCCTTTATTTCAAAGTGGGTATTATAGCATCGCTTGTTTGTTTATTTA
Organism: Abscondita cerata; assembly: GCA_030710515.1. Taxonomy (NCBI): domain Eukaryota; kingdom Metazoa; phylum Arthropoda; class Insecta; order Coleoptera; family Lampyridae; genus Abscondita; species Abscondita cerata. Next base: position 135,757 of record JALBCR010004308.1, on the reverse strand, counting down.
AATTCCTATCCATTATATACTCCGTTTGACCACCGTCGTATACATTATTTAACAAAGATATTGGAATCGAGAGTCATTCATTTTACTAGTTTAATGGGATCAAGAATCTGCAATATACAATATAAGCCGATGCTATACTCAGTATACTATTGGCGCGGAGTAATAAACCTGTCAGAATTATCGAATCTCCCGTATTGCATTGGCGTAGGTACCTGATACATTTAGAAAATCATATTTTTAGTAGGTAAATATATTATAATAGTAAAATCTACCTTTATATGTTATTTATTTTATTTGTATAGTAGATCACATTACAAATTTTACTTCTTACGTATTATATACCATTATTTTTGTATCTTGGTATAATACCCACATCTACGGCTATGATTCTCGTTTCGTCAGTACCTGGGCTGATGGCAACATGTTTGCACAGATTAAACTATTGTTCTCACACCCTAGATGGGTTGATATGCTGCAAGAGCGGCACAATGATTGTATTTTGGTTAGAATTTATTGGTTTTTACTTAACCGTAGAAGTACCGCTTTCACAAGAAAATAAAGATTTATTTCAAGCAATTATGATTTATTACTCCGCGCCAATAGTATACAGACTATATCTCTATCTCGAAATTGAATACATTGGTGCTTTGTTCATCTAAAGCACTGTAAAGTGCAAAACTTACCAAAATGGTAACGTATTGAAAAAAAAAACGTTTGTTAATTACGTGAAAAATATTTTTCTGAAAGATAAAATGAAGTATCAATCCAAATTTACTTCATTCGGAGGTTTGAAAAAAACTGACTCATGTAATAATTATAAACAAGTTTATCGCAATCAAAGGAATGGAACTCTAAACCGCAGGGTCTATTTGTAACAAAAAAAAAGATAAAGGAAAAGAATGCTTATACAGGGTGTTAATTAAGTACTTTACAAACTTTAAAGGGCGAATCTTTGACTAATTTTAAGATAAAAAATTCATATGAACGTTGGTCCGCAACACCTTGGTCTCAGAGATACAGGGCGTCCAAAAAAACTATTTTATTTAGTTTTTTGCTTATATTTTTGTTAAGTAAATGGCAATTGAATAAAATTTGTGATATTGGGCATATTGATGACGAGAAACTGAAATATTAACCTAGTTTTTTTGTTTAATGTTAGAGGGCGCACATACAGTGTTGAATTTAATTAACAATAACTTTTTGTATCGCATTGTATGTCATTTTTGAATAGGTAGACCTATTTTCTATTTAATTTTACATACAAAAGGTGCTCTTTGTCTCTAAAAGCAGCCGTTTTGGATAAAAACGGGTTTGAAATTAAATCTGTGTTGGTATTTTTTAAGTTATGGATCATTTCCGGTTTTTTGAAAAATAAGCGAAAACAATACTTCTTTAAAGTCATGTGTTATGTTAATACTATCATATTTTATATCACTATAACGAAATTAGTAAATAATAATTCGCAATAATGTGCTGTAGTCTTTGAAGTTTGTTGTCTGAAATGATCCAACTTAAAAAATAAAAATAAATAACAACGCATCAAACCCGTTTTTATCCAAAAGAGCTGTTTTTAACGACAAATACTAAGAGCACTTTACAAACCATCCAATTTCTATGTTACTTAACAAAAATATAAACAAAAAATCAAATAAAATAGTGTGTTGAACGCACTGTATGTCAGAAACCAAACCGTTGCAGACCCATGTTCATATGCACTTTTTATCTTAAAATTATTCAAAGATTCACCCTTTAAAGTTTGTTCACGTACTTAATTAACACCCTGTATATATGTGTGTGCAGTTTTTGGTGTTTTTTTATTTTGTTAAAGTTTATCGTACAAAATGTAAAAACTCGAATTCTGACGGAACATATAGTGTACTACATAATGTGGTAATGAGGCTAATCACCACAGTCTACAATGATTAGAAAACTTCTTTTTCTTGCGGTGCCTATTCGTTCCGAATGTGGCTATTTTCACTTTGTTGGCCGTGCGGTCGTGGATATATCGAACCATTTTCTTAGGTTTTGTAACCAGGACATTAGGCTTCATCCTAATTACCTCTTACCCTACATCTTTCCTTGCAGTATTAATTGGATCGTTGTTTGTTCCTCATGATACGGCCTAGGTATTCTAATTTTCCTCTTTGTTACAATAACCTCGCATTCTTTTCCCATTCGACGTAAAACCGATTGTGACTCGGTCGATCCAGGAGATTCTTAAGATGAGTCTCGAAAGCTTCATGGTGGCTTTAGAGAGCGTCTAAACCTCAGCTCCGTAGAGCAGAACTGAAAAAAGTATAGCACTGCAGTACTGACAGCTTGGTCTTCAGTAGCAGGTCGCGGCTTCTGAATATAGTTTCCATTCTTATAAATGCTGTTCTCAACTGGTCGTTGGTTGATCGCCAATTGTGTATTTAAAATTGTATTCTTACTGATAACCATGTATTTTGTCTTATTTATGTTATGTTCTCATCCGTAGTGTCGGCTAATTTTGGTTATGCATGTCATCAATATTTATAAGCTTACCAATCTGTTCGCAAACCATACTGCGTCGTCAGCATATCTGATATTGTTCAAACGCTCACCGTTAACTAGTATGCATTCATCATGTTCTTCTAGAACTTGTATAAAAATACGTTCAGAGACCTCTTCTGTCAACTTGTCGTCCTTCTTATGTTAGCGGTTTGGTTAAAGTATATATTCCTGATGATTCTCAGATCTTTATCATCTATGCCAATCAAGTAGTGACATAAATTCGTCGTGTCTGACGCTATCAAACGCCTTTTGTTAGTCTACAAATCATACATATATATCGCAGTGGACGTCTTTGCACTTTTATAACAGGACCTGTAAGGACCTTCGCGAAACTGAAATTGTGTCTGTGGTAGATGTTATTTGCATTTCTTGTACCGTTTCTTGTGTATGATTTTTAGAAAGGTCTTCAGTAGATGGCTCATTGAGGTAATGATTCTATACTCATCGTACTTTCTTGCATTTGGTCTTTTTGGTATGGGTACAAATGCCAGCTTTGAGAAATTTTACCAGTATTATAAATTTAATTGATAATTTTTGTGAGCCACTTTGATGTCTCTTATAGCAGTTCCTACCTCTTCAACTGTAAATGAAGGCTCTGTTATACAATCTGTGATCTTTGTGTTATTGTGTCGTTCATCCACCTATATCATTCAAGTGCCCTTTATTTTTCTGCCTCTATTATCAAGTTTCCTTTGTTAGAATTGTTTAATTAAGTAAATTAAGAAGTGCGGCAACTCTGCTAGAATTCTATATAGATATAAGTGACAACAATGTTTTGACAGATGTATGTTGTATGCGCCAAAAATGTTAAGTCAGAAGAATGTATTTTAAGTGTTTATTATCTCCAATTACATTAAATAAACATACCACTATAGCTTTCAATTAAACCCTTTGTTTAACATAGGTTATGGGCCCAGAATAGTGGTACAAGTTTGTTTAAAAGTTGAGTAACATTTTGTGAGGTTATAAAAAAAAAATTGAAACGAAAAAATGGAAATGAATCGCGGGTTGAATGACAATAAATATGGTATACTTCCATTTAATGGTGACAATTTCGACAATTGGAGATTTAGACTGGAGTCAGTATTGAGGGCTGTTGATGTACACAATGTGTTGGAAGAAAGAAAGGATGAACCAGATGCTGACTGGATAAAGAAGGACAACAAAGCCAGAAATATAATTATTCAAAGCGTAGCGGATTCTCATCTTGAATACATCAAGGACATTGGAAATGCTGCTGAAATGTTAATAAAACTGGAAACAGTGTTTGCTAAAAAAGGTACCTGTTCAAAGTTTTTCTTATTGAAAGAGCTAGTTAGTTTAAGATATAGCCCGAATGAAGATTTACAAAATCATTTCAGTAAATATGATAAAATTAATAGAGAATTGAAAAGTTTAGGCGCTGTTTTCTCAGAATCAGATATGGCTTGCTTTTTATTATTATCGATGCCTGTTGAGTACGAAAACGTTGTTACAGCTATTAGAACGATGTCTGACGAAGATGATCTTAAATTAGTATCTGTTAAGAAAAGATTATTGGAATTTAAAGATAATAAAGGAAATTCAAGTAAAACTAAAGTTAATTCAACTTCTGCATCATTTGTTGCTTTAAAATCAAATGTGAGTGTCAAATGCTATCGTTGTGGGAAAGTTGGTCACACAAAAATGTTTGTGGCATAAAATGTTATTTGTGTCATAAACTTGGTCATAGAGCATCAACCTGTAGATCTAGAAGTAGCAGTAGAAATGATAATGTTCGAGCAAATTATTGTGACGCAAGTACATCTGAAGCAAATGAAGTTGAAAATGTAGCATTTTATACAAGTGATAATGGTCATGATAGAAATTGTTTATGGTGGTATGCAGATTCAGGGGCCACTCATCACTACATTAATACTGAAGACCTATTAGTAAATAAAAAATATTTTGAAGAACCGAAATTGATCCAATTGGCAGAAAAAGGAAAATCGATGCTTGCAACATGCAGTGGTAATGTGAAGGTTATAAGTATGGTGAATGGTAAAGAAATAGCAATTACAATTGAAGATGTTTATTGTGTTCCCGATCTTAGGGTGAATTTGTTATCGATATCAAGAATAGAAAAGGTAGGATTTGAAATTATTTGTGCTGCTGGTACTATCTGTATTAAAAGAAATAATGTTATATATGCGAAAGGTGAACGAATTAATAACCTTTATCAATTAAAATTTGAAGTTAATAATGGTAAAAATGATGGAGCCAGCAATGCAAATTTAGCTGTAGAATCAGAAAGTGATCTTTGGCATAAGAGATACGGTCATTTGAGTTATGACTCATTGGCTAGGATAAATAATTTAAATTTAGTCAGTGGTTTAAAGATTAGAAATAATAAAAGAAATGTACTATGTGAAATATGTGTAAAGGCCAAACAAAAATCTTTCCGTATTATTCAAAAGTGTGAGGTCAAATAGAGTATTACAATTAGTTCACACAGACGTATGTGGCCCAATTACGCCTGTTTCTCATAATGGAAATCGTTATTTTGTGACTTTTGTTGATGACTACTCTAGATTCATAATGGTCTATGTCATTACAACGAAAGATGAAGTATTTCAATGCTTTAAAACTATATTGCAAGAGTGACTGCGTTGTTCTGTGAAAGGAAAGTATCAAAAATTAGGTGTGATAATGGGGGTGAGTATACCTCAACATTATTTAAAAATTTTTGTGAGGAAAAGGGAATTGATATTTCATATACTCCTCCATATACCCCACAATTAAATGGTGTTGCAGAACGCTTAAATCAAACTTTATTGAATATGGCTAGAGCGATGATAATGCAGGGAGAAATTGAAAAGGTTTTTGGGAAGAAGCAGTGCTTACTGCGGCATATATATTAAACAGGACACAGTCATCCATTGAGAAAAATAAGACACCATATGAGATGTGGCTAAATAGAAAACCTAACGTAACAAATATGCGAGTTTTTGGTTGCGTTGCCTATACGCGAATACCAGATACATTGCGGACAAAATTAGATGCTAAAGGTGTAAAGTGCAAATTTATTGGTTATACGGAGAACGGTTACAGGTTGTGGTCTAAAGAAGAAAATAAAATAATACATAGCAGAAACGTAGTATTTGATGAAGAAAGATTTTCTATTCAAAATAAAGATAAAGAACAATTTATAGAAAATAAAGTAAACGCATGTGATGAAATAGACACTGAACAAAATGAGATTGA